>JBAIAA010000344.1:1800000-2103094 GCA_037893245.1 Crossaster papposus | reverse complement strand
TGTTATAGCTGGATACCTAATGTATCGTATACCATACCGTACATACCCGGTACATGTTCATAAAGTTCTTTACATTCACAGGGTTGTAGCAATTCATAAAAAAGTTTTTAAAAAACACCCTTTTTGGCGTCGCGCTGTTACTATGCTTACATACTGTACATGTGCTTATCAAAAAACCAACCTCCTTCCTCTCTCATAGTCATAGTGTATTTAGTTACAATAATTAACAATACATGTAGTAACATTAGGTAACGATAGTCTACAGCGTATAAAGCTAGGGGAAGATGGGGTAGTCCTACTGGTATATCTCATATCTTAGTATAATGACACAAAGTTTGAACAATAGGCAGCTTAAGTTGAAGCATGGCCATTGTTCAGCTAAATTGGCAGGTTTATTGCTTTAATACAAAGGCAATGGTCAGGAGGGATTGCCAGTGGCAATCTCTTTCAATCTCACAGTCAATGTTCGCCTACTAGAGGATTAGTGCCTTGACAAATTGCTTCCTTTGTGGTGAACCAGAGTGTGGTGACTGAGACTGGGGGAGTTAATCCTGCCTGATCGATTTAGTCCAAAAGCAAATCCCTTGGGCAGTCTGGAAAGGGATTGATATTTGATAGAAACAAAGAAACAATGCATTATTCTCAATTAATAAATACCTAGGAAAGTTGATGGCTTCTGATTGGTCGAGACTCCATCACGTGGAGGGCATTATTTTGTAGTAATTGCCCGGCTTTTAAGAAGAAGTGAATAAATGTCCCCTGAACCAGCATTAATCAAGCGTCATGTAAGCCAATGATTGGCCGAATGCAACAATCCTACGGGAACTTGTAACAAGGACGCGTCAACTCTTGAATGATACTGAGCGCTATAAATGTAAGCGTAGAACGTTTGATCTATACGCGCTGCATTTTTCAAAATGCGCATGTCGTCTGTTAACGCTAGCGCGTTGCTATACGATAAAATATGGACCCTGAACATGAAAACAAAACACTGGAAATATTGCCGAAAGAAAAGTCACGAATTTTTGAGCATTTTCACAATTTTTCTTGTTAACCAGTTCGCGCCGGATGACGTATATAAACGCAAAAAATTCCCAAAATTCAAAACGGATGACGCATAAACACGGCAAGTTCAAGTTCGGAAATGTATGTCAGCAGCGCGCAAGGCCGGAAATGCGTGGGTGTGCTTCCCGGCACTATCAGCCTGAACACGCTTCGGATCGAGTTTCGTTAAAAATAATCCCGCCCGTCGGCTCGGCGTTGTTAAAATAATCCCGGCGCGAACTGGTTAAAAAGGTATTTCGGTCCATTACCAGCGGTCATCCCCCAACCTGCAGAAGTTGTGATCGAAAATCAGGACTCGTTAACCAATCACCAACTTCAACGATAAAATACGGACATTTAGAGGTCACAGATATAACTTTTAGTGCAAAAGAATGAAACATTATACCCTTGTTCGTCATAGAAACCACTCTTTGCATTAAATATTACCAGCGGTAAGCTTTAAGGAGCTTGCGGCAAATGTGGTTTCATAAAGAATAGAATATGTCACACCCCCTTCTTGGACTTCACCATTTCTCTCTACCCACCAGCCAATCAGTTGGCAAATAATAACTGAACAAACCTAAATTATTCAAAGCAATCAGACATCACTGTAATTGAAAAACAAAATAGGGCGCTACAGTATGATTTTTTTAAAACACCAATACATGTAGCTCGTAAAGTCATGATGCCAATCACGCAACAGGGGTAATACTAGTGCAACACCACAAAGTTCTATCAAAAAGTTCTATCAGTGGTTGTGCCACTTGTACCAGATCACGTTAGTAAATGTCGCATGTATTAGGTCATAACTTTTAGGCCTATTTCGGACCCCCAAAAGGCTAAAAACTCTATTGAGGTCATTGATGACCCCTCAGTTTTTTCCTTTTTCCGAGCTCTTTTAGATAATGTAACATTTGTTGGGATTGAATAACTTAAATTGTTCATAGTTCACATGTGTTTGTCTTTGAGCAAAGTTGAGATAATTCAATTCAAATAGAAACAACATCCACAAAGACCGGTAAAGTGTAACCATGGTAACATAAATAGGCAGACAAACCTCTAAATAAAAGCAGGGAACATTTCAAATGCCAAAATGGGAGATGCGGCGGCGATGAAATGATGAAGTAGGACCTACGGTACTTTGTTCTCAAACTAGGGCTTAAAGGTAGGATACACCATTGGTAATTGCTTGAATTATCATGAATGAGTAGATTTGGAGGGTTGTATTTTATAATAAATATCGTTTAACTGAGCTGTCAGAAGTTTTACAATCATGGATGCCGAGAAAAGCACGAAAAACAGCGGGTTTTTTCAACCGGCGTCGAGCAGTTATTCTTATGTTATCTTAGTTTTTTCGCGATCGCCATCCGGCGATCGCGAATTTTTCATTATAAAATTATATTTTTCGGAAGAATTACAGGATATCTAGCGCAATAATTTTGCTGGATGCCTAGAATCTACATTTACTTTCAAATGAGTAAGTTATTTTTTAATAATTCGGTAATAAATATTTTTGATATCTGCAAATGGTGTATCCTACCTTTAAATGTAAAACAATGAAGATAGGATAAGTTGTTTGTGATGATACGGATGACTCACCTGTAAGTAAACTGAAGAGTGACTGTAGATGTGCCTTCTCCTTGTAGTACGACCTCGTAAGCGAGCTCCAAATGATGTCAGAAACTTTCTTGATTAACCCTCTCGTGGCGTAACCAGGTTTGTAGTCGCTTAGATCCACAGAGCCTTTTATCTGAGTCTCAAACTTGCAGTACAGAGCTTCGACGTTGGGCAACTCCACCACGGGAAAGATTGGTTCGATGCCAAGCTGAGCCGAGGCCGCCCTCGCCACTGCTACCACTACGCCAGCGGTGTTTTTGACAGAAGCACGGCCGACGATCGACTCAGGGTCTGAGGACGACCCGCTACCGCGGTTGCTGGTGAACACGTTCTCGATGATTCCTGCTGCAATGGACAGCATGGCCAAATTGGGCTCCGTGGTCTCGGTCAGTTCCGTCCGGAAGAGTGACACCACCGATTTGATGTCCTGCAACGGGAAACATTGCTTGGAGGAGTCGCGAATGCCCGCCATCGTGTCAACACAACGTGGGTTTTCGCGGCATTTATTTAACGACAGGTTGAAATCGGGTTGTTTTTTTACGTGTACACACACATGTGCTCATGTACTGCGTGGATGAAAAGATGTCATGTGTTGGTGTTGCGCGGTGCCTGGCCTACTTGCAGTGTTATTTGCAGGTGGACGCTGATTGTTGTTCGGGTGTGCAGACTAGCCGTCATGGGAAAAACACATCCACGAGCATGCGCGCACGTGTTGTGTAGGAGGTAGAGGACGAACCAAATTGCTCATTGCATTTCTTTGCAGGTCATCAATTTTGTCATCGACCGATGATTCTTTTATATCGAGTTTTTTTTTCCTGCTAGTTTTTTTTTTCCTGCTAGGGGATTTGGATGCACTGTTCCATGGCTCAATTATCATGAGTCATCACAATTTCATATCTGATATTATATATCCAAGAATTTGATCACAAAATTAGTAGGCCTACCTCACGACTCGTATTTATCAAATTTAAATAAGTTAAAAAGGCCTAATATTTCGATCTTAACGTCAAGTTGTTCTTCTTTGTCTCTGAAGATCTTGTTAAGATTAAAATATTAGGCCCACTTAACTTATTTGATTTGTATATTTCAGGTCATTCCAGCCAGTAAGCAGTTTGCAGCAGGTTTAATCTCATTTACGAATCTTATTTATCACAACTAAAGTTCACTCCATGATCAATCACTCATGATCACTAATAACCATGACTGAAAACAAGTAGAATCATTATCGGTCCTTCCGATTTGAGGCGTGCGATCGCGCCCCAATACGTACTATCACACACCAGTAATTAATAGTCCAGGGAAAATACTTAATTTTGTTTTGTTGACCCCACACAAATTGCAATAGAATATTTTTCACCACAGTGCACTTTTATAAGGTCCCTAGAATGACATACTAAAAATCTCAAAAAAATCCAAGTGGTTGAGATATGACTAATTTGCATAAATTGTTAATCCCTGCCGCGTAAGTATATTTATTCCTATATTTGGGTACATTATTATTTTTAATTTTTTTTTAAAGTTTAATTTGGGGCCTACTTACACATCCTTACTTCAATAACATTTTCTAAAGCTTGTAAGTGACTGAATAATTATGAAAATATAGTAATGGTCCAAAATGACTACAATTATACCCTATAATTTGCACGCATTTACCTTTCCAGATATCATCAAGTAGTCAGTATTGACGAGCTTCAAATTCACCAAGTTGCTTACTGGCACAGTTATCCTATTAAAACCTTATTGAAAATCATATAAACAATGATAACATTGTGATATTTAGCCCAGCAAACAAAAACTGGGGAGGAATCGTGTGTCCATAAATTGGGCTAAAAGATACGTGAAGGGTTGCCTGAGGTGAAAGACTTTAACAAGTTCAAGGAAGCCCCCCACTAAAATTAAAGGTTTTGTTGCTTACAGTAATCATATCTACATTAACATGTATTTTGGGGATTTTCTTGAACTTGTTCAAGTCTCCCATGTTAGGCAATCCTTTAACTACTTTTTCGTCCAATTATTTTATGGACACATCATTTTCCCCAGTTTTTGTTTGCTGGGCTAAATTTCACTTTGTTATCATTGTTCATATGATTTTCGATAAGGTTTTAAAATGATAACTGTGCCAGTAAGCAACTTGGTGGATTTGAAGCTCACCAATACTGACTACTTGATGATATCTGGAGACAGTGTGCACATTTATGGGTTCACGAAGTTATTATTTTGGATAATTACTATGTTCACATAATTTTTCAGTCACTTATATGCTTTAGAAAATGTTATTAAAGTAAGTTTATGTAAGTAGAATCACCAAAATAAACTTTTCAAAAAAATATATATATAGACCCAAATACAGGAATAAATATATTACGCGCCAGGGTAGATTTTTAGTATGTCATTCTAGGGACCTTATAGAAGTGAACTGTGGTGAAAAATATTCTATTGCAATTTGTGCGAGGTCAAAACTTAGTTTCCCTGGACTATAAATAAAGGCTTCCCGAGAAGTGCGTTGCCTGAACCCTCCTTTACCCATAGAGCAAGGCTCTATTATAAGTTGTAGATCGGCATACATTTACGGCATAATTATACTTTTTTGTAAAAAAAAAAGTATGCCGGTGAGGAGAAAACAGCTTTACTGTGAACCAAGATGAATATAAGAAAACTGAATGCCATATTTATTGTTTATTCCCAGTTTGGACCACAGAATAACAGGCCTAGGAAAAAAAGTGAGCGTGAACAGGCGAGACGGCTTACACGGTCTATATTAGCACTGATTATACCCAAAATCTGGCTCCAACACTGCACTATTCACTGATACATCTGTCATCTGCAATTCTCACAATCTTTTTTGCTCACTAAAATTTAATTCCACAGATTTGTACTCTTCATTGAACTTCGTCATTTCATAACTTTATTATTTTAACATTTATTGAAGTCAACAAATCATTTTTAAATAACAGTATGGATTGTAATAAACTTTATTTATTGAAAAGAAAATAGTACAAAACACAACCAATCAAGCCAAATATACAACTAATCTTCATAAAAATTCCTTTATATTAAGAGATATTACAAAAATGAAAAATGCTACTTTCATAAGTAAAATAACTTCAATACAAAATACAGTGGAACGCCGCTATCACACCAAATTCTACAGCAAATGTTGGCTTTTACTTCTATTTATTGGGGAAATAAAACTCATAGCCACCCACCACTTTTTAACATAAAGCACCAACCGTTTGTTGTTGGGAAATAAACACGGCCTAAATAGCGTTTGGTAAAGTTGGTTGGGTACCCGATCCCATAATCACATAACTGTTCCTTACATGAACAGACGGATACCCGGTTCTAATGCTCAATCCCGTTCACATACACATGATGTTGAATATGTATACAAATATTCCCATGATTGTTACAAGAACATAGTTCCAACTTGGCGAAAATGTCGGAATTTATTCAAATAATTTCAAATTGGAAATACAAAAGTACAGTGTAGTTTTGCAACTAATAACCATTCACGCCTTTTGTTAAAGTTATAGTACACCAATTGTTAGTTGTGCATTTTTATCGTTTGAAGCAGCAAAAGTTCTCAAAATATAAAAAATGGTGGGAATTGACATCTAACCTGGCGAAGTGAATGCTGTATATTCTGGGAAAATAACATAAGATTTCAATTTTGAACCAACTACAAATGGAAATTTCCAAAAATGCATCTTTCATTATTTTCTTCAAATTGACAGCATGCCAGAAGGGATAATTTCACAGGGAGTTCAGTCATGAATATCTTTACATCAAATGATCAAGTCGGTTTTAATTTAGTTGGTTACTTTTTGAATAGTTGCAAAAGGTATACTTCTCTATAAACAATAGGATGGAAAAGGTCAAACAATGTCATATACCCCTAACCACATAGGGCGTGTGCAAAATCACAGGAAAAATGAGAATTAAGTCACTTTAAACAAGGAAAGCTTTTTGGCATTACAAAATGAATATTCTGTATCACCCAAGTTAAGTGAACTAATAAAACAGAACAAATGACTGGTATTTTTCAGTGTTTTAAAAGGTTCAAGTTGTAATTTTATTTCTGTCTTATTATTTAACAATCGTTGCTCAAGACACTTTATACGCTGTGCCCCAAACGTTATAATTTGTGCACTACAGGGTTCAAGTAAATTATATTTTTCTTGTTTATAAATTGAAAGGTTAAAAAAACAATTAAAAAAGGTACTATGTCCTGGAATTGCCCAATTGGGCTACAAAGCGCGTTTTGAACGAAATGATGTTGATCAGAAAGAACTTTTAAAAGTAGGATATAAACATTGTGAAAAACAAGTTTCTGGGGTCACTTTTCAGACCCTAAAAACTCTAGCTTTTTTGGTGTAGTCCCAATTCCATGACAACGGATGTAGCTGCGGTGATGCTGCTATCTCGCAGACAGTGGCATGGAACCTCAATCACCAGTGTGATATCGATTGTGTATTTAATGCACTGTTTGCGGCACCAGTCTGATGCTGCCACCGCGCCGATTATGAGATACAGCACAGAATTTCATGACGGCTGAAAATGCGTACGAATACACCCAAATTATGTCTGCCGCGTCAAACATAAACAACTTGCTGTATTCGTATTTTCTCAGGAATGGAAAGAAATTTATTAGGTTAGTTTCCTTTCAACCATAATATGTTTGGATAAAACTAAACATCCAAAATATGACATTTTGGGGGATCAGGACATAGTACCCCTTTAAGTATTACTTTTTAACTTTAGTTAAAACAAATACTTTTAAATGGAAGTGCTTTTTAGAGGGGGTGAAGCATTGTTTTGGTTTTGAAAAAAAGATTTTCTTAGTTCTTCTCAGTGCTTTCTTGGAAAACAAAGTTTTAAAGAGAAATACATGTATATTGAAAGACTAGAATCTGAACAATAAATCAATAAAAAGTATATCTACCTGAAATGTTTATCCAGAACAAAGTACCGTATACTACATGTACTTGTTACATAATTATGCCCAAAGCAATGAATTTATTGGTTTTTTTTCATAATGATAGCAAGGTTGGAAAACCTTTGAAGGCAAAATGTGGTACAATTCAGACACTTGATTTGGTTTTATTTCTTGTGCTCAATAAACTTGTAGATTTGCATAATGTTGTATTCTGTATTCTGCATGTATTCCTGCTCTTATATTATGATCAACTGTTTGTTGTACAAGGAAATTAATTTGGCTTTAAAAAAGGCCAGAGCCGAATTTCATAGTGCCGCTTAATCATTTTAATAGCAGAATAATTGTGCTTTGTAACAAAAAAATGTTGTTGCTTATAAGCACTATTTCATGGTATGGACGTGCTTAAGCTTGCACGCACATGGAGATTTATATTGTGATGTCACTGATTTAAGCAACTTTTTCCTTATTGGTTAAAGGTAGTATACACCATTGGTCATTGCTTGAATTATCATGAATGAGTAGATTTGGGGGGTTGTATTTATAGTAAATATCGTTTAACTGAGCTGTCCGAAGTTTTTAGAATCATGAATGCCGAGAAAAGCATGAAAAACAGCGTTTTTTTTCAACCGGCATCGAGCAGTTATTCTTATGTTATCTTTGTTTTTTCGCGCTCGCCGTCCGGCAATCGCGAATTTTTCATTATAAAATTCTATTTTTCGGAAGAATTACAGGATATCTAGCGCAATCATTTTGCTGGATGCCCAGAATCAACATTTACTTTCAGATGAGTAAGATATTTCTTAATAATTCGGTAGTAAATATTTTCGATATCTGCAAATGGTGTATCCTACCTTTAAACATGCTGTTTATGTGCTTATACAGTTATGAAATGGCGGAGGCTGTGTTAAAGGTAGGATACACCATTTGCAGATATCAAAAATATTTACTACCGAATTATTAAGAAATATCTTACTCATTTGAAAGTAAATACTGATTTTAGGCATCCAGCAAAATGATTGTGCTAGATATCCTGTAATTATTCCGAAAAATTGAATTTTATGGAAAAAAACATTCGCGATCGCTGAATGGCAATTGCGAAAAAAACAAAGATAACACAAGAATAACTGCTCGACGTCGGTTGAAAACAAACGCTCTTTTTCGTGCTTTTCTTGGCATCCATTATTGTAAAACTTCGGACAGATCAGTATACTTCCAAATCTACCTATTCATGATAATTCAAGCAATTACCAATGGTGTATCCTACCTTTAAGCACAAAATCTGTTGTTAAGCAGCGATATGAAATTAGGCTCTGGTGATTGACAGTATAATAAACCGGTATAACCTTTGGTCATGATTGCAGGACTAGCACAACATGTAATCATACTAAAGTTAATGGGCCTGTGCAACTCTTTTATACAATCCTTTAAAAATTCACCTTTGTGTCATATTTAACCTTATTTTTAATGTTTTAATTTTTGCCATTTTCATTTTGTTTGTCTTTTATATCAATTTCCATATTTAGGAGTAAAAGGCAAAATGGCAATTTTAAAATTAATTTTAGGCAAAAACCTCAATGCTACAGCTATTTTAGCACAAGGCAGGTGCTGGAATAAGCTAGTTTGATGTTCTAACTGATGAGCATGTGCACATCAAGATTTGACCATTTTTCTTTCGAGAAAAACTTTTCATCGTATGCTTGCAAAAGCATAGCAGGTACATGTACCATCAAATTCACAGAGATCGTCATGTTTGGACAGTTAAGTGTTTTCAGATGTCTTGTGTGTCCAAACTTTTGTTCTAACAAAAGTTTCCATCCGTCTTTTCGATTGCACACAAAATTTAGTTACCACGTCCCCCATAGCCTTGTGTGTATCTGCCGCGTTTATCCAAGAGAAAAATTATCAAATCTTGTTGTGCATATTGGCATTTGGAAAACTGGTCTGGCTTTGTGACGGAACTTGCGGTGGACTTGACTACATCCCTGCACCATGCCACCATGACATTTGGACAGAGAGGGCATACAGGGCAAATAAACAAAAAGTTCCCTCTAGAAGAATATTTGTTCAAATAAATTTGAGGCAAATATGTGACCCAGCACGAGTAAATGAGACACTTTGCGGCAAAAATAAAAATTGAGATTTTGATTTCATCATTTAAAGCTTGTTTAGCTTTAAATGATGAAATCAAAATCTCAAATTTTATTTTTGCCTCAAAGTGTCTCATTTACTCGTGCTGGGTCACATATACACAAAGATAGAGAAATAAAGAGATAGACAATGTTTTTTAGCTTTATACACAAGTTCAAGTATACTCCTCTGGTTCCAAAGTTACCCTTTTTTGCAGCTGTCCACAGTGCACAATGTATTCTAAAACTGTCTTTTTCTAGTGAGTGCGAGTGTACGGTATAGTACATCTATATGTGACCGGCTCTACAAAAAGGTGTATTAAGTCGCACTATGCACTATCATGTAATAGCCCGCTCAAGGTTTGGAGGGTGAACATTTCATCAAAATGTGATTTCATTTTTTGTCATGAATGACATATTTAATACCTACAGTTTCAGGTTTCATTTAAAGAAATGTTCATTTTAATGAATAAAGTGCAAAAAACGACCATTTTGTGTGCATCGTTCTGTTGTAGTACATCAGAGCCAGCTATTTCAAAGCCTGTTTTCTCAGTTGTGTAATTTGAACTTCAAGAAAGTAATCAATATGTAAACACATTATATCTCCAGAATGGAAGGGGTTAAGGAGCTCTATTATATACCAAATGAAAGCTTACATTGTGGACTTTTCAACCATGTATATAACTCGATTTTACTTTTTCGCGACATAATACACATTTTTGTAGAGCCAGTCACATATGGTATGCCTATAACCATGGACAGCGTCGTTTTGCAGGATCGCAATTCATTTGAAATTGGGATTTCCAAAATTGTAATTTTTTTCGCAGTAGACCAACAATGAGATGCACTTTTATGTTATTTAGTTTTGTTACAAAAATAGTTACTAGAAATAATTTGAATATATTTGTAAAGTTTAGGGAACTTCTTCTTGACTCGCCCTCTAACACCAGTTAGCAGTCTTAACCAGCTCACACCGGGATTACTGCAACATTCACCAAGCCGAGGCGCGGGATTATTTTTAACGAAACTCAATCCGAGGCGGAATCAGGCCGATGGTATCGGGAAGCACACCCACGCATTTCCGGCCTTGCTCGTGACGTGTTTATGCTTCATTCGTTTTGAATTTTGTAAAAAAAATTGCGTGTATATACGTCCTCCGGCACGAACTGGTTAATAGTCCTTATTCATGAATTGGACGGCAACTGGAGCTTAAAATTGATCAGCTTGTTGGAGAAAGCACCCTCATTGTTCCCCCCGCCAAATATGAACAGCATATGTGGTTGGTTGGCGTCAGTGTTTTCATTGTTGTTGTCTGCTGGGCATGTGCTGTCGCTCAATTGGCCGTCTCGTGGGTTGACGTGCATGATGGTGTGGCCAGCCGCAGGAGTGGTTGTGATTGGCCAGACTAAATGTGTCCAACACCGAGAGTCTGTAGTGATGGGAAAACAAAATGACAAACGACTCGAGCCACGCCTAGTCAAGTTGGCCTAGGGATGTACATTTACAGGTAGTTTGGGAAGCGGGTACCCAATTACAAAAAATACAGGTACCCAACACAACCCAAACATTTTAAATCATAAAAGTTCCTTTTCAGCTGGTTCATAAAGGGGCCACACTAAAATACTGCCACATCAGCATATAGAAGTGTTCATCGTCAGCTTTGCTTGAAGGTGCATCTGCAAATTCGCAAGTATCATCAATTTGTAGCTGGGTTTCATTTTGAAATTTTCAACAAATGACATTGAGTGATCCTACAATGCTGCTTCCCAGGTTGTATCGTAAAATCATTCCTTAATACAATGAAAACATTGGTTATTTTGGGTTGTCTTTTACTTGAATGTTATACATTTCAATTAGTTGATCAGGCAAAGCATGCCTGAAGGTTAGAATTTTCTTTTTTTATCTTTTTGTTGGCACGGTCTAGAATACTTTTTCCAGAAATTTGTTCAAGACTGTTTCTTTTTTTTACTCACCAAGATGAAAGACAAAGGCATCCATCATGGCACTCTCTCCGTCGAAGCCTCCCTGGATAAGGATCCTGTTGCCAGGCAATGCCGCAGAGCCATGCCAACTGTCGTCATGGTAAAGAAACAGGAATTTTTAACCAACCATCACTATTAAGACTTGTATTACAATGTATAACTTTGTATTTACTGCTTGATAAATCTAGAAATGCATGGAGTGCTTCAATTATTTGGCACTGTAGAAGGAATATAACAGGCAAGACATCGGGTGGTACATGGTCTAGGTGTGAAATGTATACATTGTATAACCTCAATTACATCATATGAAACGTTACAATTTAATTGAAAGGGTATTCAGGCTTTGAAGCAAACAGAGATAAAAAAGTAGGAGAAAAGTTATGATCAAGAAATAATACAAAAACAGGACAAATGTAGGACTTTGGAGGACAAAATCTGGATAAAAGTATATGTAGGCATTTTATGTCCACGGCATCATAAGCCTCATTTGGCATGTTCTGTACCAACAACACTTGTGCTCTATCCTCAACTACTTAGCTCTTGGAAGTATAGTTGTAGTACTCCTGCATCCAAGCCCCCCTAATTTTTTGTTTTATTGTGTGATTTACGTCTGAAAGTGTGTAACAATGTTATACACAAATGTGACCTACTCAGCAAAAATGAGTCTGATGTGTTAAAAATTAGTTTTACAGTTGGTCAGAAAGAGCAGGAAATAAGCTTTTATTTGACATATGGCCCAACTCTGTAGTGTAATGCATTGGTCTTTTACGATTGTTTGAAATTTGCTTTTTCTCCGTTATATTAAAAATATCTTTGAACAGAAATGAAGATTTATAATTGTAGTGCTTCATTCGATGCTATGGTTAGAGGATGACAAAAACCATGATTAAATCTACTTTAGGGATAAAAAAAAACCTTTTCAAACGATCAGTTCTGAAAAAATAGGTGTCGGGGAAACCAAAATTCCTTAAAACCCAAAAATGATTTGTTGAGAAAAAAAATCACTTCTGAGACAATAAGCAGTTCTTTTACGTGAAAATGTATTATGCGACATCAGACTCATTTTTGCAGAGCGGGTCACAAAAATTCAATGAGATTTCATTTTTTCGGACAAAAAGTAGAAAATAAAAGGAAACTCCGGAAAAGAAGTAGGAAAAGTAAGGGCAAGGTAAAAAAACTTACAATAGGAAATAAATGTGTACTGGGGTATTTCAAGTAGAAATGTCCAGACATTCCTACCCTTCGCAGTCGTTTCACAGGATGTCATAACCTGACCTACCTCCTCGGTGAAGGTGGAGTTCCTTTTACAGGAATGTTGGTGAAATCCATCAGAACTGGGGGGAAAAAAGAAAAAAAATGAGAGAAAAATACTTCAAGTTTTGGAGTTCACAAAGAATTTCTCTGGACTTGAGGGAAGTGGCGTCCACACACTGCGACTTCCCATGTGGAAAGATGCATAGGATTATTTGCTTTTCATACATTTTGTTCGTTTCCATTTAAAACACCGATAAAAAACACGACAGAATTATGAACGTTACAATTTTTGAGTGGAGAAATATACCTTTCGCAACTATTCAAAAAAGTAACCGACCAAAATACTGTTAAAAAGCTTACTTGCTGGAAAAATATGAATGAGACTAAACTCCCTTTGAAATTATTCCTTCTGGCATGCTGTCATTTGGAGAAAAAAAAATTACAAAAGAATGTCATTTCCAAAGATGCGTCTCTGAGATGCATTTTTGGAAATTTCCGCAAAAAGTGCGCGCAAGCGTTCAAGTACGTGACACGCGAGTACAGTAGCCTGAACGCAGATTGCGATTGCAATTCAAATTGTGAATCAGCAAATGTTGAATTGAAATCAAAATCTTAGAATATTGTTTTCTCAGAATAATTCACAGAACAAAAAACTTCATCAGGTTGTTTGTCAAACACCTTCCTTAATATTTTGAGCACTTTTATTGCTTCAAACAATAAAAATGCACAACTAATGGTATATTGCCCCTTTAACCCTAACCACTTGAGTGCTTTTACTAGAAAGTATCCTAATTCCGCCCAAGTTCATCAAGTTTGTCATGCAAAAACTGCTGGTGTCCCGAGTCCATCAGAATCCACCACTATACATTCTGGAGATCTCTTGAATCCATAAAAAATCCATCAAAATTATAGCGAATTTTGGAAACCATGCTGGCATAAACAAATATTTTGCATGTGTTTCTCTCTTAATTTCTGGTGTTTTTTTATGGATTCAGGTTACCCTGCTCGCATGAAAATTGATATGTGTGATGCTGTATAGGATCCATCAAAATGCTCCATTTGCATGGTTCAACTGCTGGTGGATATATTTGGTTGGCTCAGTCACATTAATATTTTCTGTAAGGCACAACCACTGCAGGTCTAATATTGTGTTATTACGACGCGACGCGACATTTGTTGTTTTTAAAACATAGGAAGAGGACATCACTGCCATCTGTCTTATATAATGTTTTTTGGGGAGAGGGAGGAGGGGGGGGGGTGGTTTAGCATGTAGGCTTAAAATTCTGAATCCATCAAAGTCCCCAAACACCTCAATGTTAAGGTATCCTGAATCCATCAATATCCTGCAGTGCTGCTACATGTAGCCTATTCTGAATCCATCAAAGTCCCCATACTCCTCAATATGAAGGTATCCTGAATCCATCCAAATCATGCAGTGCCAGGCTTACTATTCTGAATCTATCAGATTCCATCAGATTCCACCAGTTTGTTCAATATGGAGGTATCCTGAATCCAAACTCCTCCAAAACAGGAAATCAATTTTGATGGTTTCAGGTGCGTTAAGGTTATAATAAGGTGGAGAATTTGGAAAGATTCAGGAAAATTCTTGTTGAATAAAATGTCTTGGGTTTCAAAATACATACCAAGATCAAGGCAGTGGACATCATTGAAGCATGCTGGCGCATCCCAACCACCAAAAATAACCAGTGTCTCCCCTAGAAGTGTGGCTGAATGACTGCAGTAGAGATATGCGTAGAGAAGAAGAAAAAAATGTCCCATTTACAAGAATGTAGAGCCAACTTGCTGAGATAATGGAGAAAGTGTTGTGGTCGAGTACATTTTCATAAGTACGAGTTTGAGTACAAGTACTTTGTCATGAGTGCTAGTACAAGGCAATTTTTTTTTCTACGAGTACGAGTACCAAAAGATGTACTTAAGTAAGAGTATAAGTATACATGTACTTCCCACAAGTAGGAGCAAGTTCCAATGTGTATCAGGTTTTCAAAGTTAGCTCTCAAACTAGGCATTCATTAGTCATAATAATAATCATGCTTATATAGCGATTTACAATTATTACCCCATTCATTAGGCCCTGGACAAATGCAGCAGCCGTTTTTAGGCATCAATCGGGTGGAGAGAGGCAATTGTAGTTAAGTGTCTTGCGGATGGGCACAAACACCATGTTTCTTGTACACGAGTTGAACATCGCAACCACTGGGCCATGGCATTCCAAAATAATGGCATTGTTAAAGGTAGTATACACCATTTGCAGATTTGCAGATGTATGCGTCATAGTTTTCTAGCAGTGTCACAGACTGTTTGACACAAACTCAAGTTTGTAAAAAAAGAGGTTTTTACAATTTTATTACAAAATAAAGCAGACAATTCCTCAGCCAGACTTATTTTTCCCGTGCCCGCCACCCCATGCACGTGGCCTTTGTGACAAGCACATTTCAAAGTTTCAAACCATTGTTCAAACCCTCACTAGTGATACACATGAGCATGCAGACACCCACAATGGCGCTATGTACTATCCAGTCTTTTTAACCAGTTTGCACCGGGATTATTTTAACATCACCAAGCCGACGCGCGGGATTAATTTTAACGAAATTCGATTCAAGGGTTCAGGCCGATAGTACCGGGACACCCACGAATTTCCGGCCTTGCTCGCTGCTGACAGACTTTCCGGCCTTGCTCGTGGCGTGTTTATGCGTCATCCGTTTTAAATCTGGGGAAAACTTTGCGTTTATATACGTCATCCCGCGCGAACTGGTTAATGGAGATTAATAAGTACATGTGCGAGTACAAATACAGGTAATTTTTGTCTTGTAGTACAAGTGCATTTTCCTGATGGTTACAAGTACGATTACATCAGGATGACAAGAACACCTAAAAAATTAGGTAAATCTCAACTTTCAGGATTTAAAAATCAAGATTTCAGCAAACAATTTGTGGGTATCTTTTCATACCAACTATCTTTAAAGGTATCTTTACACCATTGGTAATATTGCTAAAATTATCATGAATAGATGAGTTTGGGGGGTTGTATTTTTTAGTAAATATGGTTTAACTGACCTCTTTGAAGTTTTACAATCATGGATGCTGAGAAAAGCAAGAAAAACAACGTTCGTTTTCAACCGGCGTCGGGCAGTGGTTCTTATGTTGTTCTTGGGTTTTTTGTGAATCGTGATTTTGTTTTTTTAATTCTATTTTTTTGAAACAATTACAGGATATCTAAGCGCAATAATTTAGCCGGATGCCTACAATCCTTATTTACTTTCAAATAAGTAAGATATTTCTTAAAATCAGCAAATGGTGTATCCTATCTTTAACATTTGTAGTATAACTTTTGTTCCTCCTCTTTACATACCCTGATCGTGCAAGCGGCTTTGTTCCCATGACAACAGGCTCATACCAACTCTCAGTGGCTGAAAATAGAAAACTCTCCTATGAGGTTCAATCATAATTACAGAAACATAATAATACAATTCAACTTCTATTTTCAAGATTACTTTTAAGTCAATTATTATTCATAATGAAAAAACAATGAAATTCTGCACACCATCTGTTAAAACCAATGAAGCAAGTTTTAATACACCAAACCAACAAAGGAAGGTTCCTCTTAATACTTTTTGGCATAATAATTAATACGCTCGATTGGATCTCAAAAGCTGCGGGTCAACAAATCTGATATTCCACTCAAAACAGGCTAGATCGTAGAATGGAGGGAAAGCACACACTAGGCAAGGAGTTCCAACAAGATACAGCGCGTAGGATTAAAAGCTATTAGAGTAGCTCTTTGTTTTACATCTCGGCACAGCTAGAGTGTATGGGTGAGAGGAAGCAGAGAGCCTGGTTGGACGCTCAAACACCCTGATAAGAGGAACCAAGTTAAACAGACAGGAGGAACCAAGTTAAACAGACAGGAGGAACCAAGTTAAACAGACAGGAGGAACCAAGTTAAACAGACAGGAGGAACCAAGTTAAACAGACAGGAGGAACCAAGTTAAACAGACAGGAGGAACCAAGTTAAACAGACAGGAGGAACCAAGTTAAACAGACAGGAGGAACCAAGTTAAACAGACAGGAGGAACCAAGTTAAACAGACTGGAGGGACAATTTCCATAGAAATATCTGAAGAACATGCCGAGGGTGGCTACTGTGGTTGGGAAAGTGGTTGTAATGATGAGCCCAACTCTTCACTATTCAAATTAACGATTCACTTCTGCACTTGATCTAATAACGGTAGGCATTTTTGAAAAATGAGACGGAACTGGGCACTGGGCAAAGTGAAGAAAAATGCTAAAATTTGTAGGGGGATTTTTATTCTTCAATTTTTCCAATTTATTCATATTTGTAATCTTTGATATGTGTACTACATGTGTTTGGAAGTACCGAAGTAGCAGCATAAAACTTGTGGAATAAAAGTGTTTTTAAAGGTAGTATACACCATTGGTTATTGCTTGAATTATCATGACAGAGTAGATTGGGGGAGTTGTATTTTATAGTAAATATCGTTTAACTGAGCTGTGCGAAGTTTTACAATCATTGATGCCGAGAAAAGCATGAAAAACAGCATTTTTTTTAACCGGCGTCGAGCAGTTATTCTTATGTTATCTTTGTTTTTTGCGATTGTCATCCGGCGATCGCGAATTTTTCTTTATAAAATTATATTTCTCGGAATAATTACAGGATATCTAGCGCAATCATTTTGCTGGATGCCTAGAATCAACATTTACTTTGAAATGAGTAAGATATTTCTTAATAATTCGGTAGTAAATATTTTTGTTATCTGCAAATGGTGTCTCCTACCTTTAATGAAAAACGTTTGCCATCTTTCATTTTCACGAATACAAAATTTGAACCTTTGTTAGCCTTTTCCTCTTCAGGATTTTTAAAATGTTGGAATAAATGTAGACTTTAAACTGACATAACTTGTCCGATTGAAATGCAAACTAACAATACTGTAAAGAGAATTGCATTCCCTTTCCCAACACCCACAAATGCTCATTTCGATGTCTGCCCAGTTCTGTCTCATTTTGCCAGAGCACTTCACATGTGGCAAGAGTATTCTATCAGGGGACGTATAGTCTTATATGTGACCTGTTCCAACGAAACCAGGACAAAGTCTTACAATGTGTTTTATTGCAATGTACTCGTAAAGTCATTTCATGGTGGATTTTCTGAATAACGAACTATTAATCTACAATTTCCACAAATTTGAACATAATCCGTCACCCATAAGTGTGTTTCTTTGTCGATTTTCGTTAAACAATTGTGTATAGAAATAATACGCTTTTCTGAACTTCAAAGCTGTTATCTCATAATTAGGTTGTAAGGATTTATCACTAAATCCTTCCCAAGGGGAGATAGGGTGGCGTACATATGTAAATGATACATCATTTTAAAGCTTAGATTCTAGAGAATTAAAAAACAAAAAGCAAAATCTAAAAAACAAAAAAATTTCAACTTTGACCGGGTTTCGTTGGAGCAGGTCACATATAAGTACAGAATAGCATCAGGATGTAAACACTTCTGAGTTCGATCAAAACAACCAACTCGCATCAAAGCACTCCGGAGATATACCGGAGATATATACTTCATCCAGCTGGCATCAAGGCCAGTTCATACTTCATGAGAATGCGAAAGCAAATTTGACTGCCAAAAACGATCACAAAACATTCACTGCCAAAGTTCGCTGGATTTGAATTGTTCAAAATTTGTGAAATCGAAAAGACAATGGAAACTTTTCGGTCGAATAAAAGTTTGGACACAAAAGACACCTCGCAATCCAAACAATTTGTTTTAAATGTTACTTCAGAACACGTTGATCTCTTTAAATAGTGACCGGCTCCACCAAAAAAAGGGATTAAGTCACTCTGTGCATTATCATGTAATGGCCCACTCAATGTTGAGATGGAAAAAATGTCAAAATGTGATCTTCAATACCAACATTTTCAGGTTTTATTTAAGGAAACGTTAATTTTGATGAATAAAGTTGGGAAAAACAACAATTTTCTGTGCATTATTCTGTTGTTCTCCAACAGAGCCAGCTATTTCCTGTTTTCTCCGGTGTGTAATTTAAACTCTAATGAAGCAATTAATATGCAAATATGTCACATTCCCAGAAAGGAATGGGCTATTGAGTTATATTATATACCAAATAAAAACTTATGTTGTGGGCTTTTCAACCATGTATATAACTTAATTTCACTTTTTTGCAACATAATACCCATTTGTGTGGAGTGGGTCACAATTTGCTGGTACCAGCTATGCTTTTGCATACGATGAAATGTTTTGCCCGAAAGTAAAAATGGTCAAATCTTGATGCGCACACGTGCAGTTGAATACCAAACTGGTTTATTGTTATTGTTACCTGGGCGGAAAACATGTAGTTGGTTACTGCAGCCGTCAGGTTCGGGATCAGGGTTAGGGTAAACACCCCCAAAGACGTACATCTCCTCATGAAACAGGGTGCTCGTGTGGTAGGCTCGAACTGGTGCCCTGCCCGAGGTCTATGTAGATTGGATAGAAAGGAACAGGGTAATTACTGGGATAATTTTTGTTCTTTTATTTTTAATGCAAATCGCCTATCACAAGGCTAAAGGCCACTCAAGGTGTGAAACCCGAATAGGGTTGGGATGGGTACTTGTAATTAGTCCACTACAAGGCATTTAATAATGCCTCTACCCATATGTGACCTGTCATCACAAAATGAGCGTAAAGTCGCACGGAGTGATCTCCCAGTACGGCCAGTCAAAGTCAAAATTTGAAGGGGTGGTCGATTTTGAGATTATATGGTTTTTTTAAAGACTATTTTGACTACGCCTTTCTTTGCACGTTCACACAATTGCTCGCAAGAAATGCCCGTTTTGTCATAATCTCTGTATTAAGACTCCCGACTAAAAAATTAAAATAAAAGTAATATTGAATATTAAACCTCCAAGTGTTATATACCATTGGAAAGCTCCGTTTCAACAGAATTTAGAAATACCCATATCTCAATTTTTGATTTTGCCGACTTTATATGCTCATTTTGTGATGACAGGTCACATATTATGTGTAGAAGTGCCATAGCCTAGCTAGGCTGGGTTCAAACCTCCCAACCTGCAGAACTATACGCAGACCACAAATCAATGCTCCAGACCACTAGGCCAAGGCACTTCCACTGAACACCGACATAAACAATGCTATCCTTAGCCAGCATTGGCAACAATTTTGCTGGTAGGCCACTCCCCGCCAACCCCCTTCTCAAAACAAAAACCAACAACTCGCCTTAACCAGAGACCATCTCCATGACTCTATGTCCAGGACGTGGACGTCGCTGTACCAGCGTAGGCTCTTGGAGCCTCCGTACACGTACACACATTGGACTGCTGGGTCGTACACTGCCGTGTGGCCCATCCGGTACTGTGGCTTAGTGGTGGTCTCTGTGAGGCTGATGCCTGGTATGCACCAACTCATTTTGTCTGCAAAGTCCACAAAATCAACCACAGTTGGCTGAAAATACCAGAGAAAAATTCCAGAGAGCAAGTTCCAGAGAGCAAGTGAAAAGACCATACCTATATTGGTTACACATTCTACGTGTAGCATTCTTTTAAAAAAAATTTGCATTTTGTTTAGTCACACTGTATAACTGACACAATGTACGATCCTTGTCTTTTGATTGGTGGAACTCGCATCACGTGACATTCATTATTGCTCCAGTCATTCACGCCGGGGCTAAAAAAAGTCCCATTCGCCCATGGTGATTGGGATTTACTATTCAACAGTTAGGATCATCTTTGTTCCCACGGCTTTTGAACAGTCGACTATCACTGAATTTGAACACCAGAGCGCCGCAGACCAAAACTGGAGAGAAAGCCCCACTGGATCAACCTAGCCCCACTGGATCAACCTAGCCCCACTGGATCAACCTAGCCCCACTGGATCAACCTAGCCCCACTGGATCAACCTAGCCCCCACTGGATCAACCTAGCCCCACTGGATCAACCTAGCCCCACTGGATCAACCTAGCCCCACTGGATCAACCTAGCCCCACTGGATCAACCTAGCCCCACTGGATCAACCTAGCCCCACTGGATCAACCTAGCCCCCCTGGATCAACCTAGCCCCACTGGATCAACCTAGCCCCCCTGGATCAACCTAGCCCCCCTGGATCAACCTAGCCCCACTGGATCAACCTAGCCCCACTGGATCAACCTAGCCCCACTGGATCAACCTAGCCCCACTGGATCAACCTAGCCCCACTGGATCAACCTAGCCCCACTGGATCAACCTAGCCCCACTGGATCAACCTAGCCCCACTGGATCAACCTAGCCCCCACTGGATCAACCTAGCCCCCACTGGATCAACCTAGCCCCCACTGGATCAACCTAGCCCCCACTGGATCAACCTAGCCCCACTGGATCAACCTAGCCCCACTGGATCAACCTAGCCCCACTGGATCAACCTAGCCCCACTGGATCAACCTAGCCCCACTGGATCAACCTAGCCCCACTGGATCAACCTAGCCCCACTGGATCAACCTAGCCCCACTGGATCAACCTAGCCCCCACTGGATCAACCTAGCCCCCACTGGATCAACCTAGCCCCACTGGATCAACCTAGCCCCACTGGATCAACCTAGCCCCACTGGATCAACCTAGCCCCCCTGGATCAACCTAGCCCCACTGGATCAACCTAGCCCCACTGGATCAACCTAGCCCCACTGGATCAACCTAGCCCCACTGGATCAACCTAGCCCCACTGGATCAACCTAGCCCCCACTGGATCAACCTAGCCCCACTGGATCAACCTAGCCCCACTGGATCAACCTAGCCCCACTGGATCAACCTAGCCCCACTGGATCAACCTAGCCCCACTGGATCAACCTAGCCCCACTGGATCAACCTAGCCCCACTGGATCAACCTAGCCCCCACTGGATCAACCTAGCCCCCACTGGATCAACCTAGCCCCCACTGGATCAACCTAGCCCCCACTGGATCAACCTAGCCCCCACAGGATCAACCTAGCCCCCACTGGATCAACCTAGCCCCCACTGGATCAACCTAGCCCCACTGGATCAACCTAGCCCCACTGGATCAACCTAGCCCCACTGGATCAACCTAGCCCCACTGGATCAACCTAGCCCCACTGGATCAACCTAGCCCCCACTGGATCAACTTAGCCCCCACTGGATCAACCTAGCCCCACTGGATCAACCTAGCCCCACTGGATCAACCTAGCCCCACTGGATCAACCTAGCCCCCCTGGATCAACCTAGCCCCACTGGATCAACCTAGCCCCACTGGATCAACCTAGCCCCACTGGATCAACCTAGCCCCACTGGATCAACCTAGCCCCACTGGATCAACCTAGCCCTGGAGCACTGATTCTCTAGTCACTCGCGAGTTACGTCACGTTTTGAAATGGAGGAAAGGTAAACTGGGGCAAGTTTTGCAAGCGATAAATTGTAGGTTTTGTCCAATGATGAAACTGTATGCAATAAGATAATTATTTATAGTAATTGAGTTAAGTAGAGAAAATAACAGGAAAAAAAAAAACCTTTCAATAATTTTGCTTTGTTAAGAACGTGAACCCCTGTCGTCTGTTCACAAACTAGATTTGACGTAGTTGATCGACTAGACGCGTTTGTGTGAGAAAAAAAGACCACACGAGTGA
Organism: Crossaster papposus; assembly: GCA_037893245.1. Taxonomy (NCBI): domain Eukaryota; kingdom Metazoa; phylum Echinodermata; class Asteroidea; order Velatida; family Solasteridae; genus Crossaster; species Crossaster papposus. Next base: position 2,080,470 of record JBAIAA010000344.1, on the reverse strand, counting down.
TTTGAATCACAAATTATCATGATCAATAATAATAACCTTGTGCCTATGGATACCATCTGCGCCATATTGGTTCCCACCATGCCTTGCATGATTTTCACGCTTGGTATTTTGTAATTGCAGGGCCTGTTTGTTTCACACAGATTTGGTGATCCGGAGCATCGATAGCTGATTCGAATCACGTTTTAACAGATCCTGCTCGTGATGGTGGATTGCAAGATCCAAGATGGTTGAAGATTTGAGGCACGAAATAAGCTTTCATTACATTTCTTCATTATTTTCTCAGAATGTATTTTTCTTAATAAAAAATAGTACGATTGATGTACTTTTTATGAAAATCTCACAAATAGTCCGTTTGCCTACACAATTCAAAAGCAGACAACATTCGTCTCGTGTGTTTGGATTCGATGCACGAAAGAGGTACCATTTTGTTCGCACGGTGCTGGATCACATAATCTCGTGTATGAAACAAACAGGCCCCAACATCCCCAACTATTTGAGAGATTTAAATAATAAGGACTGCAGTTGATGTGTTTAATGCGCAGGGCTTTCTATTTTAAATAATCAAATTTTCCCAATCACATATGAAATTTCAATGTGCATTCGTATGTGAAGAAAGTCCTATATAAATTATCAACTAACCTATCTTGTGTAGAAAGTGCCAAAATACCTTACATTTGAAATGTATTGCTCAACCAATTTGCGCCGGATGACGTATATAAACGCAAAGTTTTCCCCAGATTCAAAACGGATGACGCATAAACACGCTACGAGGAAGGCCGGAAATGTCTGTCAGCAGCGAGCAAGGGCGGAAATGCGTGGGTGTGCTTCCCGGCACTATCGGTCTGAACCCGCTTCGGATCGAGTTTCGTTAAAAATAATCCCGGCGCGAACTGGTCGAAGTAATTTTTCTGGCGAAAGTAAGTGTCCTCTGCACGCGGGAGCGCAGGAAATTGGTTTGCGCATTTCTTTTCAACAACTGATGTCAAGTGGTAAAAACAAACATGCAACAGCCATCAAACTGGTGGTTGTTGAAGCGTCTTTCTTAAGATAGGTTGAGAGAAGTTGATCTTAGGGACACTTCTTAGACAAGATCGGTCTCAGAGCGGGGACTTTTCTCAAGTCTAAAGATAAGACAAGTTACGTGAAATCAGCCCCTAAATATGCTGTGTTCTCTTCAAGTCTTGGAGATGTTTGAAGTCAACTAATAGGTGCCCTATTGGAGAGGCTTAGCAGGACGTGTTACGTGAACGTCAAGGCGAGCGCACAAAACGTGCTGCTAAACCTCGTGCTGCTAAACCTGCCAATGTCTATAGGAGTGTCTCACCAATGTCCAGAAGCCACACACTGTCTTTGCTGAGCTGCTGCTGTTCTCCCTGCCCCCCAATGAGAACAGCTTGCTTCAGGCCGACGGCACACATGGTATGCCCCCACCTGGCACTGGGCTCTGAGTACACAATAAACAAACACAGACTCCAAGAAATACATTTATGCACCTGTCACTTTGAAAACAGTAGCCGGGACATAGCCGGGATGTCTCCCAAAATTTGCCCTGTTAACCGGGACAATAGCAGTGACTTGTACAATTTGTTGCCCTGCCCTACCGGGACAATAGGGAGGATTCAGGGATAATGTGGGTTGTGATACAAAATGCCCCATATGCTGAGGCCGAAATCAGACGAGATTGTGACAAATGCCTCACATTCCAGGGCCAGGATCGTGCGGGGGTTGTAAAATATTGCCCCGCATGCTGGCGCTAGGGTACAAAAAACAAGTGCCCCATAGCAGTAGCGGGGAAATGGCAAAGACTATCATTCTTGGCAAATTTTTAATCCCTGGCCATGTCTCCGCTATTCCCAGGACAAAAGAAAAGTATAAACACATGTATGGTACCAATCATGTCATCTGAAATTGTAAGAAAAAAGGCGGAATTCAGGATTTGTATCAAATTAAAAAAAAAAAAAATTATATGTTGCGGGGAAAAGATCGAAAAAATTCGTGTTTTATACAAGCAAAGTTTTCTTCACATTCAAAATGAATGACGCATAAACACGTCTCAAGCAAGGCCGGAAATGTCTGTCAGCAGCGAGCAAAGCCAGAAATGCGTAGGTGTGCTTCCCGGTATAACGGCCTGAACCCGCCTCGGATTAAGTTTCGTTAAAAATAATCCCACGCCTCGGCTCGGTGATGCTAAAAAAATCCCGGCGCGAACTGGTTCAAGTCAGATTTGGCCAACAAAAAATACCAGTTTGGGGTTTTTTTTTTTTTTTTTTTTTTTTTTGGGGGGGGGGGTTTAGGGGAGGAAAATTTGTTTGTGCACATTATAATGTAGTTGTCTGTGTTCTAGCCTCTACCTAGTTGTGGGGACAGGTTTTTTGATTTGAAAAAAAAACAGACCGAGTAGTGGGGACATTTTCGTGTCCCCATAGCGCGTTGGGTCTCCAGTCAAGGGGTTTACGAGGTAGAATTGTGTAATGAACAAAAATAGATGTTGAACATTTTTGAATTTTAGAATGTTCTGAGTTTGAGCTTAGAGAGATTTCCCTAATAGCGCACAAACCCTATAGATTGTCCCCATAACGCATGTACGAAAAGAATTGAGGTGTAGTTAAAGGTAGGATACAGTTGGTAATTGCTTGAATTATCATGAATGGGTGGATTGGGGGGGGGGGGGGGGGATGTATTTTATAGTAAATATCGTTTAACTAACCTGTCAGAAGTTTTACAGTCATGAATGCCGAGAAAAGCACGAAAAAACAGCCGTTTGTTTTCAACCGGCGTCGAGCAATTATTCTTATGTTATTTGTGTTTTTTCGTGATCGCTGTAAATTTTTCGATATCTGAAAATGGTGTATCCTACCTTTAAGGGTAAAAGGTAGTTATTGATTAGGGGTGGGGTTTTGGGGTTTTTTTTGGGGGGGGGCATCAAAATAGGGTAGGTATGATAACTGAAAGCAGAACTTTGTTGTTTTGTTTGTTAAAATAAATTTACTGTTTCAATTTATCACTGTTTTCAAATTGTGCAATAAATAAAGATATGATCCAAGTAATTTCTTGCTATCCTCACGTGCATCATCAGCTGTGCTGTTTTTCTCCCGCCCAGGGGAGCTTTGTGAGTTCTGCTGCATCTGTAATCGTTTCACCCTACTCTGCCTCCTCGGTGTGGAGGAGTCCTCCTTGCGCCTCTTCCTACCAGAGTGGACCAATGGAGGGGGCTCAGAATGCTCCACTGCTACCTGGTTTGACGACAACAACAAGATGGTCACAGAACATGTGGTTTTTAACAGTTAGAGTATACCATTTGTCAGTTGTGCATGTTTATCAATTGAAGCAGCAAAAGTTCTCAAAAAATAAAGAATGGTGCTTATTGACAAATAATTTGATGTACTTTTAGCTCCGTGAATGATGTATGGCTAGAGAAAACAATATTCTAAGATTTCTAAGATGTTATAGAATCCACAGCCGTGTACGAATCTCTTGTCTATGGCTAATGTGTAGGTGTCTGCCCATTACAATTACGCATGAACAGGCTGACACTAGACGTAGCCGTAGCTCAATTGCACGGAGCTATTAAGCACCCAAAACTTGTTTAGCACAAAAAGGTCTTGCTCATTAATACAAAAACCGGTTACCACCAAAACTCCATGTGCTTTTTATGCTATTGCAAAAACCAGCTGAACAGTCACAACCAACATACATCACCTGACAAGTTGATTAATAACCTTATTTTTGCCAAGATAAAATGTTCAAGCTAAGCAGATTTGTGTGCTGAGCAGCTGAAATTGGTCCCAGAGCCTACCTCAGGAGTCACCTCGGCCTTCAGTCTCTGGGCAGCAGTTTTAGACGGTGTCTCTTCGTTGGTCATTGTACCATTTGGTCTTGTGTTCTGGTCTTCAGGGGCAATGTTTTCCTGGCCAATCTCAGCCTCCAAGACTGAGTACATCAACTGGGACTCGGTCTGTGAGTTCTCCAGATTCTCCATGTTAGTTCTTTCCAGCTCTACATGAGTAAGGAGAAAAGTTGTAGAGGCAATAGGTTTCCGGACCTGACAATACCCAGACATCTAAATTAGGTCAGGTAGCCAGCCTTTGTTGCCAGCCTTTGTAAAGTGGCTTAAAGGGGTATTCTGACCTTAAAATACCCCAAATGGTATGTATTCAATTGTTTACTTACCCTATTCCAAAAGCCTGATTGAAAGGAACCAACTTAATGGCTTATTGTTCACGAGAAATACTACAGAGAAAAAACCTGGCTGTTTACGTCCGACGCGGCAGACATTTTGTGCAATGCCCACATTTTCCCATGCACATTTCCAGCTGTGCAGACCATTCCATGTGTGGTGAACATACATACAACAGCAGCACCAATACAAAAAGGTTGCGTCTCCAACATCTGCAGAATGCAATGCGCTGGTGGATATGTGACTGGAATCACAAGTAGCAAGCAAACAATTTGATTTTTCAGAGTCACAATTTTGACAGTAGAAATTTTATTCTCACGTGACTGTCGCAAGAATAACACAAAAACAGCCAATTATTAAAGGTTTGTTCTGTAGACAATTATTAGGAAGGAATTTCTTATCCTACTTTTGAATTCTTTTTTCAGATAAGGCCATTTTATAACAAATGTGTTTTGTAGCCCAACTAGACCACTTCCAGGATGGCATGCCCTTTAACATTTAAACAGATGCTTAATAGTTCTGCTAAACATTTACAAGATTAAACATTAAGTCCCATCTTTACTTGAAAGTAGACACACAAGCTTTCCAAGGTTCCCACACTGTTGTGAAAACAAAATTCCCTGATTTTTCCCTGATGAATTTTAAAATTCCAGAATAATTATTTTGACCTACGGTATATCCAGTTTTTGCACGTTTCAATGTTGTTACAGTGAACATAGTGACCTGGCTAAAGAGGGATTTCTACAATTAAGGCGCTTTCACATTGTCAAAAATCTCGGGGTTTGAATCGGTTGATGATGATGATGATCATGCATTTGTAAAGCGCCATCTATCTAGTTGCCTATTCCGAGGCGCTGCCAGGAACACCGGGGCAAACCCCTTCTCTTAGTGAAGAGTGTTACTGGGTTCTTTTACGTGCATTACACAACGCACGGGACCTACAGCTTTACGTCCAATCCGAAGGACGAAGCAATAGTGGTTTAATTGCCTTGCTTAAAGACACACGTGTCGACACCGGGACTCCAACCCCAAGCTTTTTTCAACCCTTTTCCCACTACTAAAACCCGGTTCCAACCCGGGTAGCATGCTCTAGCCGGATCGAAATCAACCCTGGTAGGGACCAGGGTTGAAAATCTCAAACCGGATTAAAACCGCATTTTTCGGCGTGAACCGTGTCGAAAATGGTAGTGTGAATCGCCCCGAGTTGAGTTCGCTTACCGTCGAACCGCGTTGAGTTGTGGCGCGAAATCTTACGAAAATCTGACCCGCGGTAGAAAGGTCAATAAACAATCAGTTCTGTGATCGACGTGCCACGTACTATGTACATTAACAGTTTGTTACATGTAAGTGTGGACACGCATGTTGTGCATAATGCGCTAGCACACACGTGGTTCTTCACCAAACCCGTACCCCAACACAGCAGCAACGTGAAAGGACGAAGAAGTAAAGGCAATGTTTACGATTTGGTCGGACGCTGCGATTTAGTCGCAACTGGATGGCACGACAAGAAATAACAAGCTGTTTACGAAACTATCTGTGGATCTCGAAGGCCAGGGAATCCACGACAACATGCCCAGCCAGTGCCGCAATAAATTAACAAATTTGAGGCGGGATTATAAGCATTGTGGGATCTGGAAAACCATCACAGCGCGCCTTTTTAAATGCGATACGTGTTGAGAAAACTGTAGTGTGAATGCAGGGTGGCTCAAGCCAGATTGAACGTTACACGGTTCACGTAGACGCTGGTTCGCGAATGAACAGTGTGAACATTGCGCGTCTCCGTGATCCGCGTCAAAAACAACCGATGCTGAACCGGGTTGGATCCGTGTTGGTTTCAACACGGTTCGAAACGTAGATAGTGTGAAAATGCCTTAAAAAGCCAGTGGTTGTGGTGGCTTTTTAAGGCATGATGGTTTTCCAGATCCCACAATGCTTATAATCCCGCCTCAAATTTGTTAATTTATTGCGGCACTGGCTGGGCATGTTGTCGTGGATTCCCTGGCCTTCGAGATCCACAGATAGTTTCGTAAACAGCTTGTTATTTCTTGTCGTGCCATCCAGTTGCGACTAAATTGCAGCGTCTGACCAAATCGTAAACATGGCCTTTACTTCTTCGTCCTTTCAGTGGTTACGCTTCTTGGCCACAAGACAAAATATAACAGACTGACCACTTTCTCTTTCAAATTCTATTTCAATCAAATTCCCTGACTTTTCCCATAATTATTTGAGGCATTTTTTTCCCTCAAATTCCATGACTTTTCTTTGACTAGGTTTTCCCCGATTTCAAGAATGTGGTGGGAACCCTGCTTTCTTACGTGGCGTAGTTTTCTCCTAATTCTGCCTACCTTGATTATTATTTCTCTCATTTTTCTGAGTGGAGGCATTTGTATCAGAGCTAGGAGTAATGACCAGAAGGCCTGCTTGTCCCTCATCAGACATTAAGGTACCCCGGACATGAAGATCCTCTCTCCAAGCGCCTTGCCAAAACACAGATCTAGGGTTGAAAACAAGAACCAATGAATTCTCTTAAACCGTCTTCGGTTGTTCCAATCAGGATACTTATTTTTTGTTTTAAAAAGGGTGCCCTTATTCTGATAGTGCCCTAACTCTCGGTTGTAACTTCCAAGGGGCACAAAGTGATACAATGTATCATTGGTTCGGCTAGCTAGAGGCTACAACCCTAACCGTCTCAAGATGCTCTAGTGGGTTTTGAAGAATACGAACATGGCGAGTCAAAAACGAGGAACCCCAAAACAAAGAAATATATTTCCTTTAAAAAAACAAAACTATGAAGCACCAAAATTAATTATGATTACGAAGCCTATTTATTAAACTACTTTTAAGTGAGAAAATTATTTCAAATGCTCTACCCGTTAAAAGTGTATCACTATTTAAAATGAAATCACTCTAAAATCAGTTTCGGCCAAAAATTTGATTAATTGTGTGTTCTGACTGTTTGGAACAAAGAAAATGACACAGAATACACATTTCAACACTGTACACAATATATAAAAAAACAAACTTCTGCATCATCAAAATAAGGTTTCAGGACTTTAAATATTTTGTTACTTTTAAACTGAGGTTTGTTTTATTGTTGGTGATTGTCAAGGCAAAATTGTATCTACACTTCTTGAATTCGCATTTTTAGACGAACCTGATTTTAGGGGGATTTGTTTCTATAGTGATACAATTTAAACGGGTAGAACAATTTTCTCAATTAATTTTTTACTTAAAAGTAGTTAATAATAAACAGGCTTCCAATTCATAATTAATTTTGGTGCTTCATAGTTTTTGTATAGGAAATATATTTTTTGTTTTGGAGTTGCGCTTTTTTGTTACTCACCCTGTAGTAGATATGGCAATGTTCCAACTATATAGTTGGGACAGTCTAAGCAATTGTTGAGAAATTCTTAACTACATGTATACTTTACCTGTAGATTACCTGTTGCATTACCTGCTACCTTTAGATAGTGTCTCAATCTGGGATGGATGTTGGTCTTTGCTCAACTACATGTATACAAGTAGGCCTTTGCCCAACTGCAGTTGGGGCTGTCCCAACTTTTCAGGGTGGCATACAAACAAACAGACCAGCACACAGGCTTCCACCACCCATAGCCAAAACTAACGACCAGGGTTCTAGCCACGGTGGGCGGCGCCGGGCGGTACCGCCCGGCACTGCAAATTTTCGCCCGGCACTTGGGTTTAAATTGGCTGTGCCGCCCGGCACCAAAAAAACAAAAACAAAAACAAAACAATTTTTTTTTGAATCAAATAATGGGCACAAAAGAAAGAGAGGAGATACAAAGTCACGTTAATCATGTTCATGTAGTAATTTATTTTATTAACTTAGCTAGACTTTCACAGAAACATGCAAAAATAAACTGGACCCCCGGCCGTGAGGCGCGAGAGCTCCGCTCGCTGCGCTCCCAATGCTTCGCAATCTGATAATTTACCCGGCACTAAAAAGGTCCTAGCTAGAACCCTGCTAACGACCAATGGATAGAAAATCCTTTTAGAAAACAAATGGTATCAAAATGGTACCCAATTTGGTGCTGCAGTTTTAGCTCCAGGACCTATCTTGGTATCATTTTTCTTCCAGAAAGAAACTCCCCCCGCCCCCCCTATCCATCCGATATACCGATTTGGTCCAACTGCAGTTGGGGGTGTCCTTACTATTAGACCACGGGGTTGGGCCGTTTAATGGCGAAAAAAGTGCACAGCTGTAATGTTCATTTTCTGTTATAGTACACCTTAGGGCATATGGAAAAGGCAGTCTTAAGTGTGCCACAGAATAAATTAGTAAACAGTAAACCAAAAGGCTACAACCACAATTTTCATCTCATCTGGTGTCGGGCAATTCCAACCACGGATTCCTAAACTAATTTATGCTGTGGCAGACTTAAGACTGCCCTGTTCATATGCCCTAAGGTGTACTACAACAGAAAATAAACATTACAGCTGTGCACTTTTGTCGCCATTAAACGGCCCAACCCCAGGGACTATAAGCTTTTGCCAAACTGTAGTTAAGACTAATGTTGTGCAAAACCGAACCGAAACCGACACTACCCGACACGGCGCAGAAAAAGATACATTGTAATTCTTTACATACCACGGCATGGCAAGTTAAACAGGCAGACATTACTTGAATGATTGATATTCATGCGATATTGGTATAATTTCAAGCACAAAACGAACACAATTTTCGTAAAATTTAGGATGATTTGCCCAAGCCAGAAATTTGGTTTATTTCAATTTTCGAGGTTTGGTTCAGTTTTTGTGTCGGTTCGGGTCTGATTTTCTCATAATTTTTGTCGGGTCAGATTGGTTTCGGTTCAGATTCGGTTTATATTCTTAATGTTTCGGTTCAGTTTGACCTAGTCAACCCAATCCGATGCACATCATTAGTTCAGACAACATGCCACAGTTAAGATGTACATTAACAGTGTTACATTATATTACCTGTTATCTTTAGACAGTGTCCCAATCTGGAATGAATTGAGGTCTTTGCCCAGGTGAACCTCGGCAGTGAGTTTCTGAAAGCGATCATCAGGTGGCCATTCACCGAGGGCAAAGATGAGTAGAAACTTGGGCAGGGGGAGAGGAAGACTGCCCTCAAAACATCGCTGTCGTCTGTCAACAGAAAAAAAACAACTTAAACGTCACAATGCTAGAAACAACAATAGCAATGCTGCAAACCCAGGGGATTTTGCGGTGTTGTACATGTAGTCCAGTACTTTCAGAGTACTTTCCAAGTACTTTGTTTACTACCAAATATTGAGCTGTACTAAGTAAGCCAAACAAATTGTGAATTTTCTGTTTCTGAAATAGCATCAGGTTGCAAAACAATTTTTTTTTTTTAAATTGGCAGAAAGGGCGGCAACTTACAGTAAAGGATAGTCTTGGCCAAGACCAAGCTAGCCCGTTCATTTTTGTTCCGCGGCGCGCCGTCCGTATTATCTGGGATTATTGAGGGCGCCCTTTATTTATCGCCAGATTCCTGGATTTCTTCCACTAGCTTAGTCTTGGCGCATCGGTCACGTGAACCCGGAAAATTCCGAGGACATTCCAAGCATAGCTCAAATAGCTACTCGCCCCCGCATGCGCACTAAGTCGTTTTTGTTTAATGTGGTGTTCGATTATTATAGTCTGGTTCCCAGACCAAATATTTCTGACTATTTGTGATTTTTCATTTATTATTTAGCCGTTAATGTCACGTGACCAAAAACTGGAGGAATTGCTTAACGTTCGCGATGTTCGAGTGTTTCCAGGTTTTTATAAAATAAAACTCACATTAGCAAAGGTCAACACCAGACGAAATGCCTAAGACTATCACGGTCATTGTAGTCATTGTGCTATTTTTTTGGAAAGAGCCGTTAGAATTTGAATTGTTGCGTCGTCATAGCTACGCTGCTTGTATCATCGCGTCATTATCTATTTGTTGTCACCGGCGGCTACCTGACCTACACTACAATTTAGACGTATAGCCAAATGTGGTTTCTTACACGTCCGGTCAGGTAGCAGCCGGCGACAAAAAATTGATAATGACGCGATACAAGCAGCGTAGCTATGACGACGCAACAATTCAAATTCTAACGGCTCTTTCCAAAAAAATAGCACAATGACTACAATGACCGTGATAGTCTTAGGCATTTCGTCTGGTGTTGACCTTTGCTAATGTGAGTTTTATTTTATAAAAACCTGGAAACACTCGAACATCGCGAACGTTAAGCAATTCCTCCAGTTTTTGGTCACGTGACATTAACGGCTAAATAATAAATGAAAAATCACAAATAGTCAGAAATATTTGGTCTGGGAACCAGACTATAATAATCGAACACCACATTAAACAAAAACGACTTAGTGCGCATGCGGGGGCGAGTAGCTATTTGAGCTATGCTTGGAATGTCCTCGGAATTTTCCGGGTTCACGTGACCGATGCGCCAAGACTAAGCTAGTGGAAGAAATCCAGGAATCTGGCGATAAATAAAGGGCGCCCTCAATAATCCCAGATAATACGGACGGCGCGCCGCGGAACAAATGAACGGGCTAGCTTGGTCTTGGCCAAGACTAAGTAAAGGATTGCAAAAGAACAAGTGAAAAAGAGTGACTTTTGCCAGCTACCGATAATGCAGTCTTTTATTTTTATTCATTTTAACTTCCGTTTGTTGTAATTTTTAAACACATTTGGAGACAAGACTTACATGTTGTATTTCTTACAACACGTGAATAAAGCTCGACACAGTGACAGCCCAGTTACCACAAAATCTGTAGCAAAAATCCAGCTTTTACCTGCTTTTGACTAAGTGACCAGTCTCGGTTTCACTTGCAAGTGATATTTCATTCGGTTTGTCGTCCATTGACAGCAACATATAGAATTTCAGGTTCTCCATCTTTGCAATCTGCAACAAAATTTGAAATGCAGGAAGAGTTTTGATTAAGAGAAAGAGACATCTTGAGCATTTGGGCTGGGGCTCTGTCTTGTTTCGGCTTTGGGGGGGGGGGTTGTGTTACAACCCCCAAACCCTTTCTAGATCTGCCATTGTTTTAATGTTAGCGTTAAGCCCAACTTTAAAATTACCTTACTTTTTTGTTTAACTTCAAGCTTTATTAGTTTGAATAATTATACTGTCGAGCGCACTTTGGATACCTTGCGTAAGTTAACACGAAAACAAATAACAAAAACCCTGCTCTGACAACCCTCTGACAAGCCTCTGACAACCCCCTGACAACCCCCCGCAACCCCCCCCCCCCCCCCCCCCCAATAAAAAAACCCAAAAAACCAAAAAAACAAAAAAAACCAATGATCCCTTAAAAGTGCTCTAGGCACTGTAGCTCGTATTAAGCCTAAAGAAACCTGTAGAGAGAAGACAATGAGGAGAAGGTACAGTTTTAGAGGTGGGAGGAAAACCCCAGAAAAAAATCTTGAGGAATACCAGTCAACGAAATTAGACAGGGACTAAAAACCCAATCTACATATTGGCCCAGGCTGGATTCGAACCCAGGTCACAGTGGTGTAAGGGGAGGAAAGAACCGCTACGCCAACCTGACTCCCCAACCTCTATGCTCGGAGGCATCAGAGCTCCTAAATTTTTTCTTAAATTACCTTAGAATGCAGGCCCAAGCATTGTACATTTCAATTTTGTTCTCGGGGCATGCCTTTTGACACTATCGTACATGTATAGACCCAAGATGGCAGTATCCGCGAAACGGTTTATGAAGTGGGTAAGAAATTGGTCTGAAAATACACTTTATTCTAAAATTCAATAAGATGTAAAGGGTCTTCACGACTTACTCTAGTGACAGAACTAGTGATTTCCTCAATCTAATGTGCTTGTCAATTGTAATCCTGGCCCTGGGGGACCCAGGACTAGCGGGGACGTAGCCGGGGATGTAAAATTTGCCCAGCATGATTGTCCCGGCCAGTCCCCGCTACTGCTTGGCTGGGAGGGGCACTCGGTTTTTGTACATTCCTGACTATACCCCTGCACCTGCAATTCAATCATTAGAAAACAGCATGCGGGGCAATATTCAACAACCCCCGCACGATCCCGGCCCCAGAATGTGAGGCATTGTCACAACCCCTGCACGATCCCGGCATGCGGGGCACAACCTCTGCACCATCCAGGTTTGATGGTCTTACTAATGTCCCGGTAGGGCGGGGCAACAAGATCGTACAACCCCGGCAAAGCCCCCGCTATTGTCCCGGTACAGCGGGGCAATAAACTGTACATTCCCGGCCAAGTCCCCACTATTGTCCCGGCTAGCGGGGCATGGTTTTTTTAGACATTCCCGGCTATGTCCCAGCTACTTGGTAAAAATTCCGGGTCCCCCAGGGCCGGGACTACAATTGACACGTGCATAATGTTCTGTTGAAAAGGCCAATATTTAAGTTTTTTTCTTGCCATTTTTTGCTTATCCAATTATCTTGGTGGGTTTAATCCTTTAAGGCCAAGTCCAAGGGCCTTCTGAAAGTAAGCCTATCCTAAATCCGTCCATTTCTGAAAATTACAGCAAAAGCACATAATTTTATAGGCCTAGGCCTCATTCCCTTTAAGCACACATGCTACAGGTCTTGCGTTCGTTTAGCTCATTTGAGTCGACACGGTCAAGTCAGTCGGATCGGACACGGGTTAGCGACGAGAGCCGTGTTAAATGAACGCTCAAACGCAGGCCATCATCACGATCCTCACATAATAATTAATATACGTAGTCGTAGTCACGGCCGTAGCCATTGACAAAATGCCCTTTGCGGACTGAGAGGGGGGGGGGGGGGGGGGGTAATAAGTGTTGACTTGGTTGGGCTAAACCAGGGGGGGGGGCGGAGGGGGGGCCCTTCGAGGCTGTGATTGCGAAACGCTGTGGTACCGTCCATTCTCAAAATAGGGGGGAAAACATTTTTCTCACTCGAAAAATAAAGAGGTTTTTGGCATCCAATCTTAACATCTTGTCTTTTGTAGTTGTACAAGGTTGTTATTTACCTTAATGTTTATCATCCAATGACAAAAATTGTATTGAAAATGAAAAAAGCAGTCGAAAAAATTAAGCGTTGACGTACCGTTGATGCGCGTGGAGATTGTGCACAAATACTCAAACGACGTTAACAAATACCTCCCCCTAAAAGGGCAATAATAATCGATAAATTGTGAAAAATCGTGCTTCGACCCCACTCATTTTTTTCCATGGATACGTTAAAAAAGGATGTAGCAGTGATAACTGATATACTGAATTTAAAAAAAAATCTGCCTGTGACGCCCTTGCGTTTTATCGTGTTGTTTTCGAACGAAAATGGCAGAAAATGACATCGCCCCAAAATAATTCGTGTAGATCGTGTACCTGGCTTTGCGGACGTTGTATAAATCACTGAATTCGGGGAGCGAGCACATCACTTTCTTCTATTTCTAATAAAGGCGCCTGCCATTTATACTTTATACTTTATGTACATCATGTAGTCATTTACAAACAATGCATTGCATGATATCACATCAGTCACCTACCTTTGTCGAGGCAGCTTCATATTAACGTTACATCACGATCCAAACAAAAAACTGGCAAATTTATAAAATCAAGTCTGGCGCGCGCGCAAAAGTTATGTAACCAGACTGGTACAGGTACCAGGCAAAGATCGTAGAGCGCCTTAGGGTACCATGCACAAAACACACCGCTTAAAAAAGCTGGAATCGATTATCTTGACGACTTTTGAGAATCGAATTGTACGTTATATAGGTAATAACAGTGCGAGAACCCGGTTGTTACTGCGTGGTAATGACCGGGTTGGGGGATGACCGCTGGTAATGGATCGAGCCGAAGGCGAGGTCCATTACCAGCGGTCATCCCCCAACCCGGTCATTACCACGCAGTAACAACCGGGTTCTCGCACTGTTATTACCTTTAATAAATACCTTTTTAACGAGAAAAATGGTGAAAATACTCCGAATTTCGCGACTTCGCGGCTCCTTTTACGCCGTTTTACAAACGCAGCTTCGTTTTCGTATTTTGGCTTTGTTCATGTAGTTTAGCAGTGGTACAGTTGTTTTCCTAGTTCCGGATTTTTTCTAGTTCCAGATCGCTTCAAATAAAAACCTACCTTGTTATGGCTTGGTCTCCAATACTATTTGTTTAGATGAAGTGCATTTTGAAAAGAAACATACAAGCTTCTTGATACATAAGTAAAAATAAGTCGAAGTAAAAGTCTCAAATCTGCCACTGAGACTGAACGTTCATTTTTTTTTTCTAGTTCCGGATCGCCCGTAAAATACATGCATCAACAGCACGCGCGCAAGCGATTTCATATGACGTGTTCTAATGGACCATGGAGAAATGTCTCCATGGTGGGACAAAGTTTATCGGATCGTTGCCGCGCGCAACACACGTACACGGACAAAACATTTCAAAGCATTTCTTTGCAAGTCCTTTTTTAAAACTTTATTGGAAGTTAAAGTATTTGACATTTATTTTAAACTGTATTTATATAAATTAATGAATACTTTATCAGAAATATAGGCTTGATTCGGGGTGGTTCTAGCGTGATAATTGTTCATGTACGTACATGTACGAAGCAGTTTTTTTACTCGATCCGGAATTGGTTAAACTGATCCACAACTAGAAAAAGGGATGTCGGTATATTTGACGTCGTACAGTATGTATTTTAAAATAAAGAAGAGCATAAATATCGAAACAAAAACTGTAGTTTCTCCATCACTCAAGGTAAACTACTAAACCTATTTCATTTAAATTTCGAGGATTAGACTTGCCGAAAACAGCCTGAATATTTTTTGCGATCCGGAACTAGGAAAACGTCTGTAATGTGGCCAGAGTGCAGCCCAAAGCCGGGGTTTAGAAAACGGCCCTTGGAAAACCCATGATGTTACTACATATAATGACCGGCACGTGATCGAGTCTCGGCCAATCAGAAGCCTTCAACTCTCCTAGGTATCATCATCATCATCATCATCATACTTAATTCGAGCAACGTTTGTCTGTCTGTCTGTCTGTCTGTTTGTTTCGCTACTCCTCCCAAGTCCTTGGTCCGATCTCGCCCAAACTTGGTGGGTGGATGTAAGTTCACCCCAGAATTGCCCTTGAGGGGTTCATTTTTGGAAAGGTCAAGGTCACTGGGGTCAAAGGTCAAATGTTCGTTTTTCGCTACTCCTCCCAAGTCCTTGGTCCGATCTCGCCCAAACTTACGGGTACGGGTACGTAAGTTGACCCCAGAATTGCCCTTGCGGGGTTCATTTTTGGAAAGGTCAAGGTCACTGGGGTCTAAGGTCAAATGTTTGTTTTTCGCTACTCCTCCCAAGTCCTTGGTCCGATCTCGCCCAAACTTACGGGTACGGGTACGTAAGTTGACCCCAGAATTGCCCTTGCGGGGTTCATTTTTGGAAAGGTCAAGGTCACTGGGGTCAAAGGTCAAATGTTCGTTTTTCGCTACTCCTCCCAAGTCCTTGGTCCGATCTCGCCCAAACTTACGGGTACGGGTACGTAAGTTGACCCCAGAATTGCCCTTGAGGGGTTCATTTTTGGAAAGGTCAAGGTCACTGGGGTCAAAGGTCAAATGTTCGTTTTTCGCTTATCCTCCCAAGTCCTTGGTCCGATCTCGCCCAAACTTACGGGTACGGGTACGTAAGTTGACCCCAGAATTGCCCTTGCGGGGTTCATTTTTGGAAAGGTCAAGGTCACTGGGGTCAAAGGTCAAATGTTCGTTTTTCGCTACTCCTCCCAAGTCCTTGGTCCGATCTCGCCCAAACTTACGGGTACGGGTACGTAAGTTGACCCCAGAATTGCCCTTGCGGGGTTCATTTTTGGAAAGGTCAAGGTCACTGGGGTCAAAGGTCAAATGTTCGTTTTTCGCTACTCCTCCCAAGTCCTTGGTCCGATCTCGCCCAAACTTACGGGTACGGGTACGTAAGTTGACCCCAGAATTGCCCTTGAGGGGTTCATTTTTGGAAAGGTCAAGGTCACTGGGGTCAAAGGTCAAATGTTCGTTTTTCGCTACTCCTCCCAAGTCCTTGGTCCGATCTCGCCCAAACTTACGGGTACGGGTACGTCACCCCATCCCCAACTTCCCTTCTTCCGGTCATATATTACACCCACGGGTACTTTTGACTAGTTTATTAAAAACTAATAAATTGAAGTACATGTACATGTACGTATCATTGTTACATGTATTAAAAAAGGTTATGACGATTATGGAGGGATCAATGTAAACTTGAAATTCTGTTCAATTTACATGTTAACGTACCGTGTGACCCAAAAAACCTGTACACTGCCAAATAGTAAAGCGATTTAAAAATAAAGATTTTGCAACGCTGAAATTAAGTTATAAGGCTTTGCTAACGGAACAGTGTTAATTACTATTCAAATTCTGCAGGCAATGTTGTTTTAGTAGAAAGTTCGAAATAGGGCCTATATTAAATCAGTGACGTAACAGTAGAATCTCCATGCGCGCGCAAACGTTAGCACAAAAACGCCGTGAAATAGCGCTTAAGGTTAGCAAATTTTTCTGCTAAAGTTAGCACGAAAATTTGCTTACCGTTAAGCAGCTCTATGAAATTGGGCCCAGTGGACGGACCATTGTCTGCTGTGCTAACACTTGAAGTCGGCGCGAACTGGAAGTACAACATGGCGGACCCGAGACGTCACTGCTGTGAGCCAATGAAATGTCCAGGTGTGGAGGTCAGCGGATTTATTCTGTACATTTTGTATTTATAAACATTACGTAATACGTATCGTACACCTGGACATTTCATTGGCTCACAGAGTCACGTCGTGGGTCCGCCATGTTGCACTTCTCCGCATGCCGACTTCAAAATGAAACAATGATGATCTGTCCATGTATAGAGGTCAGTGGACACGATCCGCTCCAGGGCCCAATTTCATAGCGCTGCTATTGCTAAGCACACGATTTTCTGCTAACCGAGCCTCCGTCTATTTCATGGGGACCGTAAGCAGTAAGCGCAGCAAAAGGCACGCTTAACCTAGCGGGAAAATTTGCTTAAATCAGTGACGTAACAGTCGAATTTCCATGCGCGCGCAAACGTTAGCACAAAAACGCCGTGAAATAGCGCTTAAGGTTAGCAAATTTTTCTGCTAAAGTTAGCACGAAAATTTGCTTACCGTTAAGCAGCTCTATGAAATTGGGCCCTGGCGAGCGGATCGTGTCATGAGAGCGGTTCGTGTATGATAGCGCCCTCTCGTGGGGAAAATTGTGACAAATCAATACGCGAAGGTCTTTCACCAAGACTATCACGGGTGCCGTTCGCCTTTTGCGGACGTGTAAGAAACTACATTATTTTGTGCACTGGTGCCGTGTGCAATAATTTATAGGAAACACACAGCGTGTATAATAATCGTAGTCTGGTTCCCCGACCTGACAATTTGTTTAGGCCTAGACGTCTAAATTGTAGGTCAGGTAGCCGCCGGCGACAAAATAGATAATAGATAATGACGCAATACAAGCAGCGTAGCTATGACGACGCAACAATTCAAATTTTAACGGCTCTTACCAAAAATAGCACAATGACTACAATGACTGTGATAGGCATTTCGTCTGGTGTTGACTTTTGCCAATGCGAGTTTTATTTTATAAAAACCTGGAAACACTCGAACATCGCGAACGTTAACGATAATACCTGGCCGTCAATAGAGCATGTTCGGAAAACTTCGGACATTTTCGGAAACTGAAGCAATTATTCCAGTTTTTGGTCACGTGACATTGGCGGCTAAATAATAAATGAAAAATCACAAATACAATGTAGTCAGAAATATTTGGTCAGGGATCCAGACTATAATAATCGTATACTAGAATAAGATTAATACTGCTGCAAACTGCTTACTGGCTGGAATGACCTGAGATATACAAATCAAATAAGTTAAGAGGGCCTAATATTTCGATCTTAACAAGATCTTCTTCAGAGACTAAATGACTGTGTACAAGAAACAAACATATATAGGGCAAAATACAGCATGATGCACATCATTGACGCTGAAAAAACACAAAAGAAAAAAGCACAGAGTTCAATGGAACAAACAACAAAAGGAGGATTAGGCTGAGGGATTAAAGGGTGAGGTAAGTGTGGGTAGGATCAAAGGCGGGGTAGGAACAAAAACAGAAGGGGTAAAGCCACAAGGAAAGGGGTCCAGGGTGGAGATCAAAGGGAAGAACTAACAAAGAAGTATGAATAGGAGTAACGAGGTGGTGGGGGTTGAGGAAAACCAGAGGAGTAAGAACAAACAAAAACAAAATTCTGGCAAGGAATGAATCTGAAACAGATGACAAATGGAGACAAAATAGAAATTAATCATTTCCTAGTTGGATGTTAAGCCCATGTGGTTGAATAGTCCGAAGACGATTCATCCACACTTTCTCCCGGCTGAGGCGGACTGAGTCTTTCCGATGGCCAAGGGAATCTATGCCCTGAAGAATCATATCAGAAATGCAATGGTTAGGCTGGTTAAAGTGATGTCCTACAGGGGTATCCAGTTTCTTGGTGTTGACAGTCGATCGATGACCGTAGAAACGCTTTTTTAGGGCATTTTTGGTCTCTCCGACATACTGAACTCCACAAAACCTGCAAGAGATGAGATATATGACATTAGATGTACTACAAGTGATGTTACCAATAATTCTATGAGTATAGTACCAGAAGAGTGGCCAGAAAAGGAGTCTAGACTCCTGAATGTGGATCTGGCAGACCACACATCTGGAACTGCACTTGAAAGTTCCGTGCTGGATGGGGGAGATGCATCCAAGCTGGGAACTTCGGCTCGAACAATGAGGTCTCGTAGATTTTGAGGGCGTCTATATGCCAATACAGGGCTGTCGGGGATGGCCCGGACAAGGCGATCTGAAGTGTGGAGAATGTGATGGCTGTCGTTAGTGATTTTGCGAAGGGAAGGGAGACTGGGGTGAAAGGTAGTCACCAGGGGGATCATGGGTTTGGCATTAGCCTGGGAGGCCTTTACCTTTAGAGCCAAATTTCTAGGTACGGCTTTGGCTCTGGCGATGGCACGTTGAACTTGGCGGGAACTGTGACCCCTGGCAACCAAGTTCTTCAGTATCTGTGAATGGCGGGAGAAATCATAGTCGTTAGAACAAATCCTTTTGAGTCTGAGGGCCTGACTTTCCCCACAGGACCCATGATAACCTCCCCAGGGAAGAGCGCCTTGCACTTGCTGCTTTGCGTTCTCGTACTGACATCATCATCAAGCCAGCTGATAAAGGCTCAGCCGTGGTCATCATGGATCGTCAGCAGTACATCGACGAGGCCCACCGTCAGTTGGACAACCGTACTAACTATATCTGCCTTGACTCTGATCCGACAGGTACATTCTCTCGAGAGATACAGCAGTTGCTTGATGACATGCGATCACGTGACCAACTGTCAAAGAAAGCTCACAAATTTCTTTCACCCACCGACTGTAGAACTGCCAGGTTTTATCTTCTCCCCAAGATTCACAAGACTGGTAACCCTGGTAGGCCTATCGTCTCGGGTAATGGCTCACCCACTGAACACATCTCCCTGTTTATTGACAGTTTTCTTAAACCCCTTGTCCATAGGATTCCATCATATACATCCATGACACCCCGAATTTCCTGCGCAAGCTCGAAGGAATCAAGGACCAGATTCCCAGAACGGCCATCATTGGGACCTTTGACGTCTCATCCTTGTACACTAACATACCACACGAAGAAGGTATTCGTGCTTGTTCCACAACCCTAGCTAGGGCACACACACGACCCCTCCCATAAGTGACATTCGCGCCCTCATGAAACTTGTACTAACGAAGAATATTTTTTCCTTCCTAGATAAGCACTATCTACAGGTACATGGCACTGCAATGGGTACTCGTATGGCACCCTCCTTTGCATGCCTCTTTTTGGGTGACCTCGAGGAACGCATGCTTGCCTTAGCACCGTGCCGTCCCTGGATCTGGTGGAGATACATTGATGATGTATTTTTCATATGGACCAGTGATGAGGACAGTCTGCTGACTTTCACTAATCAAATGAATTCCTTCCACAGGACCATCAAGTTCACATCAGAGTACTCACATCATCAGGCCCACTTCCTGGATGTCACCATCCGCAAGGAGGACAACTTAATAACCACTGATCTGTATTCTAAACCACACACCAGTATCTCCACTCCTCCAGCTGTCACCCTTGGCATTGCAAGACTGGTATAGCATTTAGTCAGGCCCTCAGACTCAAAAGGATTTGTTCTATTTGACTATGATTTATCCCGCCATTCACAGATACTGAAGAACAACTTGGTTGCCAGGGGTCACAGTTCCCGCCAAGTTCAACGTGCCATTGCCAGAGCCAAAGCCGTACCTAGAAATTTGGCTCTAAAGGTAAAGGCCTCCCAGGCTAATGCCAAACCCATGATCCCCCTGGTGACTACCTTTCACCCCAGTCTCCCTTCCTTTCGCAAAATCACTAACGACAGCCATCACATTCTCCACACTTCAGATCGCCTTGTCCAGGCCATCCCCGACAGCCCTGTATTGGCCTATAGACGCCCTCAAAATCTACGAGACCTCATTGTTCGAGCCGAAGTTCCCAGCTTGGATGCATCTCCCCCCATCCAGCACGGAACTTTCAAGTGCAGTTCCAGATGTGTGGTCTACCAGATCCACATTCAGGAGTCTGACTCCTTTTCTGGCCACTCTTCTGGTACTACTCATAGAATTATTGGTAACATCACTTGCAGTACATCTAATGCCATATATCTCATCTCTTGCAGGTTTTGTGGAGTTCAGTATGTCGGAGAGACCAAAAATGCCCTAAAAAAGCGTTTCTACGGTCATCGATCGACTGTCAACACCAAGAAACTGGATACCCCTGTAGGACATCACTTTAACCAGCCTAACCATTGCATTTCTGATATGATTCTTCAGGGCATAGATTCCCTTGGCCATCGGAAAGACTCAGTCCGCCTCAGCCGGGAGAAAGTGTGGATGAATCGTCTTCGGACTATTCAACCACATGGGCTTAACATCCAACTAGGAAATGATTAATTTCTATTTTGTCTCCATTTGTCATCTGTTTCAGATTCATTCCTTGCCAGAATTTTGTTTTTGTTTGTTCTTACTCCTCTGGTTTTCCTCAACCCCCACCACCTCGTTACTCCTATTCATACTTCTTTGTTAGTTCTTCCCTTTGATCTCCACCCTGGACCCCTTTCCTTGTGGCTTTACCCCTTCTGTTTTTGTTCCTACCCCGCCTTTGATCCTACCCACACTTACCTCACCCTTTAATCCCTCAGCCTAATCCTCCTTTTGTTGTTTGTTCCATTGAACTCTGTGCTTTTTTCTTTTGTGTTTTTTCAGCGTCAATGATGTGCATCATGCTGTATTTTGCCCTATATATGTTTGTTTCTTGTACACAGTCATTTAGTCTCTGAAGAAGATCTTGTTAAGATCGAAATATTAGGCCCTCTTAACTTATTTGAATCGTATACTACATTGATTAAACGAAAACAACTCAGCGCGCATGCGTGGGCGAGTAGCTATTTGAGCTATGCTTGGAATGTCCTCGGAATTGTCTGGGTTCACGTGACACTTGCGTCAAGACCAAGATAGGGAAACGAATGTGGCGATAATTAAGGGCACCCTCAATAAGCCCAGATATATGGACGGCGCGCCGCGGAACAAATGAACGGCTAGCTTGGTCTTGGATCAAGACTAATGGCGAAGAGGTTAGCAGACGGCAGTGTTCTTTTCACGGTTTTGATTTACGTTTCATACTTTTCGTTTTAAACGGTGGATTGTTTTGAGCATTCACATGGGTCTTTTAAAGAAAAATAATGAGCTGGACAAAAAAACAGCCAACCAAACAATCTCACTGTCACTGGGGGCCGCCATTTTGAAAAGTACTTTTTAAAATATCGTTCCACTTCAACTAACGCCAACTTGAAACGTAGGCGAACGTTCGCGCAAATAGTTCGGGTAAGGGGAGTTCGTGCGTTTTAGACCGCCAATAACCGTTGTACGTCAGCCTAGCCAATAAGCACTTGCGAGTGTTCATGAGGTCAGCGGTGCTTACGTCCCATCCAATGAACTATCAGGACTGTACCGCAGCTTAGGCCGTGTCCGAAACGAGTGTCTAGAGCTACGGTATACGTCTACAGCTACGGCTACGGTAGAGCTACAGACATATAAACCTATAGCAGTCAGTCCGCAGCGTACTGAAAAGCCGTTCCTTTTATGTGCGCTTTATGCATGGCACTTTGTGCGTGACCTCGTTTTTGAATACTTAATGAGCTGGCGACAACGCCTGGAATTTGGTCCGAAACATCCGTTTTATTCACTGGCTGTCAATATTATGTATATTTTCTTTTGGATAAGGAAACATTTTGTTATATTATCAAATCAGATTGGAAATTATATGACATTTAGAGGGTGAAATTTATAACGTAAAAAAAGCTCCCGAACCAACAAATTGACCTTAAAAAAAAAGACGAATTTTGTCCATCTTCTGGCAGCGGCCACAACCCAATTTCACACTGATGTTAAAGATAATTTCATATTCTATCACAAAACTGTAGATTTGGGGTTGATTTTAACTTAGTCCAGTCAGGGCGCAGAAAATTATAACGTTCTCAATAAATTAACAAACGGAACATCCCGCCATGACAGTCCATAGTCTTCCTGCGCCCTCATTGGTCGAAAATAACGTCATTGAAAAAGGCTTCGTGGTAACGTGTAGTGCACATTTCAATACGCAGTTGTTTTTTGTGTATTTGTTTAATTGTAAGCTCAAGCGAAAAGGATTCTGCTAATCAGTATTTTGTTTAATCTTTTTAACAGTGGACTGATTAAAAAATAATAATATTGCCTGCGTAATACAATGTATACAGCCAAATATACAAAAAAACAAGCAACAAATGAAGTCGTTTAAAATTTATATCTGTATTGTGAGGTTGGTTTATAAAAGAAACTGCACTTTTTATTTGAAACTTGCATGTTATTGCTTACATTAATATACCCTGTTGATGTTATACGACTTGAATACAATTGTTAAATTAAACCCTGAAATTGTAAAAACTTATTTTAATTACATCATCAATTACATGTACATGTACATAAATACAGATTGAAGAAATGACCAAAATTAGGGTTGATAATGAGATAATAAATGTTTAGCAATTAGGCAAAACATTAATACAAATATGGCCAACATTCAAATTAAAATAATGACAACATAGTGAAGATGATAATTACCATCATCTTTGGCATAATGTTCAATGTGCAAACCATTGAGATTTATTATAAAAGTAAATAAAGTTTGTTTTATCTTTGCTTGATGTTTTTGGCATAGTTTCTTTGGCATTAAATTATTGTAAATATTAAATTACAATGTATACCCGCTTCTAACATTGTAAAAACAAATGATTTTAAATAAGACATACATTTAGTAATATAGATGTTAATGCACATAAATTATATCACTGAATAGAAATAATACAATCTGCATTCATAAAGTAATATGCTGTTTGTGTCAAATTTACATTGTAGCTCAAAACTTTGTTGGCATAGTTTTTGGCATTAAGTCCTAGATAATTTGACAAACTGACCCGACTCGACCAGACTCGGTTTCGATCTGTTTCAGCTGCACTGTGTTTGCACAACACTGACACAAAGTCACTGATGTATATTATTTAAAACACTAAAATACAAAAACATTTAAATCTACATGTACTAAGCACGTGCTGCATATATCCACCAGTACATTTAAATCTTCAACTATTTTCAACACTTCTTTGGAAACCGAACTCTAGATTATTTGTCCCAACATGAATCATTACAATTTAATACAATATGTCAGGCACAGTTGTGAGGTTGATGTCATGCTGATGAAGCAGACACTTTCTAAGACCTGCAAATCAACCAACTTTAGTAGTGATGTTCTCTTTGAGATACTTTGTGAGAGAATATCTAAGGACAAGAGCTTTGCCTTTGGCCTTCTGTAGAGGTTCCCGACATGCTGGCAATGGCTGTGATGGCTGCGGTGGGCATGGTGATGGGCATGGCCATGGTGGTGGACGGCATGACTACTGCCTAGTATAAGAAACATATTGGAAGACAGAAACATGAACTATGAAGTTTAGCACAATAATAGCAGTAACTATTATTATTAAACAATAATGTGAATTTTGAACAAAAACATAGGCCTAAGTCGTTTTTATACATGAAAGAAAAATCAATTTTCTATGCATGACATAAAGGCAGAAACCTAACTTTATCATATAAATAAGCCACACAAAACAAAAACAATTAATTATGTTTCTGTTGGCAGTACAATTACCATCTAGTGCATATCCAGCACATCATGTACACATGCTTTATGTGTGCATAATGAAACACACGCTCTGCGTATGTGTACAACAAGCCGAAACTCGAAAGACATGGACGAAAAAGTTGAAATCGCGCGCACGAAAATCGTCGCAAAATACATGAAAAAAATGTCGCCACAGGCTAAATTGTATATCAAACGAAAGATCATTGCTTCCTTTATTGATGTGTAATGATCATTTTTGGCAATATTTGTTAGTCCAGTCAGGGCGCAGAAACTAAACACACGACAACAAATTTCCCTAAAATCATACCCTAACTTCGAGTGAGCAAAATTCTGCCAAAAACATACTGAATCTCGTCATATTTTATATCATTCGATTCAGAAAATCGTTCGCTTTCCACCCACCTCGCCATCTTGGAGAATCACTGCTTCGTTTGCAACGTGTAGCTCGTGAAAACAAAGCGGTCGAACTCTCGCAATTACTCGCGTAAATCTCGTGGCCGATTTGCGACGCCGGCCCTGCAAATAAAGTTCGGGATATGACCTCATTAACGCGTGCGCTGCGGACTGACTGATAGACCGCCAGTCGTGTGCACAAAACCGTGATTTGCAAAGTATGGGCAAAACGACGCGTATAGGCTGCACGGCATGCGCGTGTAAAAAGCCAAGCGCGTATAATTACGCGCCTATCGTGCAACGCACTTTGCACGCGCCTTCAAATAATCGTGTACACTATCTTACGTTCTGTGCGCATACCAGGCAACGCGCTTAACACAAAAATGGGCCTAAAACTAAGTCTTTATAATTAATATGAGGGTATCAAGATTGACAGTGGATATGCTTAATCTACATGGCATATGGTATAACTATGTAATTGTCTTTTAAATCGACAAATGCTTTCATATAATTATTTGACTGGAACAGTTTGGGTGTGTACAAATTCCCTATACCGAGGGCTATTTGTAGTTTTGAATAGGACCTGGCGGTCTATGTGTTTATATGTCTGTGGGTAGAGCCTACGGCTAGTTATTGCGCCCCAAGCGATGCTTGAATTAGTGTTTGCAAAATTACGATGTAAGAATTTACAACAATTATCGTCTGCTAGATGTTACGCAATGTTTGTTTACAGCCGGTCGAAATACCTGATGATATTGACGTATTTGTCGATCTGTTAGTTTCAATTAAATGCACTATCATTGAAAAATTGCTCCAAAATGGTTAGTGCTTTCGCCATTTTGTTTTGCCTAAGCTAGACAACTTCTTTTACGGCTAGATTTGTGTGACGTTGTAGTCGTAGCTGTAGCTCTAGACGGCATTTCGGACAACGCTACAAAATGGCCGACGCAGACAATAGCCGTAGCTATAGCTCTAGACACCCGTTTCGGACACGGCCTTATTGTTATTCATAATAAGGTCTGGCATACGATCTACATGATTATTCTAATCATTAGTATATACACCCTTCTCTAGTGACTGACACGCCACATAATTATGTACATGTACAGTGGCGTTTGCAATGACTCCCCGCTTCTATTGTTCCAAGGCTAGGTACAATGGGATATGGTATTTGCAACATGCGGGTTGTCAGGATCAAACCATTTCAAATGCAGAGAACACGAACGCCGGCTAGTTTTCAGACAATTTACAATATATATCTGCATATCAAACAATAATGTTATATTTTCCGTGTTATGTTTTACAATAGAGTTGGGTTTGAGCCAACAAATATTTTTTGACCCCAAAAAAAATCCGTTTGCACACAACAAAACTACAAATATATATTTGTTTTGAAATGTAGTTTGGGATAACTTTGGCAACCACAGTATTATAAATAAAGCTAAAATATCGATTTGATTCCTCAAACACCCAAGCTAAAATTGACGATTGCCCTCTATAAACACAATGAAATTCAGGGTTGATCATTTCCATAAATAAAACCCCCCAAATGTCCACAAAATACAAGTAAAACCATCAACAAAAAATTATTGGCATGTATAGTGGCCAAAGTTACCCAGCATGACAACGTTGCCTCATTTTACGGTATGTTTGGGGGTGGGGTGCACGTGTATGGGTTCTGATATGAGAGTTAATACCCCCCTTTTTTCTCCCCGGGGTGGAAAGGGAATACACTAGTTTAGGCATCCCTGGTGACGGTTAAAGCAAAAATGGATCAGAACGTGGTGTTTATTTTCATAACCCTTGTTTATCAGTTTCTCTTCTTTGTTCACGCCCCACCGGGGGATATTTGGCCAGCGAAGACGAGTGCTTCCTTTGGAATTCATTTTTCAGCATATTCGCGCTTTTTTTAAGTTCATGTATATTCGGTTTGCCACTGCAGCTCCCGTTCCAGACTGTACTCTTAATCTTTTCCTGATTTAGCTGGACAAGATAAGATAAACCCACGAGATTTTTTCGCCGAAGTCATCCAAGATCCTGCTCGATTTTGTCGTCTGACATGAGAAATTTCGGAATCTCTAGCAAGGATAGTTGTTGCTATAGAACCATATACGTGACCAACGGTGGTCAAGGAAGAAGGCATCGACATCAGGGAAGGAACCGGGTGCTAATGGCTATCATGTGGCTCAGACAATATCCTACATTATGACATACTTGGATCGATATTTAACATGTCTGGAACAGCGGTTTCGCGAGACATTTATGTAGTCGTCCCCCTCCTGTGGTACCACTTTAAATCACATAATGGCCCACCACGCAGGAGTGGCTAACTTACAGGGGCAGATGGGAAATGTTCCCAAATGCAGTATGCGCTATTGACGCGACTCTTCATGAAATTGAACGCCCTCAAACAGAGCCGCAACGCAACTTCTATAGTGGATACGCTCACTATCAGTATCACTGTTTGAGCACCCAGGTAAATACACTTAAAAGCTGTTGTTGAGATACACACAGTCATGTAGGTTTGTAGTGGAAAGTGTAGCCTATGCACGTATATTAATTTATTGAAGTGGGACATGCAGTTTTCTATATTTGTTCACAGGTTAATTTTGTTTAGATTTGAGAGTGTTAAAAGTAATTAAAAAAAATTAAAAAATGACAAATTAGCGAGAACAGTTTGTTTTGATATGCTGTGAATCCCCAGTACGTAATTGTTCATTGTTGTACACATTATTACTGAGTGGGTTTTTCGACGTCTCAGTGTCATGCCCTCTCCTTCTATGTTGAAAAATGTTATGTTAAGACTAATTACTTGGAAGTTTGTTTGACTTTAATATGAAGACAACTAAGTATAAGGTCTCATGAAGCTTGTCCTGTACATGTATTGATAACAAGTATTATTATTATTTTTTCCATGCAGGTCATCATCGACAACAGAAGAAACATTCGTTATGTTCAAAACGGGTTCATGGACAATACTTGTTGGTGCCTATAGCATTGGACCTGGCCGTGAGCTTGACTTTCCGGCGGACGTGTGTATTCTAGGGGACAACGGGTACGCCAACCGATATCCAGTGATGACCAAGTTTAGACAATACCAGATGAGACGGGCAAAAAACGAGGACGAAATTTAGACATTGAATTAGTCTCAATACTCAAGATCTATAGCAGTTTGTATGGATATATATGAAGTTTTTTGTTTCTTCAGTTGGTCTCAATTTGATATTAGTGACGATCACTTTTAAAGCTATTTTATGATCCCATATTTGCGCATGATTTAGTTTGCGCATGTGCATCACCCTTCAAAATAAAAAGATATCGAACGAAAATACCTACCACGGATCAATTATAGAATAGCAGATATTGTGCTCCTCACACAAAATCATTTGTGTAATTAGTTACCCTGTTATTATTTCTCCTGTTATTATTTCTGGATAGATGTTTTCGTTTGACATCTTATTCATAAAAAAATACATTCGTCCCAGATAAATAGCAATGGGCTTCAGCACTGATCATTCTGTAATGCCTTGTTTGTGAATTGATTTGTCTGAGGAATGGGTGGCAACAATCTTTTGCAAGTATTTGTTTTTCTAATTTCATTTTTATTTCTGTTCAATTTTCAACAATATGAGCCACTTCCTTTACTATTCTGTGTGTTTGTTTTTAGTATAGCTCTGAACATAGCTCTCAAGAAATACGATGACGTCGGATGAAAGATAAGTGGGCTTACGGGGTCCATTATGTACTTTTAGGTACACTCTTTGAAACTTTCAGGGTCACACATGAATACACTAACAAGTTCACGTACATTTGATGCCATTTTTTACGACCCTTTTATTGGCGGAGCCATGGCGTTAACAAGTTGGGCTTGTCAAAATCTCGATAATTTTAGTTTTCTTTTTAAAAGTCCCGGAGGTCATAATCTAAGTTGTTCCGGACGTGCTCCACCACCAGGGCCCAGTTATTTCCATGCTGCTGGTAGCCATCTACGATTGCTTTCGCTCTTCTGGGGACACAAGAAACCGAGCTGCCATTTTTGTTGAGCTTATGCTGTTTTCATTCATTTCATATTTGTTTGGTACGTCTGACATTAGGCCCCCCTAATGAAAAAAACCCCATATGAGCTTTGCGTGGACGGCACGAATAATCATCAGGGATAAACATTCCCTGTGGAAGCTTGATTTATATACTCTATACTTGGTGTAAGTAATTACCAGGCCTATTAGGCCGTACGTACGGTGTACACATTTTTCTTTTCATCCCGTTTCGACTTTGTGGGTCTAAGAGAACTCTTTGGTTTTGGACATAGTTTTGTCTGGAGATTATGATTAAAAACAGTTCTCCACAAAAGGCTGTCGAATTTGAGTAATTATCGACCAAAATCGGCACTAAATGATTAAAAGCGACGGGGCATTTGGATATGGTCGTATTACGCTAGCGCGTCACATTAGGTTGAAATCCATGCGCTCTAGCTGGTACCACGTGATCCGAATTCTCCAATCACAACTCAGGTCATAGGCCATTGTATCGTTGCGAATCAAAACAATCATGGCGTCGCCCATGTCACGATCGACGCGTGTCGAAGACTCCGTGATAAAAACAGTTGTTCACCTAAAATATGTTACGGCCGAGAAAATCTTTGTGAAAATGACAACGAATTGGCAGAGAAGTTGGTGAGCCTAGACCTGCTATTGTGTGCTACAACTGTCGTACGAGAATTGGTCGTATAAACCAGCCAAACAGTCATGACACCGCAGTCACTACATCGGGTTTACGCTAGTCGTTGCGTGTTACCGCTGGATTATTAATCCCAAACGTCTAAAAATCTGCAATATGCCTGGCAGCGGAGAAGCGCAAACGTGCAGAGACACTGTCGGAGAAAGCACATTTGCCTCCCAAAACTCAGTCTTAGATCGAGGTCAGCCTTGTCGGGTTCGCTGTCATCATCGGGTCCCGAATATTGCCGCCTAGATCAGTAGATGTAATATTGATAAGGAACCAAGAGGTTGAGTTACTCAATAATGTCAGACAGGCCGAAACAATATAGATGTAGGTAGGTCATGTACACGTATAGGCTATATAATAAGGTCAAAATGAACGAATTAATCTGCTTCCCCAGCTGCCCAGATTGTGTCTATATTGAATTTGGAGAGAATTTTGTACCTTAAAATTGTATGTTGAATAGACAAACTAAAATTGAAATTCATTTCTCTTACCTTCACCCTTGGCCCTCCAAAATCTGCTTCTGAAGTTATGGTTACCAGATCTACCCGATTTTGACAGCCCAGACAGGGGGGGGGGGGGGGGGGGGGAGATAACTCCTGCTTATATGCTTCAGTCCAACTTCATCACCATTGCCAAACTGCACGAATGATGTTTTTACATTTTTCTATCGTAACAAGTCGTTCCAACTGAATTCATTATTGATTGTATATTTCCCCTCTTGTTTCTTTCCAGATTCAACCTTATGCAGTTGCTAATCAAGAAACAAGCAGTGATGATGGCAGATCTCTAAAGAAGCATTTACTCAGATCCAGTGCCAGCCTACCATCTAAGCCCCACAGTTCGAAGCACGTCCTACCAGCCATGTACATCATCTGCCAAATATCGCATGGGTTGTTAACAATTGTTACATTAATGTTCTAACTTCAGTGATTTTTATTAATTTTTTTAAATTTTTACGGAAGGGGGAACATGTATCTCATTCATAATTCCACGCTCACGAGCCGCACATCTCATACAGCAAATACGTATACATGTTGATCGCTACCTCGAAGCGCACCATTGAAACACGTACAAATTTGCACTCGATGAGCTTCGTGCATCGCTCCCGAATTCAGTATTTCCGCTACGTCCGCAAAGCCAGGTACATAGGCACGATCTACACGAAACTTTTTGAATTGAGAATTGGCAGAAACCATTTTTTTCCTAAAACTTAAAAAAAAAAGTCAAATATTTAGAGGATGTACCGAGGGATTTTTATTTAACATTTAAGAAGGAAAGATCTATTCCTAAATATCACATTAATGGAAAAAATTCAGAGGATGAACGATAATTTTTCTCACATTATGTCGATAATTGTCGCCATTTTAGGGGAGACGTTTTTTAACGAAATTCCCACTTGGACCCATTCATACACGTTAGCTGCTGCAATAAACCAACGGAAAGTTGTCGGTAATATTTTTACGCATTTAAAAAAAAAATAAGCAACTCAACAATTGAAAATACTCTTACAATATAAACTATTATGTTTTCAGTGCTGTTAAAGAGATAATTTTAACGGTATACATGGATTTATTTTTTTGTTTTTAATGGTCATCACCTCTGTTTAAAATGGAGTGTACCCAAACTGCGATTGTAAATGATTGCGCAACACCCCTTCCGCCCCGCCCCCACCCCCCCCCCCCCCTCCCCCCCCCCCCCCATCCCCCTGAGCTGCATGTTGAAAATATCCCATTGAAATTCCCGCTATGTACAGTACACGTACGTATTCTATTGTACCTTGTAACAATAGTAGAGGGCCGGGCGTCATAGTAAGCGCCAGCGTACACATCTAGTGGGTGTGTCAGTCACTAGCGGGAGGGCGTGTGTACACTAATAATTAGAATAATCATGTAGATCGTATATGCCAGGCCTTATTACGAATAACAACAAGCTAAGGTACAGTCCCGATAGTTCATTGGATAGGACGCAATCACGCTGACCTCATCAACACTCGCAAGTGCTGATTGGTTGGGCTTGCGTACAACGGTAATTGGCGGTCCTGAATTGTTTGCAAAACGCACGAACTCTAGTGGAACGTTAACCCTGGAGTTCTTTTTTTCTCTCCATGTCTATGATATAATGGAAATCAATGAGGCCGGTATGTATCGGCGGTACGTATAAAAAGCCAGCGCAGTACCGCAGTGGAGATCAGAGTGGCAGTTGACGTTAGTTTGAGCGGAGCAAAGAAAACCGTTTTTTGTCGATAAACCAAGACCATTTGCCAGCAGCATGTCCAAACCTATAATCAAAGTTGTGTATTGGTGAGTACCAACGTTTGTTTGTCCCCGGCCCCTGCGCTGCAGCTCGGGCCCCAGAAGGAGCCCCGTACGTACCGTGCACACCATGCTGGCATGCACTAGCCTAGCCCAGGTTGGACTCCTCCGTTGTGTACAACGCGACGGAGTCCAGGGTATCAATGTTTTCTGCCACAGCGAACAAAATTACAACAACCTTTTTTCATACTTTTACCTGATGAAGGAAGCCGAAATCTCGCATCTTGTCTTCTTTTGGGCTACTTATTTACAGAAAATAAATTGCAAATTTACGCTTTTGGCGAACTTCCTACGTGCGTGCGCGTGCACGCGCGAGGCCGGCTCATCAGTAGGCCGGCGCGGCTGCCGGGTAATCGCGCACGCACGTTGGAAGTTCGTACAAATGATGTTCACGTTCAAAAGCGTGGACTTGCAATTTATTTTCTGTAAATAAGTTGCCTAAAAGACACATTAACTTTTAATAACCAATGGCGATCTGTAGTTCCAGACACAAGGAAGACATAAACGAGATTTTGTCTTCCTTCATCAGGTAAAAATATGAAAAAATGTTGTTGTAATGGTTTTGGGGCCCAATTTCTTGGCTCTGCTTACCGTTAGCGAAAAATCCCTGCTTACTATAGCAGAAAATTTGGTGCAATTACGGTAAACGTATTTCACGCGTTAGCGAGGAATTTTGGTCTCTGAGCATGCGTACATCCCGTAACTAAGAATTCTGGGCTTACAGGGTAAGCACATAATTTTTCTGCTAGCGCGGTTAGCGGAAAATGGTGACCGTAAGCGCGGAATTCTGTGGTTAGCAGAGCCAAGAAATTGGGCCCTGGGCTAGCATGCACGGACAGTGCTGCGGGCCACCATGGCGCGCGCATGGGGCTCTCCCATGGTAAGGTCTGCTTGGACTGGTATTGAAAACGCCTTGGCATGCTTACATACTTTTGCCCATAACACTAGTACTACCGCCGCTATATACATGTATGTGATTTGGGTAGTTGTTGCATGGTTGTTGCAACAGGTTTAAGCATCAATTTTTTTGCAACTTGATGTGTTCTTGTAATTTTTGTTTTTTGGGGGGAATTAAAAATCCCTAGGACTAGTATTATAATTATGGTTTTGTCTTTTGTTTTTGTTTCATTTGTCAAATGAACAATATATTTTGGCCTTGATTTAATATTCCCATATGTAATTTTTTTTTTTTTTCATTTTACCTCGACACGGCAAAAATCCACAGCCCAACCAGTTCTGGTAAAAAAATAATAGACTGAGCCCCACCAATTATTAACACATCACACCCGCAGAATGTGTACGTACCACTGCACTACAGCCCCCACTGCAGAAATTGCGAGTCATCTTGTCTCCACTGTCGAGTATATCCCACCGGTCCGAACTCCAGTTTGCCAACACCTCATTCTCAATCCTCCAAAATAATCTAAAACTGAAATGAGGATTTTGGAAAATTGAGGTGAATAGCGAAGTGGCATTTTGAGGAATTGTATATCTACACAAAGGTTTATTTAGGTTGATATTGGGGGATGTGTTTTTTTTAAAGAATTGTTGGTTTGACATTTGTGTCAAGTTTGTAACATTTAAAGGGATCGTATACGTTTGGTAATTGGAACCCACTGTTTGTTTCAATCCTATATAGATATAGATATATACCATAAAACTAACCTGTACAAATTTCATTTCAAAAGGCGGTAGCGATTTTGAGATATTGCCGAAAATCTAGAGCGGTTATGTCCACGCAGGAAGAATAATCTGCATTTGAATACACAGTCTGAGAAACGTCACTGCAATAACGCTTCTCAGATTCAAATTTTTGGAGATAAAAAGTGATAGCTTTTTCCATAACCGCAGTACTTCGAAGTGAAAAGTTTCTAAAAATGCATTATACTATCCAAAGCTGCTGTACTTCTTATACCAAGTAAGTTTTTATTGCCATTAATTTTTTGAGTAATTACCAAACGTATACGATCCCTTTAAGGTTTCATTTAAAGGTCCAATTGGGTTGTTCTTTTGTATACACATGTAGTCATGTGTTGCAGACAAAATATGATTTGACGTTATGAGGACCTCATCAGCAGACATCAGGTGTCAAGTTTTGTAATTTTAAAGGGGCACATTTTGAAGCCATACATGTACAGTACATACAACTATTTTTCATTGTGTATGCACATAGATAGGGATCTGTTGCGGGACAAATTTGATAACACATTATGATGGCGTTACCAGGTATCAAGTTACACGAAACGGCTTGCGTTTGTCCACAAACGAAACTTTCTAGTTTAGTTTGTTGAGGTTAGACCTCCTTGTGATCAGGGCGATTGTTTTTGGTCTGAGTCGAGGCGGAGGGCGTTTTTTATCATTCCCAAATGAGTTTTATCAACTTAAAGTGATCTCTTAACTAGAGTGGCCCGATGACACCTTTTTAAAACAGTTTCTTGATGTTGTGGTAGATAACCACACATGCGGACCTCGACCAAGATGGGAATCGAACCTGGGCCACAGCGGTGAAAGGCTAACGTTAGAAAAGTACCACTACACCAACATGAGGCTCATATTTAGAATCAATTTGATTGCAGATTAAGCTGTTTGCATTTTCATTTTTCCATTTATTGCTCTGGGGGCAGGGTTCTAGCCAGGGTGAGCGGCGCCAGGCGATATCGCCCGGTACTGCACATTTTCGCTCTTGGGTTCAAATTGGCTGTGCCGCCCGGCACCATTGTTAATTTAATTATTTAAATTAAATTATGGGCACAAAAGAAAGAAAGGAGATACAAAGTCACGTTAATCATGTTCATGTAGTAATTTATTTTATTAACTTAGCTAGACTTTCACAGAAACATGCAAAAATGAACTGGACCCCCGGCCGTGAGGCCCGAGAGCTCCGCTCGCTGCGCTCGCAACGCTTCGCAATCTGATAATTTACACTAAAAAGGTCCTAGCTAGAACTCTGTCTGGGGGATTTTTAAAGGGAAATCAAATCCGAAACCGCATTCTGGATTTTATTCTTATCTGTGAACATGAAGGCAGACCGACATTACAATGTAGATGTCATGGGCAATTTGGAAAGGCCTTTTGTTTGCAAGTTTCAACTTGCGTGCACTCTATTTTTGTGCTGCAACTTGGCATCTAGTAAAAAAACGTTAGCCCCATCTGTTGCCTGAAATAAATATATTAGTTTGTAATCCAATTAACTGTATGCGAAGTAAAACAAGCCGGACTCCTAAAATAAATATTAGTTTGTAATTTAATGAACTGTATCAGATGCACAGTATAACAACCCGCCTCCAAGTCGTTTGCCTGGGTGATGACAATAATCCGTTTACAGGTACATGTACAAAAGTACTAATTTTCATGCAGCCCTCATTTCCTTTATACTAATTAGCCTTGACATCTGTTGGTTGTCGCATATCGTTGATACCCTGGCACTGGTATTGAGGTTACTCGGGTCATATTCTGCGCAATGAAGATGAACAGAGTGCAAGCGGATCATACTAGTCTGCATTTTCTATGGTGACGGAAGGTTCAAACTGTAATTGCGTACTGTACTGTCTGACATAAAAACAAGAATGGATGGGATTAGGGATGGGCAAAGCTACATGTGTCCATATATGCGTAGGGGCTGATGCGCAATAAATTTAACAGCCGGTACCTCAAGGTAACTCGGGGTTCGGCAGTCATGCATAGTTGCATACACACAAATGACACAATAGTCGGGAATATTCACCTGCAGTGCTGGTTCGACCCCAACTTGGGAAGACCTGCTGTTACAATGGTTAATGTGTTACTATACTGATAATGTCGCATAAATTGGCTGATACTGTATCACTAACTGATAATATAATTCAACAAATTGACTGATAGTGTAGTAAAATGTACAACACTTATATGGTATGGTAGTGTAGTAAAATGTACTACAATATTGGCCCAACTGATAATGTAACACTAACAGGAATCGAGCGAGAGGGAAAAGTCATTTGCTGTTGCATAATGTGATACAGTATCAGCAAAATTGTGCAACACTATCAGCATTGTATGTCGCCAGGTACAATAGTAACCAACTAATGTACATGTTTTACCAACTGACAGTGTCAGTTATCAGGCACGGATCCGGAGGGGGGGGGGGGGGGGGGGCCTGCGGCGGCACGTGCCCCCCGGGTAAAATGAGTTTTAAAAAAAAACGGGGGTGGGGGAAAAGAGGGGGAGGGGGAGGACAGGGAAGGGAGGAGGATCGGATCGGGAGATCTGCTGTGTCTAATTTTTTGGCATAATATAATACTGACAAAAAAGGGTTACCAATCCATGGAACCCCACTCACCCGTTCAATTTCTCCATGCACATGAAGCCCTCTCCCTGTCTCTACTCGCACTCGCAGCGGGAGAGCGAGGCCGGACAGGGGAGTTATCCGCGGAAGACAACCTGAACCCACCTGGCGCGCATCTAGCCGCTCGTTGGTATCAGAGGTGGCTCCGTTAACCAACGTATGAAACTCAGACTCAGAGTTGTAGTCGAGTCACCTGTGTCTAGTCCGAGTCCGAGTCTCAAGTCACTTGGGTCGGGTCCGAGTCCCGAGTCACCTTATGGATTGTCTTCGTAATGCAATGTACGATAGGAATGTGTGTGTGTGCACGTATACACTATACTTTTTAACAGAACAAATGAACTAGCTAGGATTGTATACTGAAAGCATGAATCTAATTTATATGAACCAAATAGTGGCAATACCAATGCAGAGAAATAAGATTTTACAGTAAAATAAGGATTGAAAAACTATCATTTACCGAAGAAGTTAACAAATTAAACTATTGTATAACGATTTTGTATTGTGTCAAATTAAGTAAATCAATCTTAATTCTCCAATTAAGTTCGTCAAAATAGGAAATCTTGCTGATAAAGGATAGTCTTTCAGTGCACGGACCTTCTTTATAACTCTGCAGAGGCTTATGAGAAAAAGTAAAACGAAAACATCAGTGATGAATGAACAAACTTACATTTTATACAAAAAGTAAGTTCTTGTCAAGCTACGGTATAACGTGCAAACTTCTAAAGTTATATTGTACCGGTATATCACAGAGGAGCAGGTTGTAGTAGCCATGATTGGAACAGATGGCAGTGTTTGCAGTCCCCACAGCGTTTACATAATTAGGAATGAGGCCCAATCTTTAAATTCTCCTGTTTTGAATGATGGTTGAGGTTGTAGGCCATATGCAGCATTCTTTATGTTGAGCCATGCATAATGCTCAAACCTTTACGGGATTTCTTTAAAATGATATATGGATTTGTTTAATTGATGCATTTTTTATATTTTTTATTTGTAGTCGTGGATGAGAGTACGCCGACAGGGTAAGGAATCTACACTTTTAAGTCATAGAAAAACCCCAAATGTCTGTCCAAAGAGCACAAGCTCATCCATTCACTTTAAAATGCCTGATATACAACCTACTGAGCACTTTCATTGTATTATTAATTGTATTACACTTTTCCACATTCAAACATAACAGAATGTACATTTTTTAAGAAAGAACAAATTCTTAAAAAGATGAGGATTAAGCCAGTGAGTGGTAAGATGTAACGGGTGACCAGCACCTATACAGAGCCATCCCACTACAATAAAATATGATCCTTTTGAAGAAACACAAACACCTCAACTCCCATCTAAACAAAGGGGGCTAGGCAAGGCAAGTTAGAGAAAAGGAATTATAAAAATTGAAAGTAGAACCCGGAATTCAATACTTGATCTCATCAAGTACAAGTTTCAAGTAGAGAACTGACTAGCAGAATGAAAGAAATTAAAAAAATGTTGAAATCTGCAGCCGGCATAACGTTAGTTGTTTTGTAGAACTCCAAAACCTGAGTTTTAAAAGATGAAAATGAAACATCTGACTGATAAAATACCTGTTAACCACTATTAATGCACTATAAATCAATAGAGAAATTATCTAGGAACCCAGCGAATTCTGTTCATTTAATAATGGTGATATGTACAACATTATTAGTTTATGACCTAAAGTGCTGATAAAAGTTGTACTTTGTGTAGCCTAATTTAATTAGAGAGTGGATCAACACATTTGTATTTGTCGAACATTTCATTTGTAAACAATATCGGTTGTAAACATGAAGTCAATCGGAACAAATGCATTTTCCAACTGCATTTTACTCTATACAAGAGTATATTGTTGGTGTTTGTATTCATGTATACGGAACTCTACTTTTCCCTCATCGGTTGATTGAGTTTGCCACTATACAAGAATTGTGCAGTCTGACGCTATTTTAGAAACATAATTTTTTTTAGGCTTAACCTTGTACTTCAGAGTAGAATTTCATTTAAGCACTGTAAAGAATGTCGGGAATAAATTTTTAAGAGATTTTTAGGCGAAAAGGTATTGAAAATACATGTCTACATTTTCCCGCTATAATGGCCCTCATCAGCTGACGTGATAAATACAAGTTGAAACAAGATTTTTCACTTACAAATCTAATAAAAATGGAGTGAAATGAAATTGTACTCCCTAAAGTACAACGTAAGCCACCAAAAATGTTGGGTTTTTTTTCGTTTCTAAAATCGTGTCACATTGCAACAATCTCAAAAGATTGCAGCATTAATTTTTTTTTTCTTCATTTTCTGTGATCAGTTTAAGAACCTGCGGTTGGAGCTAATAGAGGAGTTTGATGACCAGGTGAACATTGTAAGTACATGTAGTAACGATAAAAGAGGGAACCAAATTCGCAATTATTAACATTGGCTCAATTTGAGGGCACACATTTGCTTAGCACAAAAGTCTTGCTCGGTAAAAACAGGTTACCAGACAAAACTCAATGTGCTCTTGGAACAGAACCTCTCTCGTAGTCAAATCCCAACACACAAGACAAATGTCTCCTGCTTTGAATTGTGTAGGCAGACAGGCTATTTGTGAGATAAGCTATCGGAAATGTCCATAAAAAGTAAACCGATTGTGCTATTTTTTATCGTGAAATACATTTTAATAGAATGACGAAATATTGTTGCAAAAGCTCATTTTATGCTTCGCTACTTAAAAAGCAATCTTGTTTTTTTCTCAGGCAAAGCGCGCATGTCGCTATCAGGATCCGTTGCCCTTAACATCCTAGGCACTCATTTGGGGTACAGTATCCACAGTACTTCATCCATTTGCGGTTAATTCATAATTTATTTATTTTTTGTGTAGTAGAATGCTAAATACACTGCAGTATTTGTAATAATGTGTGACATTAGGGTTAAAGAGTCGGACACTTCATCAATCTCACAGATTCTTTAAATTTGCTGGATTTTTTTGTCTATAAGAGAGCTTCACAACCCACATTTGGGCATTTTTAGTGGTTATTTTTGTCTGCAGTGATCGCCTTTTTTTGTGAAATTATAAACTTCAGTAACAATTGTCTGTTTTGTACGTGTATGCAGGTTTACGAGGTCACTCAAGATAGAACCGGCTTTTTTGAGGTCACCGTCAATGATCAGCTGGTTCACTCCAAGAAGGTCAGTAGAGATCGGTTTAAAAAACCCAACTACCCCAAACCCACCAAACTCTAACTGCAGGTTTTTTTAGTGCCAAACATTAGCAGCTTGTTGTCTGACTTTGTTCGACTCGGTACCAAAAGCCCGGTGGGACCCTGTTAAATTATGTGAGGTTCAGGGCAGAAAGGCATTAAACTTTTGGAGTTTTGGGGAATTAATGCACAGGCATTTATTTGTGGGTGAGCTACGACTGGTCACGGCACACGCTGGTTAACTGTAACTGTAACTGTAACTGTAACTGTAAGTGTAGTGTATGTATATGTACACCCTGTGTGTCCCTACTCAAGCACATACACCACTGGCCATTCATCATTGCACTGAACAATGCATTATGATCCATCTGTACCAAGTCAATCAAACTTCAACTGTTGGAGTTTGGCAGGTTTAGTACTGGCAAGCCCTTTTCACAGTGGTTTGAGACTCAACTGAAAAGCATCGATGTTTGGCGACCAGCCAACAAATTTGCAAGCTTTCACACGGCAAAAAAACAATGTGTCCAACGTCACTTGAGACGACCAAGCAAATTGAGCTGGTTACCACTACACTACTGGACAAGAAATGGATCATTATACAAGTACCAGTGGCAAAGATCACGAGTGGAAGGTCTCGGTGCACAGAGGGCGTTGTCTCAAGGGACGTTTGTTATTTGACAAGGATTCGTTTCACACACAGTTTTGCGAGCATCCTTGATAAATTCTTTTGCTAGCGGAAGATTATGTCGTGTGTGCAGCTGTTGAAGTTTGTTGGGTTTGGTATGCTTTCTAGTGCAGAAGACTAGGGGGTTAGAGTTAATGTTTAATGTTGGGGTTGTTACAATAATGTAGTAACCAATGGGTAATTAATGTAACTATCTGTCTATTTCTGTTGCATTATCAGTAAGGCCCGATAATGTAATAAAAATTGACCGATAGTGTAGTACATTTTACTACACTATCAGTCAATTTGTTTGTTACATTATCGGTTAGTGATACATTATCCCTTGGCGACTACATTATCAGTTATAACGGGACATTCCACCTACATTTTTAAATATTTTGTAGCTTGATAAAATATTTGAAATTGTACATTTCTCCACTAAAAAGTCACCAAGATTGTTTCCTTTTTAATTTGAATAAAGTTTGAACTGGCACTCTTATTTATAAGAAAGAATTGTAAAGTACAAAAGTAC
The DNA here is from genome assembly GCA_037893245.1 of Crossaster papposus. Lineage (NCBI taxonomy): Eukaryota > Metazoa > Echinodermata > Asteroidea > Velatida > Solasteridae > Crossaster > Crossaster papposus. The sequence goes on along the minus strand of JBAIAA010000344.1, from coordinate 2,039,865 downwards.
AGCATTTTGACATGCTGGTAGTTAGTGCATTATTTTTTATATGTACATCTAATTTAGAGTGATAAGTTGAATGTATTTTTATTTATTTTTCATTTACCACCAATGTTGCGTATATTCGGTCAGTACACAAAATAAAAACCAACATGCATATAAAAACGTCTTTTCAAATCATCAGCCCTTACATTCCCAATACTGAATTTTTTTAAACGCGTATAAAAACCACCTCTTAGAGAAAAGTACACCAGTTTTCCTACATTTGTTAACCTTAGAATGGAGATGGCTTCGTTGACAATTCTGAAAAAAGTCAGAAGATATTTGCTGCTGTGAAAGCCGCCTTGTAGGCGTCAAGATGGCCACAGCTACGCCAGAAGTAAGTAAACTCAGCCCCGTTACCTACATGGGTCAGCGGAACATGTGCTAGGTTCTACCTTTGAATAATAATGTGGTGCTTATACATGGCTTCAAAACAAACGGATAAGCATATGTCCACTACCCTGAGGCCCCAAACTACATGTACCTAAACCAATAGATGGTGAATCTTTCTAGAAGACAAATACTACCAAGTTATCTCGATTTGGGCTAGTAGTTTTAGGTCCAGTTGGTAAGCGAAGTCGAAAGTCCTTTCACAAAGAGAAATAAATAAACCATGTCATGTTAAATTTGTGGGTGTGGTTAAGGGGTTTGGGGGTTTTTTTGCGAAAGAATCTGGAGCTAAAACTTCTGGCCCAAATTGAGATATCTTGGTATCCCGTTTGTTCCAGAAAGATTATCTATCCCTTATAGGTAGTTTTGGCCTCAGGGTAGTGGAAGTATGGTTGTCTGTTTGTTGTGGGCCAACCTGTATAGCACTTTGGCAGAGTCTCTCTGCTTTACACTGGTATTACCACTGTTCATCGGGCCACAAGACCAGTTTTCTGCAGCAGCTCAAAATCGGTGCAGTCTGGGCCAATTTCATGGATCTGCTAAGCACAAACAAATTTCTTGGCATGAAAAATACTTCTTGGCAAAAACAGGGTTAGAAACCAAATTTTCAGGTGATGTATATTGTTTGGGCTGGTAACCTGTTTTAACTGAGCAAAAGTTTGTTTTTGTGCTAAGCAATTTTTTGTTGTTGCTTAGAACCTTCATAAAATTGGTCCCAGCTGGTCTCTACACTCAAAGGCAGGGCTGTTCATTTTGAACAATTCAGGATTAAATTATTTGAATATTCGAAACTTGCCGATCAAATTTTACACACGCCAACTGCAGCTGCCTTCCTTGCTGGTCAAGGGTTGCATACAAAACGCAATGGCTAAAATGTGCATGCGTTGATGGATATTATGATCCATCAGTGTTTTTAGCAATGCATAATTATCAAGAAACGATACCCAACTAATAGAATGGTGTCAACAACAAAATTAATGCCGATCAAAAAGAAGCAGCTGACCAAAACAAAAACTTTTACAGCTGAAGACATCAGTCGTGTATGCATTTGTTTTACACCGAATATTCTAATTGGCAAAGAGCTATTCGAATATTTGATTTATTGAATATGTGGGACAGCCCTACTCACGATGGATCATTCTATAAATTAATGGCATTGTTTTCCTGCTTTATTACCTTGGACATGGTCATATTCCATTCAATAAATTTGTATTTGCTGGTACGTATGGTAGTTTGCTATTTCATAGAAGTGCATCCAGAATTATAAAATCATATACATGGATGTCAGATTGTAACGGGGACCATTTATACTCCACAGTGGAGAGAGGCAGTTATTTGTGTTGCCTGAACGAAGTTCAGAAAGGGACTATGTACAGTGTAATCACTATGTAGTTTGTAGAAGTTTTGAAAGAATGAAATGGTCTTATATGTGCAAAGTTGAAGTCCTATTGCAATCAAACTTGGGTCATAGAAGCACTATGGCGACTTGGTAAACTGTCATTGGTATACGGTCAAAGGTAATTATTTTGGGGACAAGTTGTAAAATGGGGCAATCGGGAAAGTATAAGGCGAGACACATGGTTTGAGAACCATTCTTGTCTGGCTGATTTGTAGATATTGGTGTTTGCACCTGTAGTTTTTCCCAGAGCTAAATAATTAAAAGTAATTAAATTTCTCTCCTTGTTTTTGCCAGCCAAATGGACTCGACATTTCAAAGTTGATTGACCTGTTTATGATGAGACAAGCTTAAACGTGACTAACCCTCACAAGGCTTGTCCCTGATGCTGTACTAGGAACATCCGCTGGGACCTGCCGACTAGAGTTTGGTTCTGGAGTTTCAATTAACTGCATATATAGTTAACACTAAAACTCTTGTATAATGTAAACAAAGTTCTTTCTTCAGCATCTACTATTTTGTGTCTTCTAATGTATTATCATCTATGTGTATTTAACTACTTTGAATTATGTGCGTTTTATAGCTTGAATATTTCACTTGTCAATTAAAATGTTCAGTTCATTTCTCAAAGCCACTATACCAAGTTATTTGTTTATGGTAGTTCTATATTTAACATAACTACTCACGGGAACAATTGATGCAATATTTATACATGTCAAATAGTGGACTTTAATATATTCAAATCATTTTTACAAGAACAAAATTAATAGATTGAGAGATTCCTTGACACTATTTTTAAGGGCAAGTTTATGAATGTTATTTAACGACTTTATATCAAATTGGACGTTTCCTTTTTTCCTATTATTTATAACAATTTGTTTCTCTTGTTGGTCAAATTGCATTCTGAACATAATTTTCATTTGCAAATTTCTAGAAGTTACCAGAGCTTCAAAGAATATTAATGTAAAAGGATAGTTGAGTAATAACTCAGATACAACTTAATGTGTTGATCTCATGTTATATCGTGCAGAAAATTTACATTTGCGGTCTAAGTTTAGCAACCTTTTATATAAAGATTGCCACATTGTCGTGCTCGGCTGTCGAATTTGTTTCTTTTGACAATTTCAAAATGATCGCTTGTGTCTTATAGTTTTAAGACATTTTGCCCCAAAAATGTGAGCTTATTTTAAACAAAGAAACTGACACTTACATTAGATTTAAATAATGTTCTGTACAACTCGTTATTAATAGTTACCATAGAGCTGTCAGACCTTTCAAAACCTTTCAAGTTTTCTGGACTGAAGCGTTTTGAAAGGTGAGAAAGCTGTCTGACGAAAGGAACCTATGAAAGGTTTTGAAAGGTAAAACAACTCTCTGAACAAACTGGTGTTAAAAAAAACAAAAAAATTCAAAAGGTTTTGAAAGGTGTAGTAGTGCAGTAGCAAAAAATTCTGGAGCGTTTTGAAAGGTTCATACTTATTGATAGCCATTTTGCCCATTAAGCAGATTTTGAAAGGTTTTGAAAGGTAAAACCATAAGAGGGTTAACCGGCAACTGAAGGAGCCGACGGTAAAACTATGCATTGTACACGTCTTTGCTGTTTGACCAATACAAATAATTGATGTAAGGGAAAGTTTTGAATGCCGTTTACATATTTATTGTAAAGGATATGCTTGATTGATTGACCTTTATTCCCTAGGGTGCGTGTAAAGAAAAGACAATAATATATGAACAGGCTGTTGCAACTGAAGAAAAAAAGCCGTAACCGACCGATAATGTGTCGCACAAATTACTACACTCTGTCAAATAACAAATTGGCCGATAGTGGTTCAAGTTACTACACCATCTGTCAGTTTGTTTACATTATCTGTTAGTGATACAGTACCGGTTTAATTTGCGTAATTGTCATTTGTAACAGTGGTCCCGTCTTTGACACAAGTGGAATATCCTCGGCGCACGGTCCTTGATGATAATTGATACGGGGGCCTAGCCTGGGCGCGAATTTTTGTTGAGAACTGTTTTTTAGCGCATCTGATTGGCAGTTTAACATCTACGCCATCCATTCATCCATGTGTCGCATTGCATGACGTGTACTAGGGTAAAAAAAGGGTTAGGGTTAGGGTTAGGGTCAATAAATTGAGAGTAAAATTTACTACCATGACGTAACAGATAGCCAATCAGATGCGCTAAAAACCAGTTCGATGGCGATGTCGTTTGGGAAAAACAATTCGCAGCCTGGGCACGTCCTTCCGCTCGTTGTAATCCATAGGAGCAAAGTGAAAAAGGGTCTTTTTATCGAACTGTTATAGCAGTACTGTACATCTGTTCCAAACTTTGTTATCAAAGACGTACGTTGTTTATCTGCTGGAGAGAATGGTTGGGAAATTAGGTCGCGGCCTCAAAGGCGGTGTGTTTTTTTCTTTTTTCTTATGTCCATAATTTTAACGATTTTTGTCGCCGCCGACGCATCGGTTTTCTAAGATATAAGTGTATGTTGAAAACTTTGTTTTGGCGCTGGATCCATGACGAAAAAATCGGACACAATAATGCGACTTTTTTTCACAGTACAAGGGACGTCTATCCACTACTTCGATCATTGAATATCCCTAAACTGACTAGAGAAAAAACCCCAATAAAGTTGCACTTGGCCTAGTCTTGATCCAAGACCAAGCTAGCCGTTCATTTGTTCCGCGGCGCGCCGTCCGTATAATATCCGGGCTTATTGAGGGCGCCCTTATTAATTATCGCCAGATTCGTTCCCCTAGCTTGGTCTTGAAGCAAGAGTCACGTGAACCCGTAAAATTCCGAGGACATTCCAAGCATAGCTCAAATAGCTACTCTTCCCCGCAGTGCGCGCTAAGTCGTTTAACGTAGTGTACGATTATGATACACGCTGTGTGTTTCCTATAAATTGCACACGGCACCATTGCACAAATGTGGTTTCTTACACGTCCGCAAAAGGCAAAGACTTGTTGGCTGCCATGGCACTGTGATACACCCGAAAATTGTTCGCCTTTTGCGGACGTGTAAGAAACTACATTATTTTGTGCAATGGGGCCTTGTGCATTTTATGGGAAACACACAGCGTGTATAATAATAGTAGTCTGGTTCCCCGACCTGACAATTTGTTTATGCCTATACGTCTAAATTGTATTTCAGGTAGCCGCCGGCGAGCGTAGTTTTTTTCCCCAGCATGGTAAAGGGTAAATGGGCGTTTCTACACCCCTCGCGTCATGATTATTCAGTAGTTTTAACAATAATACTAAAATATATTGTTATTGCTCAGTCAACTAGTTACACGTAGGCCAGAGGTATATTAAAGCACTTTGAAAAACGGCTTCTTTCGACCTCTCACAGTAGCCAAGTAGATAATAGGTTAGGTTATAGATTGTAAGATTGCGGTTCGAGTTCGGATGGTGCTCATTTTTCATTGACTATTTTTGGATTGTAAGTTTATTGTGGAATGAGTTTAATTTAAGGGGAAGTAAGGTTCCGAAAACCTAAGTATATCAGTCTGGTGTAATTCCAAATATGGTATCCTATTACATATTCATGAGATCCTGTCACATGGTACCACACCACCAATCTGTGATCGCAAAAATGACCAGAGGTCGCGTGCGGTTGTTTGTGCACGCACTGCATGACTGGAGTAATCTGTAGCGTGCGCGTGATGTCATTTCTAAGCGCGCTGATTGGATGAATTACATCTTCATGAATGAATCGTGAGATGCCATATTTGGAATTACACCGGACTGTATATTCCATCCAGTGGGGTCTAGACACGCCCAGTTATGATAATTGGCCTTTACCATGCTGGGAAAAAAAATCACGCCGCCGGCGACAACAAAAGTAGATAATGACGCAATGCAAGCAGCGTAGCTATGACGACGCAACAATTCAAATTTTAACGGCTCTTACCAAAAATAGCACAATGACAACAATGACTGTGATATTATTATTAGGCATTTCGTCTGGTTTTGACTTTTGCCAATGAATGCGAGTTTTAGTTTATAAAAACCTGGAAACACTCGAACATCGCGAACGTTAACGATAATACCTGGCCGTCAATAGAACATGTTCGGAAAACTTCGGACATTTTCGGACATTTCTGCATCAATCTGAGTGTCTGCCTCAAGTACGTTCATCCCTCATGTCCCTCCAAGGTCCTCGCCGTACTCGTTCAGAGAGCTTCCACTACCCTTCTCACTTGCCATAAAGTTTACATTGTCATATTTTGCCATGGGATGTTCTGTATGCGAGTAACATGTATGGTCAGCGTAAAGTAGCTGCTGTCACCCTAGTCGCGCAAGCAGGGTACGTGTACCTATGGTGGCCCTGAAGGGACAACGCAGATCGTGAATATTGACGTGAATATTGACGTCAATATTCACGACTTTCCCAAAGAGTCGCGAATATTGACGTCAAATTTGACGTCAATATTCACGACTTTCCCAAAAAGTCGCGAATATTGACGTCAAATTTGACGTCAATAATCGCGACTTGCCCCCAAAGTCGCAAATATTTTGATGCGAATTTTTTTCCACAAGCTAGGTTTTGGCTTTCTCCAAGACCGAGTTTTTTCATTTGTCCGGGGCGCGCCGTCCGTCTATGCAGTTGTTCATCGATCATCCATACTCGGAAAACGGGCTTATTAAGGGCGCCCTCGATTGTCACGAGAGATCAGTGGATTTGTTTCAAGCTCAGAAACAAATCTCGTGAACTGAACTTAAAGGTAGGATACACCATTTGCAGACATCAAAAATATTTACTACCGAATTATTAAGAAATATCTTACTTATTTGAAGGTAAATTATGATTCTAGGCATCCAGCAAAATGATCGCGCTAGATATCCTGTAATTATTCCGAAAAATATAATTTTATAAAAATAAATTCGCGATCGCCGGATGGCGATCGCCAAAAACAAGAATATTCAACTGCCCGACGGCTGTTGAAAACAAACGCAGTTTTTCGTGATTTTCTCGCCATCCATAAATTATTGTAAAACGTCGGACAGGTCAGTTAAACGAGATTCACTTAGGTAATAACAGTGCGAGAACCCGGTTATTACTGCGTGGTAATGACCGGGTTGGGGGATGACCGCTGGTAATGGATCGAGCCGAATACTCCGAATTTCGCGACTTCGCGGCTTCTTCTAAGCCGTTTTACAAACGCAGCTTCGTTTCCGTATTTTGGCTTTGTTCATGTAGTTTAGCAGTGGTACAGTTGTTTTCATAGTTCCGGATGTTTCCTAGTTCCGGATCGCTTCAAATAAAAACCTACCTTGTTATGGCTTGGTCTCCAATACTATTTGTTTAGATGAAGTGCATTTTGAAAAGAAACATACAAGCTTCTTGATACATAAGTAAAAATAAGTCTAAAAGTCTCCAGTATTAAAAAATCTGCCAAAGACTTGAACGTTCATTTTATTTCGTCTAATTCCGGATCGCCCGTAAAATACATGCATCAACTACACGCGCGCAATTGATTTCATATGACGTGTTCTGTGGGACAAAGTTTATCGGCTCGTTGCCGCGCGCCACACACGTACACGGACAAAACATTTCAAAGCATTTCCTTGCAAGTCCTCTTTTTAAACTTTATTGGAAGTGAAAGTACTTGAAATTTATTTTAAACTGTATTTATATAAATTAATGAATACTTCATCAGAAATATAGGCTTAATTCGGGTTGGTTCTAGCGTGAAAATTTTTCATGTACGAAGCAGTTTTTTACTCGATCCGGAATTGGTTAAACCGATCCGCAACTAGAAAAAGGGATGTCGGTATATTTGAAGTCGTATTTTCAAATAAAAAAGAGCATAAATATCGAAACAAAAACTGTAGTTTCTCCATCACTCAAGGTAAACTACTAAACCTTTCATTTAAATTTCGAGGATTAGACTTGCCGAAAACAGCCTGAATATTTGTTGCGATCCGGAACTAGGAAAACGTCTGTAATGTGGCCAGAATTGCAGCCCAAAGCCGGGGTTTAGAAAACGGCCCCGAAACCCATGATATTACTACATATAATGCCCTGCACGTGATCGAGTCTCGGTCAATCAGAAGCTTTCAACTCTCCTAGGTATTTATTAATATAAAATACAACCCCCCAAATCCACCCATTCATGATAATTCAAGCAATTACCAATGGTGTATCCTACCTTTACCTTTGAAACAAATCCACTGATTTCTCGTGACAATCGAGGGCGCCCTCAATAGGCCCGTTTTCGGAGTATTGGGCCGAATTCGGGCGGTCTGTTCTTGACACGCGAACTCTGTTCTCGCGCTCGAACGGCGGGAACGCGACCCGTGAACATTGCACTCGGAACAAGAACACACACCACCTATCCATCAGGGTTTTGCAAGAACAAGTTACGCGTGTCAAGAACAGACTGCCCGAACTCGGCCTTGATGATTGACGAACTGCATGCATACTGTACTAGACTAGACGGACGGTGCGCGCCCCGGAACAAGACTAGCCAAAACCTAGCTTGCTGGAAAAAAATTCGCGTCAAAATATTTGCGACTTTGGGGGAAAGTCGCGAATATTGACGTCAAATTTGACGTCAATATTCGCGACTTTTTGGGAAAGTCGTGAATATTGACGTCAATGTTGACGTCAATATTCGCGACTTTGAGGAAAGTCGTGAATTTTGTCGCGAATATTGACGTCAATATTCGTGACTTTCGGGGAAAGTCGTGAAATTTGACGCGAATATCGACGTCAAATTTGACGTCAATATTCGCGACTTTTTGGGAAAGTCGTGAATATTGACGTCAAATTTGACGTCAATATTCGCGACTTTGAGGAAAGTCGTGAAATTTGTCGTGAATATTGACGTCAATATTCACGATCTGCCGAGTCCCTTCAGGGCCACCATATGTACCAGCTATTTCTAAAAGTCTTGCGTTCGAGATTCATTCAACTCGGACCCACGACCAACTCGGACCTAACGATGACCAACCCGGACCCATCGTGAGAATAATAATGTGGACTATAATTTTCATGATTTTAGGCTCAGTCTGCGCGCTGCACATTGTCGACGTCGCGCACAAAGTGTAATCCCTTGGCGTTCGGTTCGGTTGACAAGTTTAAATGAATGGGTGGAGTGATTAGTAAAGTATTTGCATCGCTGCTTTGTTCGGACTCCAGAGTCCACATTTGATCTTAGGTATGGGTAGAAGGATTCGAGCGTAGAGACTATAGAATCCGAACAGCAGGACCAACCAGTATGGGGAGGGTGGGTGGGATAAATATTTTGGATCTTACCTGTCCTCGGAGCGACAAACCAAAGGCTTCTTCGACTTACCGTTCTCTCTCGTAGTGACCAAATTCACAAAGTGAATGTGGATCTTCCGACCGCTACGTCGCAGCGATGCAAATAGTAAAGTATTTGCATCGCTGCTTTGTTCGGACTCCAGAGTCCACATTTGATCTTAGGTATGGGTAGAAGGATTCTTCGCTCCGAACTTAGACCCCCAATCCAATCCACTATTCTCTCTTCCTCTACCCCACAACCCCCATCCCATCCCATATCTCATCCCATTTCTCAGCCCTAATCTTACCCGTGATTATCCTCGGGATACACAGCCTTTGCCACCAATAGTTTTTGTATCGATTTGTCTACCAGTTAATGGTCTTGATGTGTTGTTCCCTGCCGACAGGATCCTCTAGCCACTAACCTTCAAATGAGGACAAGCCCATGTTTTGCAGGTACCATCCTTGTTTGCACACTACCGCAAGGCGTTTGGCAACTTTCACTATTCCTCATAGAGCCGTCTCAAGCTGCCTTACCTTTATGCATTGTACTTTTCTCATTGTTCCCTTACTGCTGTAGCCGACCAATTCTTAATTTCGCTTTGTCACACGGTGTCGCCTCACCAGCCCTTGGCATGTTGCAAAATAGTGAAAGCCTGGACTACCCCGAGATGGATTGTAGCACCTTGACCATTCTTACAATGCACATAGTTTGTCTCCGTCTCGACGACATATATACATGCTGAAATCTGAGCTGCCTAAAACGACCTCTCGTCTTGCCCGTCAGCAAATTTCGAGTGAAAACCGCTTTCTCACTGAGCCCATCCATCGGCGAAATTTGGCCGCCGCCCATTATACCTCCAGGTTGCTTCAAATTAAAGGACATCCTCATCCCAGTCGACCAGCGCTATTCGAATTCCCTAAAATGTTACATATACAAAATCCTCCACAACATATTGTTAAAATTAAAACCTACCGTCCTGAAACCAAAACTTTACTTGACTGCGCAGGGGGAACAACGAACAAATCAATGAAATCACAGCCAACACTAACATTTACCTTTAGTCCTTTCTTCCCAAAATTGTGAGAAAGTGGAACAAGCAACAAAAGGAAACAAGCAACAAAAGGAAACAAGCAAAATGCAGCATACTGTGGCGGGAACTCCCCAGGCCAACCTAAGGCTGTTAGGATAAGTCGGACACCCATTAAACCGACGACAATCTTCCCAACCCAAGGCTCTTCCCTATACGAGAGATCACTCAGAGCAACCTAAAGGCTAAGGGTGCAGGTCCGTTTTGGTGGACATATACCACCGATTATGATGATGGCGATTACTCTCTGTTAATTACACAATAAACCTGTGAACAAAGACACCTTATTGTCGGTATAGGCCTACAAAGATCAACAATGATGATTTATTCTCAACAATCAATACAATGTACGATAATTACGATTCAATTGGGGCTGTTTCCTTTCCTGAGTTCCTAATTACTGGGGAGGAAAACCTACTGCTTACAGCAGCAACGCGCAACCGCATCAACAATGTGCAACGCCATACGCAACGCGCGACAGCATCAACAATGTGCAACGCCATGCGCAACGCCCAACTACGTAATGTCCAACAGCATACGCAGTGCACAACAGCATACGCAGTGTACTGCAGCATACGCAATGTACTACAGCACAATGCACTATAGCGTACATAATATATTATCTCATATACAATGAACCACAGCATATACAATGCACTAGTGGCGTGCGCAAATTACGTACAACTCAGAAACACAAGTCGTGAACCTACATGTACTGTACTTTTTTTTCCGGTGGCGCGGCACTCCACCAACTAACCATGAACACGCATTACGTACCACCCAGGTAAACACGTACACCATGTAAAAAACACCTACATGTACTTACACCTATAGGCTTTGTTACACAATCTCGTGCATTCACGCAGCGAGTCACTGAGCGGTAAGCTCCGCCCAGCCAGCGCGCGCAACTACAGGGCACGTACACCCTGGGTTACATTTCATTCATAAGGTTATAATTACAATAGCATAACAGCACTAAGTCATTGCACTTTCCGTCACAATGCCATTAACTTTGGGAGCACCAAGCTTCGACGGCAAAACAGAGTGGACGAAATGAGTCTGACCTGTACTTACCAGCCTCACTGGACTGCTGGGCAGAATCTCCGTGTTATTTCGTTTCAAACAATACTCACAATCTCCAATACTTTCCAGATGTCCCTTCTTCATCGTAACCCCTTCAATTGGTGCGCCAGACGAGGCCATTGTTTTGAAGAGTACCCAATGATGTGCTTTCACTTCTGATGTGCCAAAGTTCTAAACCTGACTTGCATCCTTCCTCCGTCCCTCGTAGGCGTGTTGTCACGCGGCCGTCGTCTTGTATGCCGAACGAGGTCAGTGCTTGCTACAGCACTCTCCCACTTCAATGCATCATGGTCCTTCCTGCAAAGTATTCTTATGCAAATCGGTTAGCTCAGCTAAAAATTTAAAATATATCCACTGATGCATGCTAGCCCCAAAGTATTCAAAATCATGATTTACCTCCTCCTTATGATTGATTAGCCGACAGTGGCCTTGATATTTATCTCCTGATAATGCGCTTTGCCTAACTCATTCTGCGGCCTGCTTCCTTTATTTACGGTACTCATTCCCCAATTATTATTGTTAGTCCCATTTCACCTAGAGGTTTTATTATCTCATTGCTATAACCGGGGTTTATCTCCTCATTTGTTGTTTGCTTTATTTCTTAAACTTCACTGTTATTTGCAAAACAAAACCGTGGACATCAAAATTCATCGATTGGGCCACGCCCGCCATAGTGAGTGTCTTGTAGCGTGACGTGGGCATGGCCAAACACTTGCACAGTGCAATTTTAACCTTTGTGTAATTTCATACAAGCAGGTAACTAAAACCTTGAAGTGCTTAAAGGTTTCCTTTTCTCTGTATTAACAGTAATGGGAGTCGCATTTAGAAACGAAAAAACCCCAACCATTACTAAAACCAAGTGGGTATAATTTGCCTACAAGTGAAATACGTTAACTCAACCCAAGTGCAGAAAATCACGCTAAGGCGAAGAATCCCGCCGGACAGCATAGCTACCAATTGGTCAGACGTCAAAATCATGCAATGCGAGTTGTCGACCTCCCGAGAATCGGTGGCCACTGAATCGGCCTATCTGGCTTACATTTAAGGGGAATACAGAATACACATAAATAACCCCGTGCTATTTAAACTGGGGTTGTTGCCCCCATTGTCATGCCTCTGTTTTATTAGGCAATATCTACAACCTACAAGCGTCAAACCTTATACGTTTTAGATCCAATTTACCATAAATACCCGCTTCATTATTCATTTCATCTTTCTTGACTATTTTATGTTGGTATTGCCTCGTTCCTGTTTTGTCTTCTATTGTAACAACCTTGACTTCCTATTGCTGTCTAAGTAATATTCATAACCCTTTGCTTGCCCTTGTTTGTTGCTTTGTTGCTTTATTACATTATTACATTATCATACTTTCTGCACAAGCATATTGTTCGTTTGTTGCCATTCTTGGCCGAATAAATAATACAACATATAAAACATAACAGATACCTTTACCTGCCTTCTTAATTCACTGGGGCTATTCCCCTTTTTATAAATACATTATTACAAATTGGGCCTTTCCCAACCTCTGCCTTGTGCCTTCGCCAACATCAATATCTGGGGCTCTTCCCCACATCTCTTTCTGGGCCTTTCCCCATCCCTACCTGGGGCTTTTCCCCGCATTTATTTCTGAGGCTTTTCTTCACATCGATCTCTGGGGCTTTTCCCCATATCGATCTCTGGGGCTTTTCCCCACATCGATCTCTGGGGCTTTTCCCCACATCCATCTCTGGGGCTTTTCCCCACATCGATCTCTGGGGCTTTTCCCCGCATTTTTTTCTGGGGCCTTTCCCCCACCTTTCTGCCTTAGGCCTTTCCCCACATCAATGTCTGGTTTTGTCCACATTAAACTCTGGGTTTTTGTCTCACATTAATCTCTGGCTTATACATCTATACATCTATACATCTATACATCTACACATTCTATACATATCTCCCTGGTGCCTTTCCCCACATTAACATCCCAGCCTTTTCCTCACATTAAATTCTAGGTTTTCCCTTACATTTAATTCCTTGCTTTTTCCCATTTCTCTGGGGCCTTTCCCCATCTCAACCTGGGGCCTTTCCCCCACCTCTCAGCCTGGGGCATTTTTCCACATCTATTTCTGGGTTTTTTTTCCCCGCATCGATCTCCGGGGCTTTTTCCCACATCGATCTCTAGGGCCTCCCCCTACACCCATCAATAGCCTTTCGCCTCAATTTATATCTTTGTATATGGGGCTTTCTATTTCATGCCTATCAACGGTGCTTTTGACCATTCATGTCTACAAATCAGGTTTTCCACCTGTCAAAAATAAACATCAATGTCTGTTGTTTTCCCACATTAAACATTAATCTCCGGCTTTCCCCCACATCTATTTCTGGAGGTTTTCTATACATATCTCCCTGGGGCCTTTCCCCACATTAATATCCGAGGCTTTTCCTCACATTAAAATCTAGGTTTTTCCTTACATCTAACTTTAGGGCTTTTCCCCATTTCTCTGGGGCCTTTCCCCACCCCTCAGCCTGGGGCCTTTCCCCACATCTATTTCTGGGGATTTTTCCCCACATCGATCTCTGGGGATTTTTTCCCACATCGATCTCCGGGGCTTCTCCCCACACCGATCTCCGGGGCTTTTCCCCACATCGATCTCCGGGGCTTTCCCCCACATCGATCTCCGGGGCTTTTCCCCACATCGATCTCTAGGGCCTTCCCCCACACCAATCAATAGCCTTTCGCCTCAATTGATATATTTGTATATGGGGCTTTCTATTTCATGCCTATCCACGGTGCTTTTGACCATTCATGTCTACAAATCAGGTTTTCTACCTGTCAAAAATAAACATCAACGTCTGTTGTTTTTTCCACATTAAACTCTGGGTTTTGCCTAACAATAATCTCCGGCTTTCCCCCACATCTATTTCTGGAGGTTTTCTATACATATCTCCCTGGGGCCTTTCCCCACATTAATATCCGAGGCTTTTTCTCACATTAAAATCTAGGTTTTTTCCTTACATTTAACTATAGGGCTTTTCCCCATTTCTCTGGGGCCTTTCCCCACATCTATTTCTGGGGATTTTTCCCCACATCGATCTCTGGGGATTTTTACCCGCATCGATCTCCGGGGCTTTTCCCCACATCGATCTTCGGGGCTTCTCCCCACATCGATCTCCGGGGCTTTTCCCCACATCGATCTCCGGGGCTTTTCCCCACATCGATCTCTAGGGCCTTCCCCCTCACCCATCTATAGCCTTTTGCCTCAATTTATATATTTGTATATGGGGCTTTCTATTTCATGCCTTTCAACGGTGCTTTTAAACCATTCATGTCTACAAATCAGGTTTTCCACCCGTCAAAAAATAAAAATATTTATTTTTGCTCTTCACCTCATTTTCATGAATGGGACTTTTCACCTCTTTTCCATGAATGGGACTTTTCACCTCTTTTCCATGAATGGGGCTTTTCACCTCATTTCTATGAATGGGGGTTTTCACCTAATTTCTATGAATGGGGGTTTTCACCTCATTTCTATGAATGGGGGTTTTCACCTCAGTTCTATGAATGGGACTTTTCACCTCAATTCTATGAATGGAACTTTCCACCTCATTTCTATGAATGGGGGTTTTCACCTCAGTTCTATGAATGGGACTTTTCACCTCAATTCTATGAATGGAACTTTCCACCTCCTTTCTATAAAAGGGGCTTTTCACCTCATCTCTATGAATGGGGCTTTTCACCTCATTTCTATAAATGGGGCTTTTCACATCATCTCTATGAATGGGGCTTTTCACCTCATCTCTATGAATGGGGCTTTTCACCTCATCTCTATGAATGGGGCTTTTCACCTCATCTCTATGAATGGGGCTTTTTACCTCATCTCTATGAATGGGGCTTTTCACCTCATTTCTATGATTGGGGCTTTTACCTCATTTCTATGAATGGGGCTTTTTACCTCATTTCTATGAATGGGGCTTTTTACCTCATTTCTATGATTGGGGATTTCTACCTCATTCTATGATTGGGGATTTTTACCTTATTTCTATGAATGGGGCTTTTTACCTCATTTCTATGAATGGGGCTTTTTACCTCATTTCTATAAATGGGGCTTTTTTACCTCATTTCTTATGAATGGCTTTTCACCTCATTTTTTATGAATGACTTTCATCTCATTTTGTATAAACGGGGCGTTTCACTTCATTTTTATGAATGGCTTTTTATGTCATTTTGTATAAACGGGGCTTTTCCCTGTCTATACCATGGTCACCTATAGCATCCCCCAAAAATCTAAACAGAATTTTGGAGAAACCATAACACTCCGGAAAACACTAAACACCACAAAAGAAGGGGGGAGGGGTTACCTCTGTCCCATCTCTTGCTTACCATGAAACTTGTTAGAGAAAACAATAAAACCAACCGCAAAACTTGCCAGCCCTCTTATCTATTTTATACCCTAGTCCAAACACACATCCCCATGGGGTATGTTACTCTGATCATGCCAAAACACTGCCCTGCCTATGTACACATGCATTACCTGTACATATACACATTATGTACCGCATATCTTGGATTAGCAGCAGTATCGTCTAACAGGAGTCAGTTAAAGACATAGGAATTCACAAGATAAGATTCACAGTTAGAAGTTCTTGACATCGGGCTTAAATTGAACTACTTCGTCCACACTGACGTACCTAAATTATTTAGGCAAATGCTTATCACCGGTAACCTTTGTTTAGCATTTTGCATCTTGACATGCGCATCTACTGCATAATATCAACTGTAAGATTTTTTATTTATTTATTTATTTTCCCAACAGTTTAACTGCAGCAAATTTGTTCGGCTTAACCGACTCATTCCAAACATGCCTTAGTTGATAAAAGTATTATGCAGTAATATAATCCTTTATTAGGGTCAACAAAACATTATTTCCGATTTTGGAAACAAACATACCATGGTGGCAACTTTCGTTAAGGTAAACTCACGCAACAGTTTGCGCACTAAAGATTAGCAAGGTTTAACAGCCAGAAAATATTCAATCGAAATAACTCGTTGTTTAGGATATGACTAGTCTTTCTGAAGACCTTATTTTAGCCAAACAATTTGTATGTGGGGCCTGTGTTTGTTTCCTCCCACCATTTCACTACTATTTCCCATATCATATAGGTACAGCACGTCTACTCCAGCAAAAGATCAAAAACCCCTTCCGATTTTGACGCTCAGTGTCCATTGCTGTAATGCTTGCCGTTTATTAGACAGCAACAATTGTCCACTTTCAGTAATACTCTTCCAAGGAATTGACCATAATGTCATATAAATCGCCAGACTCCGAAATTTGTTGTCTGATATGCACATACAATTTGTAAATAGAAAATTGTTCCCAGATACTTGGTTGCAGTCCTTTCACAGACATCACTTTCACATATTTCGTTGTGAGCCAAGCGTTACATTTATCATTATCACTTTAAGGGCAATTACCAACTATTTACCAGACACCATTTTCTGGGTAATATTTGCCAACATCGGGGCGCCCAACCCCGCCGAGAGACCACACTTGAGTCTGACCCTTATCTTCTGTTCATTGTTACACTCCGCCAAGACTATGGTCATCTAGAGCAACCAAATCCTGCAAGTGCAACCACAACTGAAAATTAATATATTCTCCTTAGACCTATACAGTTGCCTTTTACTGTACATGTTCCCATCGTACATGCCTACTGTACTTTCCACCAACACCGTTTGGGAACTTCCTCTCACCAAGATATACTACCTTTGTGTATAATCCTTGATTAATATCTATATCTTGGCTAAACTTACTCTATACAATATTGTTTAACATCAACGCATGAGGAGGCATGGTTGTTCCCAGTCCACAAGTGCGAATTTTCTCCATTCTCGCTTGGAATACATTGAGCCACATGCTTCAAAAGAGTGAATATAATTCAACGGATGGAATGTGCTATTGCAAGGCAGCGCAAAAGCGGCCTCTGTCTTCAGTTAAAATATTGAACTTTGATTGCAACCGATAGCCAAACGCATTAGTTCACCGTTTCCGAGTCTATTTCTTTGGTGAATTTTGGCTATCATGAACGGAATGTTAAAGTAAATATGCACGTATACTTCACCACCCTCTCATTCCTGTTTGCAGGTTAACACCATACAACTTGCCATCTCATGCCCTGTGGCTTTGCCGTGGGGCTTCGCCGCCTTGTACACACACTCCCATAACAATCAAGGTCTGATCGCCTGGGCTGTGCCAAACATAAACCAATTTCAGGGACTAACTATAAATACCCTTTCTAGGGGCCTATTATCACTCCTAAACCTTGGAGACCCAGGGCAAAGCTTTACCCCTCTATCGCTCCAAGGACCTCCTCCATTGTGTTAGTGCCTCTGGTAATGAAGATTCTGCTTCACCAGACCCCTGCCATACTAGTCGTCACATGTCCTGTACAAATGGGATTAAATCAAGAGAAACGTGAAATACATAAACGGTGATGTGTCTGTTAAATCACAGAGGGATAAATCCATCGTTCTAACCTTGTCCATCCTACCTCTTGCTACCAGCATACCCATATTCACGGTGAACTGCCTTTACAGTCACCAGTGATAATATTTTAAATTCAGAAAAGGTCTGACATATGTCCTTATATAGGACTACAAAGTTTTCCTCTGAGATAAACCACTCATTCTGAATTTAGACAAAGTTTGGAAAAAACAACCCCTCACCTGGTAGTCACTTGGCTACCTACGGACTCATTCGCCGCATCTGATATGAAACATCCGCTAATGCCCATGAAGTTCCACTAACATAATTGCATAAGCTGGCGCTACGGTGGCCTTAGAGCTTGAACATTTTCTATATGCCTTTTCACAGCTATTCTCCGCAAATCTGCCCAAAGGTTTGCCAAATTCATTATTTCGATCAACCTATTGGGGATCAAGCTTCCTTTTTATGCACAATTGTCACGAAGATATGAACGTGAATCATATTTGTAAAGAACAAATCAAACTGTGAAACAAAGGAGAACAACCGTTAATCATATACCCATAACCAGGAAGGGTTTACTAAACCTGCTGGGTTTAACTGCCGTAGGCCTTACTTCCTCAAATCTCAGAATTGTCAGGAAAGCCGAACATACGTAATAGCCGAACTATACTGTGCCAAAGCTACCACTAATATACTCACGGCGACGCTAAGGATTACAAATAAAATGTACATGTACATGCTTTGCATTTTGAAAGCCACCTTACGTCTTCTTTATTTTAGACACCCTTGCATTACTCATAGATTTGGTATACTCTGATAACCGGACCGGCATTTTCTTTACTAAAGAGTACTACTATAAGAACCATGATAAAACCCGGTCCGACATAGGCCTACTTATAAATAACCAAATTCCCATATCCACATACCTTTGGACAATACCCACGCCTTCGTGAAAATTCCGCAGGAATGCGAGGCCATCTTCTTCTCGCAGTGTCGTGTCGTGCATGCTTGAGCGCGTGCTATTATCCAAAGTACAATATAGCTTTGTGCAATAGCGTTGTACAATAGCTTTGTACAATACAAAGACTGCGTACGCCTACCTAATGTACCACGCCCGTCGCGCTGACCCTGTCAGCCTCAACGTACGTATATACATTGAGGAATTCCTACATGGTATATGTGGAAACACACAAATGGTATTCAAAAGAACGAATTTTAAACAAGAACTTGCCCAAATTCTTATTATGACCTTCCGCAGCCGAATAACCATAATCAAATTTCACATTGACAAAATGACATGGCTGCTTCATACAATTGTACCTCCTTAGCAGTGTCATGTTCGACCACCGGCAAAGATTTAGATATCTCCTACCTTGTTTCCTAAAACGAACACCAAACCAGGCTCTACCTCCATCGGAATCGCAAACCTGCACAATTCCCCACCATTAGGATCGAAGTCCTCCGTTTAGGCACCCGTTATGGCCAGCCGACCTAGTAATTGGCTGGTCAACGGGCCGGGTATACATCAGCGTAGGCTACATGTACGTCTTGCTCATATTGATCAAATTTACAAAGTGAATGTGGATCTTCCGACCGCTACGTCGCAGCGATGCAAATAGCAGATATAAGGCCTAAACTATAATGCTACGTGATTTCATTTTTACCCTGCGCATGCACAATTTTGTTTAAACTTAAGCTTGTGAGACTTGGTTTTCACCAGCAATCCTGACATTGTGGACAAGATCACGGTTGCTGAAGGTATTGCTGATCACAGCTCGTGATAGTGGACTTGAGGATTAACCCTATCAGAAAACAACCAGTGAAGCGCAAGATCTTTTTTGTGTAACAAAGCTGACACTGATGGTATATGGAGCAGAATCAGTGTCAAAAAGATCGCACGTGTTTTTACAACTCGGATGCTTTTTTAATTCGGATGTTTTTGTAATTCGGATGCTTTTTGCAAACTCCGATGCTTTTTAAATTCGGATGCTTTTTACAAACTCCGATGCTTTTTAAATTCGGATGCTTTTTAAATTCGGATGCTTTTTAAATTCGGATGCTTTTTGCAAACTCCGATGCTTTTTAAATTCGGATGCTTTTTAAATTCGGATGCATTTTGCAAACTCCGATGCTTTTTAAATTCGGATGCTTTCGTAATTCGGATGCTTTCGTAATTCGGATGCTTTCGTAATTCGGATGCTTTCGTAATTCGGATGCTTTTTGCAAACCAAACATATTCGCAAATCGGATGCTTTCGCAATCCGGCACTAGGGTGGCCCTGAAAGGACATCACACATCGCAGATTCTGCGATTTCGCGCATTCTGCGCGAATTTGAACGATGACAAACATGTTATCGTATATATCTAAGCATATATCTGAGATGTGGAAGATTTTATTGTAGATTTCTGCACAGATTTATGTGATAATGAATATTTTCTGGGCAGCTTTTTGAAAAGTCGCATATTTTTATTTTAGATTTCAAGTTCTGCGCAGATTTCTTAGTACGCAAATTTGTGCGATGTCGCACGGATGGGCACTACATGTACATTTTCATTGCACATTTAATTATGCGCAGCTATATGTCGCACCATGGAGGAATAAGAAGGTCGCACGTACAGCAGACTTATATGCAGATTTATGTGCACATTTCTGCCGCGATGTCAGCACATACGACGTTTCGAAAGTTGAACCACGACGTTTTGAATGTTATGATGTTCTAAAACGGACAGGCAACGTCGTGGTTCAACTTTCAAAACGTCGTGGTTCAACTTTCAAAACGTCGTACTTCAACTTCCAATTAACGTCCAACTTTCGCGCGCTTTTAACTGGCTCAAGGTAGCCGCGTATTCGGCCGGTTCTCTCCGCGCGGATTCAGTCCGCATTCACCAAAAGGCGACAAATATTTAATACATGCTGCAAAAGGTGATGCTTTTTCTAAAAAGTTTTTTGTCAATTTATTTAAAGAATTTTTCGAAATAAACCGTAAATATAACAATACTTTTTCAAACCCTTGTAGATCATACAGCATATTAGCCACACTTGTTTAACCTTTCCTGTAATTTTGATGAAAAATTACAGTTAAATTAGCTGCTTAATGGAAGTAATTCTACTTCTTGTCAAACCTTTTACAGAAATTTCAAACAATACGGCAACAGTGTGGTTTTACAAATTCAAGACCTGCTTTTATCATTTCTGCACTTTCTTTTTCTTTTGAGTTTTGCCACATGAATTGCAATTGTACATTTCTGTAAAGCACACCTGCAAGGACTATCTTTCCGTGCCCCACTCTTTCTATCTGGCAAGTGTTCTTTCAAGCACGAGTGGCAGTACGGAGTTTCCAAGATTCTTTTATATGCTAATTTTGACATATAACCGTTGTTCTTTGTTTACATTTTATGTAGTTTTGATAATATCTGCTTATTTGCACTCGACCTTAGAAACTTACATTTGACCCAAGTGTGTCGCAAAGAATTATGGGGCGATATTAGGTGGAAATAAAAAAGAAATTATGGACACGGTCTGAAACCATATTTTACCTAACGTTCTAAGCTGACAAACTACTAGGATCCATCTAATGATGCATAACTTAGTTGAAGGGCTGTTGTGTTATTAAATAAAGTAACAGTTATCGTTCTCATAAAATCTGGCGTGGTGAAATTAATTGTTGAAATTGTTGATTGACGAAACTGATTCACCGAGAACATTGCAAATAAGCCCAACCAAGTGCGAGTGCACTAATTACTGTTCGACTGAAGCCTATACCAAAATTAAATGTGCCCAGAAACATGATCTCGTAGATCATGAAATACAAATATGAGGTTTGAATAACATGTGATGTACACTTTGTTTTAAAGAGGCAGATATACTCGCAGCCGAAAAACGCATTACAATGCTGCATTGGAAAGGGGATTTATTAAACGGGCTAATTATAGGCACTAATTAGTGTTCGGCCGAAGCCTATACCCACATGCCCAGTAACATTATCTTGTAGATTATGAAATAAAAGTATGAGTTTTTGATAACATGTGAGGTGTTTCATTCTCATTTCCAAATCTATAAAAATAACTCGAAGTAGGATTACTTAGTTCATTAGGCAGCTAATTTAACTGTAATTTTTCATCAAAATTACAGGAAAGGTTAAACAAGTGTGGCTAATATGCTGTATGATCTACAAGGGTTTGAAAAAGTATTGTTATATTTACGGTTTATTTCGAAAAATTCTTTAAATAAATTGACAAAAAACTTTTTAGAAAATGCATCACCTTTTGCAGCATGTATTAAATATTTGTCGCCTTTTGGTGAATGCGGACTGAATCCGCGCGGAGAGAACCGGCCGAATACGCGGCTACCTTGAGCCAGTTAAAAGCGCGCGAAAGTTGGACGTTAATTGGAAGTTGAAGTACGACGTTGCCTGTCCGTTTTAGAACATCATAACATTCAAAACGTCGTGGTTCAACTTTCGAAACGTCGTATGTGCTGACATCGCGGCAGAAATGTGCACATAAATCTGCATATAAATCTGCTGTACGTGCGACCTTCTTATTCCTCCATGGTGCGACATAATAGCTGCGCATAATTAAATGTGCAATGAAAATGTACATGTAGTGCCCATCCGTGCGACATCGCACAAATTTGCGTACTAAGAAATCTGCGCAGAACTTGAAATCTAAAATAAAAATATGCGACTTTTCAAAAAGCTGCCCAGAAAATATTCATTATCACATAAATCTGTGCAGAAATCTACAATAAAATCTTCCACATCTCAGATATATGCTTAGATATATACGATAACATGTTTGTCATCGTTCAAATTCGCGCAGAATGCGCGAAATCGCAGAATCTGCGATGTGTGATGTCCTTTCAGGGCCACCCTAGTGCCGGATTGCGAAAGCATCCGATTTGCGAATATGTTTGGTTTGCAAAAAGCATCCGAATTACGAAAGCATCCGAATTACGAAAGCATCCGAATTACGAAAGCATCCGAATTACGAAAGCATCCGAATTTAAAAAGCATCGGAGTTTGCAAAATGCATCCGAATTTAAAAAGCATCCGAATTTAAAAAGCATCGGAGTTTGCAAAAAGCATCCGAATTTAAAAAGCATCCGAATTTAAAAAGCATCGGAGTTTGTAAAAAGCATCCGAATTTAAAAAGCATCCGAATTTAAAAAGCATCGGAGTTTGCAAAAAGCATCCGAATTACAAAAACATCCGAATTAAAAAAGCATCCGAGTTGTAAAAACACGTGCGATCTTTTTGACACTGATTCTGCTCCATAGTATACTATGCCATGTTCAGTTCACGGACAAGTACGGTTTCCCTAATGGACAAACACAGTCAGCAAACTATTCGATACGGCAAATTACAGTGTCGTTGGTACGCGCCCCCGGGCTTAGATTCTATGGGCTAATCCTGCATATCATCATATAGAGGGGAAAAACAGGGTCCAAGTCCACATTTCTGTCATTGTATGAAGCGAAGAACATTATTTTCTTTGTCCATACATGCAATTAATAAACTAATCTTTGCATTATTGCTTGTGGAGGGTATTTCCAGATAAAACGCGCAGCATCGTTCAATATAGTTAACACTTGACTTACACTCACATCAATAAAATATGAATTGCAATAAAGGATTCTGAGTTGAGATAAAAGAGCTCACATGAAAACGCCTACATTTCACACCGTCCGACCGAATCGACAACAGCGCAGGTTTGTTCCGCAGCTCACGTAGATGGTTCATTGTTGCATTGTGTTTTTTTTAAATAGTTGTTTTCTACCTTCTGTATGAAAACACTGATATTTTTTTGTATAATAGTGTAACATGTAGTATTGGTTAGAGTTCCACTGCGTGTTATCCTCGGAAAACCTAAAATATCCCAAATACCCATAATGATTTTATGACATTCATATATTTTTCCATTTTCTTATTTTGTTGTCTTGCATTGAAGTAGCCTTGGTCAAGGCATTCATCGTTACCCGTCCGTACGTACAGCGCAGCGGTAATCAGAGCTCAAACAACGACTGCACGCGGCCACTATTATATGCAAAGTAACTGAAGATACTTGAACGCCTTGGATCATTGGTTAAGTTGAGGTTTTGGGGGCGGTGCTCATTATGCTAATAGGTTAAGCTGACCTTTATAGTCGTTTTCTTATTGGTCGATCGTTGCGTAGAAACTGCATAATTGAGCTAGCGGTGAAAGGTCATATAGCTAGCTCGCAAGTGTTTCCGAACACCGCCATCGTTGATTATTGTATGGGAGAAAGTTGAGTGATTTTTACGAAGGCTTGTAGGGATTACACATGAAGATTTGAACTGTCTTGCTTGATTGGTGAGGGTCGCAGTTATTTTCGCTCGTTTTGCTGGGTATTTTCTTGAATGTTGACAATGTTATGGTCAAAACTAGTTGTGTTTAGCTGCTTAGTTTCGAGTTTTCAACCGCGGTGACTGGAGAAGGCCGCGACTCTATTGAAACGTGTCGAACTCGGTCCTACATTATATCGCACGCATCTAATCCAGCTGATCTGAAAACCGTGGCTCGGTAAAACGCGGAACTCTGATAATTAAATGCCTTGCCGGCTGAATTTTGCCAAGAAAACAATCTGAGGAGTTATTGAGGATATAAGACACTTGTCCCTGTTTAAATTGCGATATTGCGATCACTTTGAAGGTTGGTTCTGCAGCCGTAAACATGCCCCCTCCCCACAGCATTGGACCATGCTTGGACCATGCCATACAATGTGGCGGTAACGCACAGACCAGCATGCCTGGGTTAATGCAGATTATGCGGCGATAAGAAACTGACCGAACACGCTGAAAACTGACGCTGAGTACCTGGCCGTACGTGCGAGCTCCGAGCAAAATGGGGCTCAGGCTGCCTGAAAAATGACGGATTTCCCATAACCTGTCAGCAAATTCACAAAAACACGTACCGTGACCACGAGGAAAGGATTCTAATGGTCTTTCGCTGCTCGGGTCTAAAATCTTCGAGGGGTAATATTTTCGCTGCAAAATTCAAACAACACGACAGATTTTCGGACGACAGACGACGCTGAATATCTGCCATTTTGTCTTAAATGTCATGCTGCATCGTATTTGATGACGTCGGGATTCAACCGCGTTGTGATTGGACACTTCACATCTTAGCCCCGCCTATACTTATCTGTATTCGCATACGAGGTCATGCGCTGGAAATGTGGCGCAAAATATAGGAAAAACATAAGATTTCAAAATCCAATGATCCAAGGCGAAAAAGTAGCCTCAGTTGATTTGCATAAATAGTGGCCGTATGAGGTCGCTGTTCGCGCTGTATCTTTGCACGGGGCGCAAGCTAGCAGCATATGCGGGGCGCGCGTGGCGTATATTTCTGGACGGATAACGACGAACTCGCCTTGACCAAGGCTAGCATTGAAGAGACTCTTTTCCAAATTGTACATTTGTGCGCGTTTCAGGTACTTTCAGCTCGATCAACCAACGTGTATATTCTTTGTTCTATCGTCAGTTTCTGCAGATAATTAGAAATCGGTATCGCAACATGGCGAACTGTGGGCCTAATACTAGGGAGGGCGAAGGGGTCCAGCTGGGTCAGGCAACGAGCAAAAAGGCACAGCGAGGTACAAAGAGGTAAGTTAATTACAGTTCATTGTGAGTTATTGTTGTACGTGTGTAATTTATTAACTTTAATTATTCAATTTATTCTTTCATTTCAATGGCTAAAAATAGTGTTGCTCATCGAGGGATCTCATACTGGAATAGTTTAGATAATTCGCTCAAATCACCACCTTCTCTGTCTGTCTTTGTTAAGAATTTAAAAGCTCGATCCCCTCATTTGTACTTATTGTTCGTCCTATTTGTGAACTAATAATTGTGCCTTGTCTCACACTAGTCTGTCTTTACGTTGTATTTTGTTGTCTTTTGTCTGGTTCCTTGTTTGTATAATGTTAGGGCACAAGAGCGTTATACGCTTAACCTTATACCTAAATGTTGTCACTTAATTTTAATATCGCTTCTTTGTTTAACTTATTGTGTATACATAGTTTCTATCAAATTCTTGAATTATTTGGTAATTTCTATATGATTGTACATATATATTGTAATAAATGACAACATTGAAATAAATGTTACAAAAATCAATAATTGAGACTCGTGATAGACTTGTGATGAGAGTTGTGATGTTTTACAAGACAGAGTACGTTTAGATAAATATACCGTTATTTCTTCTTCTTTTTATAAAGAGGAAAGTGGTTCTACGAAGGATCAAAGGAAGTGTTCTAGTTAGACATATTTGTGAAAACATTGTTCAATCAAAGCATGGAATTTAGCACACAGTCGTACAGTTATAGTCATATTTGGCTACAGCAGGCCATCGCAGATTTGTCTTTTGAAAACAAAACATAGGTAGAATAACAAGCAATACAACAAATGCTGCTATTGCTTGTTATTCTACCTATTTGGTTTTTTTAAAGACACATCTGGCATACTCTGACTATGCGCCAAATTTCAAGCTTTTATCATCAGTTGAACAATTCTATCATATTTGCATCAATTGGCCTGACTATTCGTTTAGATGTCTGGGTCAGCGTTTTGTGACTATCGGGAACAGAATGTATATGTACCGTACGTGGTCTCCTGTATAAAGGCTCGTGATGACGCTCAGAGCATAATTATTGACATGAGTATCGAATTAACAAAACTAAACAATAAGTGAAAAAATGTACTTTTAGACAGCACCTCTGTATAATTGTACCTTCAAACACGCGTCTCATTCATTCATCAATTTCCTTTTTAATAGACCAGCCAAAACTGCAGAGCTAGATCAAGAGGACGAGTTGAAACATACCCCTGCAAAACTTCGCGACTGGCCGGAAGAGAAACCACTAGACACATGTGTATGGTATGTCTTATATGATTTAGTAAAAAGAACAACAATTCAAAATTATTATTGCTAAAAATGAATATATTAAAAATGCGTGACAACATTGAGCCATCTCCCTCTGCCATACATGTACAGAGAACCAGTTAGTTGTTGGGGGGAAAAGCACTCAATCTTTCAGTAAATTATTTAGCAGTCCGGTCAGGTACGGAATAGGACTATTTTGAAATCTGTTAGTAGAACCTTGATACATGTCAAATACTCGGGTTGATCGTAAAGCCATTGCATGACATCTGTTTGGTTTTGGGAACCAATCAGTGAATTTGTTCGATCTGTAGGTTTTTAAAACAAAATTAGAACATAGCTTTTTCCTTCGCTCATTCAACGTTTCCAAATTCAAAAATCGCAAGGCATGTTCATAATTACGATAATTACTACCGAGCAGGATGCGACAAATTCGTTTTTGAATTAATTCAAAGTGGTTAGACTGTGCTAATGTCAATGACGAATGCCAAACAGGGGTAGCATATTCCGTTACTGGTCGAATATAACCCTTATACACAATAACCAACTCATTCATAGTTAATCCAGCTCTCTTGAGCTTACGAAGCATGAACAATTTTCGATTAGCCTTATTTATGATGTCAGTCATGTGACCGTCCCATTTTAGGTTGCTCTGAAGGGTGACCCCTAAAAGTTTAACTCTGGGAACACTGGGTAATTGTGTATCAGAAATAGAGTATGAGGTTTCCGGGATGTTCTTTCTGCCAAAATAAACCTGTAAAATTTGACATTTAGCAGGGTTCAAGGAAAACCCATTATTCTTCGACCAATCATACAAATTATTAAGGTCGAGTTGAATTTTACTCTCCTTGTTAAATGATCGAGTTTCTCCCAAGGTCATGTCATCAACATATTTCCAACATCTATTATAACTCGTGTCAAGAGCACTGTTTATGCAGGCTAGAAATATTACTGGACCAAGTTTGGTGCCTTGAGGAACCCCCCCAGATAGGGTTTGCCAGTCAGATAACGAGTGCTTATATCGGACCCTTTGCTGTCGCTCTGTAAGAAAACTTGCAACCCACTTACATGTAACAACTGAAGGAGAAACCCCAAACTCAAGGAGTCTGTTTACGGCAACCTTGTGATCAATGGTGTCAAATGCCTTGCTAAAATCGGTAAGTATTAGGGTACTGACATTGTTTGTTTGCACCAGATATAAGGTGATGATATATATCAACAATGCAGTGGGTAGTAGAAATACCTTTGCGATTTCCAAATTGTCTAGTATCCAATTTAGAATTAATAGAATTCATTATCCATTTACATATAAAGCTTTCAGCGACTTTGGCTAACAGGGGAGTGAGAGAGATTGGCCTAAGTTTCTGCAAAGTGGGTGGTTTCACTTTGGGAACAGGCACCACATTAGCTTGCTTCCATTAAAATGGAACAACACCTTGACTGAACGATGAGTTAAGAATATTAGTTACAGGCGTGCTAAATTCATATGCAAATTCTTTGAGAATCTTTGCAGGCAAATTATCTGGTCCCCCAGCTTTACTCGCTGAAATCTTCCTAAGTTCTTTATAAGTTTCCCATGGTTGGATTTCTGGAGGAATTGATGGAGCAGGCAGGTAAGCTGGAAAATCATGCAAACTGATTGGAACTTGAGTTTGAGAGAAACCGGCAAGGTAATTATTAATCTCATTAGCAATCAATTTACTATTGCTGGGATCAATACCCTCAACATGAATGGTTAAAGCGCCATTGTTTAGGTTTGCCAAGTTACGGATTTGTCGGTGCCACCTTCCTGGGTCAGTTTTTTGCAACTTACATACCCTTCCAGCATAGTAGGACTGTTTAGCAGATATTATTTGACGAGTGACTTGATTTCGGAGAGAGCAATATTTGGCTCTGCCACCGTTAATGAATGCTTTTTGTCTGCAGGATATTATTTTTCTAATCCTATCATTAAACCACGGTTTATCACTACAGTGGTGTCTGGTAATTCTAGTATGAAAATACAAATCAATGGATTGACACACTATCTCATAAAAAACATCAGCCTTGGGCTGACACGAACTAAGACTAGTTACTTCATGCCAGGTTTGGTCTTGTATCCAGTTTGCAAAAGATCGCACACTCGAGTCTTTCATTGGCCGGACAGTTGTTTTAGTGAAATTATTTGGTTTAGAGGAGCAATCAGGTACCCAAAGTATACAGTTATGATCACTCTTTCCCACAGGTGGCAAAATCAAGGGATTATTATATTGATTAGCAAAATTTGTAATAATTAAGTCCAATACAGCATTGTCTCTAGTTGGTTCAGATACTATTTGTTTCCGATTATTGCCATTGCAAATAGGGGCAGTATCAAATTGATTAAAATCACCTAGGATGACTAGGCCAATATTTGGCCTACGAGTCAATAGCTGGCCCATTGTAGTGATGATGTGCTGATGCAATAGGTCAATGTGAGGAGAGTCCGGAGCAATATAAACTGCAAAAATGGCAATCGCAGGGACACTCCTCGGTAGTTTTGTGTGATGTACAAACAGCCATTCACCCCCGATTTCGGGTGGGACGGTGATGCCTTGGATGGGTGAAGCTATATAGCTATCCTGAACATAAACAAGTACTCCTCCTCCAATTCTGATAGGTCTGCAGGTACTGAAGGCGCTATACCCATCTAGCGCATATTGTTCAGGGGCAGTGCTTGTTGAAACCCAAGATTCAGTTATCACTGCTATATCAATCTGGTTAGTTTGAAGCACAATCTCAACTTCATCCAATTTGTTCAATACGGACCGGGCGTTGGTTAGTAGAAAGCGAGGCAGGCTAAATTGTGATCCAGGCTGTTTAGTAGGTTTGTAGGTCTTAGAAACCAGGTTTTGTAATTGCATCCGTGGTCTGGGCGAATACAAATGTTGCGTTTTCTCTGGTCCTCTCAGTCCAGTTATTGCTTGGATCATGGATTCTGTTGATGTGTTGTCTCGATTGGTTGTGATGGTCAAACATGTACCGGCAGCATGCACTCGTTTTTCCAGGACCTGTCTACCTGCTCTCTTCCCTCTACGTTTGCAAAATCCATTAAGTTTGATCTCATGTAACTGATGTGGGTGCAAACGATAGCATGATCGCAAACTCAGAAGCTGTTGCAGTGAATATGTAATCCTGGGTTCAATTCTTCCACCACTGGCGCCACACAGGATTGATGAAATATCCTCGTGATATGTGCTCCGATTGGGGAGTTCACTCATCAACGAAATGTCCTGCAGGCCTACTGGGCCGGGATTAGTTTCTACATCCTTGAAGATAGTAATATCCCTTGGTGGTTCACAACTTGGTACAAAAATAGAAATTGCACCATGTTTAGTCCATTTTAATAACGCACATTTTGGTGAGACTGGTATCCATTTACGCCTATATACACAGGGACTCACCCACAATAATAAAGCTGATTCTATAGTTTTCCCATCAGCAATTACAGACGAGGGTTTCCAGTCAACAGAGATGGGTAAAAACGTAGGCGAATGTGGTAGTGGTTCCGAGTGGTGTCCCACGAAGACAAGGAGAGTACATGTTATAATCGTTGCTGCAGTATGGGAGGGTGTGGCAGCCATGTAATATTGGCAAATTGTTACAGCTTTTCCATTGTTTCGCCCAGGCCATCCGGGTACCCAACTTTGATTGGCTCCTATGTTTCACAAGGATTTGGGATGTAGGTGTTAGTAGACAGTTAGATTTTAAGCAAGATACTAACACTGGAAAATATTGACCAAGGTTTCTCATTTTACGGTACAATGTTACCACACTGACTGTAATAACTGAAGTACAAGGGGCACCATTGAGAAACACCCCAAGTGCTTGGTTATTATTCCCTGGCTCAAGCAACTAGCAGGCGTTCGTGTTGCCTGTATTTGAAATGGTTTGATTCTGACAACCCACATGTTGAAAATACAATGTACCATTGAAATTCCCGCCATGTAGGCCTAACGTATCCCATTGTACCTAGTAACAATAGAAGCGGGAAGTCATTGCAAACGCTATTGTACACATCTGGCGTGTCAGTCACCAGCGGGAAGAGGGCGTGTATACTAATGTTAGAATAATCATGTAGATCGTACGCCAGGCCTTATATTTTGAATAACAATAAGCTAAGGTACAGTCCCGATAGTTCATTGGATGGGACGCAAGCACCACTGATCCCATGAAAACTCACAAGTGCTGATTGGCTATGGTTTGCGTACAACGGTAATTGACGGTTGTCACCCAACCTCTTGGGGGTTATATACGGACATTTAAGAATGGGACTGAACACGCCATGTAGATGGGGACACAGACAAATAAAAACAAGGTCAACTCAATATTGGGTTCTCAAAATATATCTGTATATAATAAATGTCTGTTATTTTCCACTAAATTAACTAATTCCAAAAACTGTTGTAAAGTGACATACCAATGATCAAATGAGTTCTACTCAAAAAGGTTTCTAAATGTCAAGTAATCACCAAATATATATAGTTTCAAATTTATAAAATAACTGTCTCAATTAGAAAGAGGATTCATCTGTATATCAATTATTTGTGACTAAAATTCAGTTCTAAGTATATCCAGAAAATATTTGGTAAAATGTTTTGTAATGTCAAATTGAGTTGTGTGTCTCGCTTATTCTATTATCAAGATGGATCACTTCAGGTTAATCAATACTTCAATTATATCAATTCAAATATTTCAACTTTAAACCTTCACTTCTTAATTATTCTTCTAATTTCAATTCCAATTCCAATTAATTATACCACCGTGATTATGTATATTATCTTGAACATCAATTTATAACATTCCGCAATTTCAAATCACCAATCGCCTGTGAAGTTTTAAACTTTCACTTCTATAAACGTCAATTACGCAATCTTCATTTCATCTCAAAATAACTTACAATTCATTGAACTTTTTAGTTCCTATCGTATAATCACACTTTACTTTCTGAACACCACTTCTTTCTGGTTTTTGATTCAAACACTTTCTCAATTATTAACCTTGTTATATTAATCTTAAATTGTTTAAATTATTAATGACACACCAAATATTTATTTTCAGGAAAATCTAATAATCTTATTAAACGTTCTTTCACTCTTATGACTTTAACATTATTTACAACCTTACATTCAAAATCCAAATCAAATTAATCTAAACAAATATCGGACTGTTGCCAGGTCCTTGTTCAGCTTGCCACTGAATGCAGCACCACTTAGAATTCCAAGGAGTTCGGTAGAGGTAGTAGTCCTCGGCATGAGTTTCACCCATTCAGTGTAGTGTTGGGGCTAGCCTACTCTAATCGGTGACTGGAAATCTCCCAAGTCCCTGTGCCATCTGGGATAGAAATTTCCCAATCTAAATTCCGCTAAAAGTTTGTACTACTTTAGCAATAGTTCTACAAGCAAAACAATTACATTTTTAATAAATAGAAAAAAAATGTAAATTAATTTCAAACTTAAAGTTAGCATCATCGTAAACTTCTTGGAATCTCATAACATTTTGTATGCAGACCAAGACTTGTGGTGTGGATGGGTTGCTGGCTGTTCAGGCAAGGGCTGACCGACAATTACTCGGTACAAATACACATTTTATTTTCAGGACAAGATAGTTCCTTTCTCCAGGTTGTCTGGCAAGCAAGTGCCTGCAGTCACTCTGCATAGGCATATCCACGGCACTCCCTTGCAAGAAATGTTTAAGGCGTTTGGTAATAGTTTCACTCCACCGATCATGGACACTGCTAACTATGGCACACACAAATAACAAAAGCAACCTCCTCGGTGAATCCACATATCATGAATTATTAACTCAACACAATACTGAATATTCATTACTAGAACTTCTAACTTATCACAGAATTCACACACATACACACACCCATCTTGATAAAGACCTTCAATCGTGGACGGGACATTGTCCGACCGTCTTCCCTCTTTTGTTTATACTCTAACGTTTTCGGATGATCGCCATAGGATTTGTACACGAGAAAAGATCGTGGACGTTTTGTCAATCGTGGACCCATTGTTTGACTCCCAATTCTTTTGTCCGACGACCACGATTGCCGGTCAATACAAACGCCATCATACACTGAATAAGTCAATTGAACAATTAAATGACCACTAAGAAAAATATATACAGGTCTAAAACGCACGAACTCTAGAAGGACATGGATTTACGATATGAAATTATGTCTAGTGGGGAGGTGACTTAAGAGTGGGTCCACGTAAAGATTTCATATAAGTGTCCTCGGAATTTTTGAATATGAAAGGACTTGGTAAGCAAGTAATACAAATTGTATTTTTACTTTTTTTCTATCGCCCGTTGCCACGATAACAGGCCATTTTGTGTTTTGGGCATTTTTGGCCAGTTTGGGGGCCGCAAAACATTTTTTAGCTTATTTAAAAAAAATCACCCAGCCAAAATACACAATTTTATCACCAAATTAACTATATCATTACAAAGTATCACCCTTGCCCTTATTTGAGAAAACAAATAAAATGTTTTAAATGTCACCCTTATGCTATTTTTAGAACATGCATTAAAGCATGTTTTCAGAACTTGTAAATTTGTAATTTTGTAAAATTAAATTTGAGCTTTTTCTTCAGTTTGAAGTAATAATACACACAAACAATAATATTGTTATAAACTGGCGCCTTTTTCAAATCATAAGAGTGAGTTGTATGCCTGTGCATTACTCATACTGAATAAGCAGCATGTTTGACGGCGAAAATCTAGACTAACCCCCTCCACAACATTTCTTACATGCCATTTTCTGATAACATTTTATTAGTGACATATAACAAGAGGAAACAATACTTGTTGTGAACTAAAACATTATTTCTACAGAACCCGACTAAAGTAATGCCGAAATAATAAAGAAAATGCCAAGGACACTTATATGAAATATTTACGTGGACACACTCTTAAAAACTATTAAGCAATAAGTTATCAAAACTCCTTCAGAAAATAAGTAGCTTAAAGAAAATAACGACCAGACAGCAATTATAAAAGACGTTTTAGAGACTGCACATGGGATTAACTATTTAGATTTCGTTCAACTGCTCCAATTGTTTCTACTAAAAATACATTATAGCAATAAATACAAACTGAAAAACACAGAAGTAGGGTCGAACAAAGTGAATTTTTTTAATCTACAATTAGGAATTGTTTTAATCGACACAGAACACGCACTAGTCGAGTCAACAAGAGAGTGAACGAATTAAACAAATATTTGAAAAATATTTGGTTCACTCCAATATAATTTTTTTCGGGGATAAGGGTACATTTTATTGAACATGCTCTTTATTGACATGCTTGATTGGTGTATCAAATTTGATTGCTTTTTAAGAAAAATAAAACAAAATTTATTAAAACATGCTACGTGTACATTTGCTATATCTAATGTCGGGTTTGTGACCTGCGTCAGTCCCAATACAGTTATAATTATACACTAGTACATGTCCTACGGCGTGTCGTAAGATATGCATTTTGGTGCATCCGCAGTTACGACGTCTTTGGGTTGTCCTAAATTCGTTATCTTACGAAAAGCATGTAGAACATGTTTGATGAAATGGGGCCTTGGGCCCGGTTGCACCAACGATCTTAAGTGCTGTACTAAAGTTACAAACGAAAATGGGTTGCCCCATCGATGTCTTACGACATGTACTAACTTCCTTGCCGTACGTATTCTGACTAAGGTGTGGTGTAAGACAACTTTCGTGCAACCGAAAGAAAATACGAGACAATTGTTGCACCATTACAACTTACGCATTAGAAAGACATGGATTTACGATATGAAATTCCGTCTAGTGGGGAGGTGACTTAAATAGTTAGGGTAACCATACGCGGCAATAGGTTCAGGTGGAAATACAGGGTCATACTTTTGCCAGTTTTAAAACCATTTTGGTCGTAAAAAAAAGTTTATAAAAAAATAAAATGAATTTTGTATTCAAAACTAAACATTTGCGAAGGACCATGAAATATCTAGCATAACATTAGACGAGTTTTCATTCTTCAAAAACATAAAATTCTTGTTTAATAAAAATGTATACGCCAAAAGCCTTAATGAAGAAACAACGGGCTGGGTTTAATTCTTTCACTGAAAATGTCAGTGAATATAATTGCCCAATTCGAGCGATTCACAATACCTAGAAGCTGCCGTTGGAGGCGCAAATCCTGCTATACTCGCAGTGCATCATGGGGAAAAGTCGGCATCAGTTTGAAAAACGGTATTCATTTTGCATGAACTCATCAGTTTTTACGGTTTTTGGACGCGCACGATTAAAGTTCCAATTTTTTTTCTGCAAATAACAATGTTGTAATCAACGACGCTTCCGGATACATTTATGTTTGTGTTGTACCTCGCGTGAACAATGAAGAATAGATATTTCACTACAGTATGATATACGGAAGAAGTCGACCGTAAAGTTTAAAAGTGGCTCTTTTGAGTCAAACGCTTGGTGGCGCACTGCATTGTGAATCGCCCGAATTGTTTTTAATATCGAAAATCAAACTCGAACTTTCTACATCTTTTTGAAAAATAATAAATGTGTTTCGTCTATGAATTTGAGCACTATTAGGTGAAAGTCATCCACTCTGCCAGAAGCGACTAGGACCGTGAATAAAGTTATGTCTTGAAAAGTACTATTTTCCGTCAATTGTAGAGTTGTAAACAGGCTAAGATTTGTATTACACTTTATATGTATACGTACTGTATAGTATATGTAAAAAAACCAAAGAAAACAAAAATAAAAGAAGGAGAGTGCTTTAAAAAGGGAACCCCTTTTTATTATTTAGGGCCGTTTCCCAAACCCCGACTCCCACTGCATTCGGGCCTTTTTTCGTTCAGTATGGCAATGAGGATGGAGCCTTTCACGGACCGAAGCCAGTTTTGTTTTAATGGCCTATAGTTTCCGACGCAATGTCGTCTGCTGCACTCGCATTTGGTCTTAAATCCTAAACATAAGCTTACACAGGCATGTCTATCGAATCAAGTCACCAGGCGAATTGTTACAGAACAACAAATCCCGAATGTTAGTCTTAAAAAGGTGCTTGGAAAAGCAGTCTTCCACTCAATATAAAACATTTGATTTTAACATGTTGTTTGTTTATTTATTTGAAGTTCTTTGACGCTAGAATGATTTGTATTGCAATTAGTTCTTGGTCTTAACGTAAATTGACTGGACTAGTTGTCATCTTTGATTGAAATAAACGTGAACATTACAATCACAATGGATGACACCAGAAACAAAACGAACATGGCCTTGTCGGTCATCCGGGACACCGCTTGCCACGTGACTGACCCCTTCTGACGACTGAAACAGTTCACTACTCCGACGACTGTTTTAGGTACAGGTTTGTCGGGAGATGAATGGTACAACATCAGGACGTAAACAGCTGCGAAGATGGAGGCACAGCCAGCCACCACCATACAGAATAGATAAATAGCTGTAATGATAAAGGGAAACACAACTGTTGCTAATGGTGTCACTCGCAATCTTAATTTTTATATTGATGACACTTTAGGAATTTCCATCTCTACCTTTAAAGGAAACATGTAATAAGTTGTTTTTTTTCAACATTAAGTGTGAGGTTGTGTTTATTTTCTGTTATAAATAGGGGAAAATAATTTTAGAAAATGTTTGGTCAAACCACTCCGCCCTCGAAGGGGAGCCTCATTAACATAAAACTTTGAATGACGAAAATCGAGGCAGAGATTCGCCGAACTGCGGGGGGCCGCTACC
Source organism: Crossaster papposus (assembly GCA_037893245.1). NCBI lineage: Eukaryota > Metazoa > Echinodermata > Asteroidea > Velatida > Solasteridae > Crossaster > Crossaster papposus. Next base: position 2,003,499 of record JBAIAA010000344.1, on the reverse strand, counting down.
CGGCCTAGACTAGTGTCCGTCTAGTGTCCGTCTAAGGATGGAGTACTAAGGATGGAGTAAGCCTTCATTTGTTTCCGGCTGATCCTAAATATCGGAGGATTTGGATAGCCTTACGATAATGTAAAGCTTACCAGAGCAAAGTGGTTCAGGCGGGCCGCGATTTTTTTTCCCAAACGTGATTGCCAAATTTTATGAATTATTCAGTAGTTTGGATGAGAAGTTTTATGTATTCATCGGAATAAAGTATGACGTCACAGCATTGTTGTTATTAGTTAACTAGTTACAATAAATCACTTTAAAGTACAGCTGTTGTCGAGCTGCTATACGTAGTGTAGTAAATAGTGGGATGGGCTATGGATTAAAGACCTGGTTTGAATCCTGCTGTAGTAGGTCACCTCGTTTTTCCTAGTCAAATTGATATCTAATTGAGTATTTTTAATTTAGGGGGAAAAGGAGACCTAGAACCTAAGTGTTGTACAGCGATCAACGCAACTACTGAATAATTCATGACATTTGGCAATCAGGTTTGGGAAAAAAATTCGCAGGCGGGCCTAGTGATTTTCGGCCCTCTGCGGTGACCATTTTGATCTCACCGTGCAAATGTACAGCTTGAACAGCGACCTCATACGGCCACTATTTATGCAAATCAATTGAAGCTATTTTGCGCCTTGGATCAACCTTTTTTGAAATCTTATGTTTTTTCTATATTTTGCGCCACATTTCTAGCACATGACCTTGTTTGCGAATACAGATAAGTATAGGCGGGGCTAAGATGAAATGTGTCCATTCACAACGCGGTTGAATCCCGACGTCATCAAATTAGATGCAGTTACTTATTTGCAGCATGACATTTAAGACAAAATGGCGGATATTCAGCGTCGTCTGTCTTCCGAAGATCTGTCGTGTTGTTTGATTTCTGCAGCGGATAAATTATCCCTCGAAGAAGTTAGACCCGAAGTTAGACAGCGAAAGACCTTAGAATCCTTCCTTCGTGGTCACGATGTTTTTGTGAATTGCCGACAGGTTATGGGAAATCCGTCATTTTTCAGGCAGCCCCATTTTGCTCGGAGCTCGCACGTACGGCCAGGTACTCAGCGTTTTTCAGCGTGTTTGGTCAGTTCCTTATCGCCGCATAATCGGCATTATACCCAGGCATGCTTGTCTGTGCGTTGTCGCCACATTGTATTGGTCCAAGCATGGTCCAACGCTGTGGAGAGGGGTATGTTTACGGCTGCTGGAACAACCTTCAAAATGATCGCAATATCGAAATTGTAACAGGGACAAGTGTCCTATATCCTCAATAACTCCTCTATTTATTTTCTTGGCAAAATTCAGCCGGCAAGGCATTTAATTATCACGAGTTCCGCGTTTTACAGGGGCACGTTTTCCAGCTGGATTAGATGCGTGCGACCTAATGTAGGGCCGAGTTCGACACGTTTCAAAAGAGTCGCGGCCTTCTCCAGTCGCCGCGGTTGAAAACTCAAAACTAAGCAGCTAAACACAACTAGTTTTGACCAAAACATTGTCAACATTCAAGCAAATACCCAGCAAAACGAGCGAAAATAACTGCGACCCTCACCAATCAAGCCAGACAGTTAAAATCTACATGTGTAATTCTTACAAGTCTTCGTAAAAGTCACTCAACTTTCTCCGATAAAATATTATGTCAACAAAGGCGGTGTTCTGTACACTTGTGTAAACACTTGCGAGCTAGCTACGACCTCTCACCGCTAGCTCAAATGTTGCAGTTTCTACGCAACGATCGACCAATAAAAAAACGACTTTAAAGGTCAGCTTAATATGTTTGCATAATGAGCACCGCCCCAAAAACCTTAACCTAATGATTGATCCAAGGCGTTCATATAATTATCTTCAGTTGATTTGCATATAATAGTGGCCGCGTGCGTATATTTTTTTTACACCGCAGCGAAGGGTTTCTTGTCGTAACACTGGCAATTCCACTCTTGAAAGGAGACTCACGAATACGAAGTGCAGTGTACACAGCGCGCGCGAAAATATAGGATCGTGTAGTATGTACGTACATATGCCTATGCACATCCACATGCACATTGTACATTGTACATTATTATAGCTCCATGGCTAAATTCGTTTTCCTTGCTCCGTGGCTGAACTACGCCCATGGCTGAACTGAGTCATGCACGATGAATATTGGTTTGAAAAATTAAGATTTGTGGCCACCGTGTATGTATGCCCTGATAAATAAACGAAATGAAATTAAACTATTGTTTATGAAGTAAAATTCACAAGCGGGCTGTGTTCATCAGAGGATCCATCCAGGGTTTTCAAAAAGGAGGGGTCAGGGGCATTTTCATTTTTTTGTGTACACTGTCTTTGTATTTGTTGTGGTTTCATGGCCAAATAAATAATAAATAATACAGACGTATGTGTAATATGATAATATCGAAAAGCGCGCCTGGCGCCCTCAGCGCTGCAACTAGTGCCAGCCTACTGAACGTATTCGTAGTCTTGTTACAAGGCCGTAATAAAGAGGGAACCCTTCGCTGCGGTGTAAAAAAAATATACGCTGGCCGCGTAAGGTCGTTGCGCTCCGATTACCGCCGCGCCGTACGTACGGACGGGTAACGATGAACGCCTTGACCAAGGCTAGTTATAACTGGGTAATAACGGGGAAATAGTAGACCAATATTTCCCTGTTATTACCACCCGACATTACCCCATTTACCCACTGCTACCATAGAGAATGTTACCGATATTTCTGGCATTGCATTGTTATTACCAACTGATATTACCCCCTTGACCCAATATTACTAGGGAGAATGTAACCGATATTTCCGACATTGCATTGTTATTACCACCCAATATACCCCCTTTACCCAATATTACCAGAGATAATTTAACCGTTATTTCTGGCATTGCATTGTTATTACCACCCGATATTACCCCATTCACCTAATATTACCAATAATGTTACTGATATTTCTGGCACTGTACTGTTATTACCACTCGATATTACCCCATTTACCCAATATTACCAGGGAGAATGTTACCGATATGTATGGCAAATCGAATAAGTTAATTTGTTGTTAATTTATTTGTGTGTTGGCTTTTTGGCAAATTTGTTTCTTTGAGACTTGGAGTAAATAAATATTACACAATTATCTCTACGAAAACACTCTAAACGTATCGCTATTACGCAAACAAAACGTTTATGTAGACAAAGTGACACAATTGTTTCACCAAGGTTTATCACGACCACTTTGGGTCAACATGTAAATTGAGGTCACCTGATATTACACCATTTACCCAATATTACCAGGGAGAATGTAAATGATATTTCTGGCATTGCCGTGTTATTACCACCTGATATTACCCCCATTTACCAAATATTACGAGGGAGAATGTAACCGATATTTCTGGCATTTTCCTGTTATTAACTCGGTAAAATGTTACCCATTACCTCTTGTTACCCTGTTATAAATCGCTAAAATGTCGGTTTCAACAGGGTAATAACAGAAATATTTGGACTTGGACATTTTGCATGGATTGCTATAATTTTACTGTTATAATTTGATTGTTATAATTTTACTAATTCAAGCCTTTCCCTATTACCCACATTACTTGTATTTATATATTGTTGTTACTCGGTGAAATGTTGGTTTCAACGGGGTAATAACAGTAATATCAGTAATATTTGAACTTAGAAATTTAACTTGGATTGCTATAATTTTACTGTTATTACTCAAGTTCCCGATGTTATAACCAATTCAACCCTTTCACCATTACCCACATTACCTGTATTATCCTGTTGTTACTCGGTAAAATGTTAGTTTCAACAGGGTACTAGCGGTTATATTTGGACTTTGAAATTTGGTGGACAAGTGCACCATTTTTAAAGAAACAGATCCTGTCGTTCTCAAGGATCAATTATATCGAATCCTTATATTAAAAAAAACCCAAATATTAAGGAATTTATAACAATTTCATTATCACACAGGTAATATCATTTGGGTAATAGCGCGGTAATATTGGTAATATTTAGACTTTTGGTAATTTAGAACTTAGAATTTAGATTTTGGGGTGACATTACCGGTAATATCGGTAACCGGTAACAAATTGCCCAGTGGGTGGCTGCGTATTCAGCCTGAAATTCCAGCCGCGTATTCCAGCCGCGTATTCAAGTATACGTTAGCTGGAATACGCGGCAGGAATATTCGGCCAAATACGCTGCCATGTTCACTCAGGTTGTTACGTGGCCACGCAAACCCGTCTCGTATCTAGAACGTCGCGTACCGACTGTCGAGAATTTGCCCGAGTTCTGCTTCGGTTTACGTCACTCATTTTGAGTAGCCGCAAAATTTAAAAATGGGGGGTCAATTTTTGGACGGCAAATTACCACACTAAACGTACACTAGAACGGTTTTGTATTTTTATTTACATTTCATACACATAAATCTATTAATTTAAAACAAAAATTGCGTAATGAAGATGTTAGACTGCATGTCTCCTTTAAGTCAATTTTGATATTGCTCATTGTGGCTGTATGGAGATAAAAGACCGACCCTACTTGTCAATCAAACGCGCATTGACCAATACAATTACGAGTTTTGCTTAAGTAACTTAGCAACGGTTGCTACAGGCGTGGTCCGCCATTGGCTCTGCCAAACTCGCCGATCACATGCGTTTAGAAAAGTGTACACAAACAAATGGCTTCCGTACGAAAAGCACCGTATTAATTAAAATGCGGCTGTATAGGAGTTTACAAAATAGAAAAAAATACGCAGTAATTGAGTATGTAAATAACATAGCCGGTACTCGGATCACGACATCATTGTTCCCGTTAACAACCGAAACAAATCTCGAAAATGAGAATTACCGTTGAACTCGAGTGACGTGAACGTCGGCCCCATTCAGATCGCGGGAATGTCAATAAGATAAACAATAAGGACAGTGTTCTAAGGTTACATTCAGAGGTAGCTGCTCATAGCCTTTGTCCAGCAGCTGCACTGCACAATAGACCCGAGCGTGCAGCTGTGGCACATGCCGTGTTATATACCCAGCAACATATGGGACCGAGCGACTCCCCCCTTAATCCCCAATAACTATACACTCCCTAGACTATTGTTACCTAACGCACCCCCCTAAAAACCTCAACAGAAACCACAACATACCGCAAACGCAATGACCACCACAAAGGAGGGGGGTTCTCTCCGTCCCATTTATTGCTTCATATGTATAGTTCTACGGCATAGCAGTGACAACAGCATTCCGGACGGATTACCGGGCCGCGGCCACAGCCGATCCCTGGCGACCAGTGGTTAATTACTCACCAATTATCGGCGTTTGGTCACCGAGTGGCGGCATGTTGCCGGCTATAAGCTGCTGGAAGAGAACAAAAGCCAGTAGATTGGTCATCCCCAGCGAGATCTTCTCCCCAGACTCGGCCGGCATCCAGAACACGGCCAAGGTGATAGTGGTCAGGAGAACCGAGGGAATCAAGATGCTGAAGATGTAGAAACGAGACGATCGCTCCAAGGTCAGTGAGTAGACGACTTGAGAGTATGGGTTCTCGCAGCAAGCGAACTTGGCTGTCACATAGGTCGTGTTCTACAGCTAAGCACAGCTGACATCACCGAATCATCAAATTACCAGGCCGCGGCCGTAGCCGCTCCCCGGCGTCAAGGGGTTGGGGAAAAGCTAAACGAATTTCGTTAAATAATTTATTATTTTGGAGAGAGCAAACAATAATCGCAAAGAAGCCTCTTTGGTATAGGAATTACAGGAATGTATGACAAATTAGTGATCTTTGATTTATGAAGAAAACATTCGTATGCGAATTTCACACTTTGTGTTCTATAATGCTTTTGTATCACTGGATCACATGAACTAACTGGGGTGGGAGATGACAACCTTCACGCGATCCACCCTGTTTCCACTAATGTCATCAAACCGATGTGTGCAACAACAAGTTAAGTTGCTCATCGTACGAAAGAAGATGAACTAACTAAAACACAGCCGGGGCGGAACGCAGTTTAAACGTGGGATGGGGGGGGGGGGGGGGGGGGGGGGGGGGGACAACACAGAGGGAAAAAAAGAATATAGTGCCGTTCTATTCGCTATAAACCAATACATGTATATGATGAGGAACAAATTATGAATACGTTGTCCATCTTGTTCTTTGTGTTTATTTCACAGTGTTCACTTTATGTATAAACGTGTTTTGAGAGACAGAAGCGAGCGAGCGAGTTTCAGAATGTCTTTTTCTTGAAAATGTGCGTGTGTGTCAAGTGAGTACATGCACACCGGCATTGATGGACTAGCGACAAATGGGTTTGTTACGTGCGCCAAATACAGAACCAGGGCAAGGCAGAAACAAAGTAATAAACAACAAAAGTGAAAACCAGAAATCAGATGTGAACAATTTGAAAGGGTAGTCTGTCCAAGCAATCTATGGCGTTCAATGGGCTAATCTGGCCTAGTCTGGCTAGTCTTGCAGTTAGCTGGTCTGGCCAAAGGCCATCCCCGGAAAGCAGTGAGCCGGTCTGGTCCAGGCCCAAAGCCATCCCTGGATTGCAGTGAGCCGGTCTGGCCAAAAAGCCATCCCTGGATTGCAGTTAGCCGGTCTGGCCAAAAGCCACCCCTCGGTTCCAAGTTTAGTTGGTTAGTTTCGCAGCTTACATCATACGTGTCATTTTCAGGTATCAATCGTTTTCGTTGTTTTTTAAACACTTAAGGCATAACAGTGATAAAGAGCTCGTAACAAAAAAACAGGGATGCTCAGTTTTAATATTTCAAATGTCATACTTCTCCAAAAGCACCAGTTTAGGGATCCATATGTCCGAGTGGAAGACGTGCAACTCAGTTTGTCCACCGTAGTGCTCGGGGTCCCAGACAAGAAAATCGTCGCGCCATGACTTGAAATTTAAATGAAAAATAAGCAATAATAATAAATACATGTATATAACAACCGAATCCCTTAAAATGAGTCTGAAGGACAAGTTTTCAGATATTACTTTTCCACATGCCCTTCGTTTTGTTCTTCATGTTGGTGTATCATTCAGGTTGACACCAAACGAACAGTATGGGTGAAAGGGTGACCTTTTCCATTGGTTTATGTTATCTAGGACACTGTTAAAAGGTGTATCAATTACTCACAAGTCGTTCTGGCGACTTGGGACTCATATCGTTAGGTTGGGTCACATATTTTGTTTCAACTTGACTATATACGTGACTCAAAAGCAATGGATTAAGGACATGGCAGTGCCTTCGCTGTTTTAGTGTTTCTGAATCGTAAATCCCAAGTCATAGGATCTAAAATCTCGTATATTGCTGAAAGGTTTTTTTTCACAATAAATCACTTTTTTATATTGTCAACACCATGATCAATATTTACAAAAATGTGATCCGGCACGAGTAAATGGGACATTTTGAGGCAAAAATAAAAATTGAGATTTTGTTTTCCTCATTTAAAGCTTGTTTAGCTTTAAATGATAAAATCAAAATCTCAAATTTTGTTTTTGCCTCAAAGTGTTTCATTTACTCGTGCTGGGTAACAAATATTTAGAAGAGATTCTTAAAAACATATGAATTATGCACATTTTGTTACTTGTATTTTGCACAGCGTTTTAGAGGGGGTTTGCCTTTTGAGATAAAATCGCATTTGAAAAAATGTGAAAGCAGGCCCTCATGTAAAACTACATGGGTATTTTGGTGTGAGCGTTAATGCATTAATGTAGGGATATTGACTGGATATGGTATAAATCAACTCTTTTAAATCCTTAATATTTCGATCTAAATGGTGCTCTATCCTAAATAGAAGGGAGAATGTCTACGCGAGCTCATAAGCTTGAAATGTGCACCCACATTTTTTTTTAAAGGAGGCTGTTTGGTTTTTAAAAAAAATGGTGGGAATGTGTAAATATAGCCTGGCATCAACTTCCTGGTTTTGGGGCTTCAATCCGAGGGCAGACTTGATAAAATTACAAGAAAAAAAATGGGTCCTAATTTATTTGCCCGAGACCATTAGTAATGGCTGCGTGCAGACTCGGGAAGTATCACTTTTCGGGAGGTGTGTTTCTGTATGTGTAAATAAAAAAAATAAAAAATGGCTAATCCACCAAAAATTGAAAAGAAATGGATAGATAAAGGCCAAGACAAAAATCTGATTGTTGTTTGAGAAACCGCAGTGATATCAGTTTGCATATGTTTGCATATCAGTTTGAACATTGTTGATTTTACACTGGTTTTAATGGGGCTTGCGCACCCTTAACAAGATCTTCTTCAAAGACAAAATGACTGTGTACATGAAACATGTTTTTTTCATGTACACAGCTATTTTAGTCTCTAAAGAAGATCTTGTTAAGGTCGAAATATTAGGCCTTATTAACTTATTTGATTTGTATATTTCAGGTCATTCCAGCCAGTAAGCAGTTTGCAGCAGTTTTAATCGTAATCACTATTAAATCCTTGTTTATAAATTACAGGTTCCCAAATACAGATCTGTTAATGAATAAGTAAGCAGGTAAACTTAACATACCAATCGCTGCCAAGCATTTATCTTCAGCTGTTGCCTGGGCTCATTCTGTTGAGTAGTATCATTTATTTAATAATAATTAGTTATACAAAACAAAATGATGTATTCGCCAGATGTATACTGGTTTTCAATGGCCCATACAGGGTTATACAGGGTGTCTGGAAAAAAGTCTACCATTTTCAAATTTCATATTATTAATGGATTGCAAAACTGTAAAAACAAAAAATGTCGGTGAAAAGGGTAGAATGTCCTTTGTCCAATGGCACATAAGAAGGGTTCTTTACGTGATTGCCGTGGTTAACTAAACAAACAAGACATTAATGTAAGGCACTGAAATCTTTTTGTTGTACACTTACCTGACACATTTAAGGTGATGTGCCTCCCACATGGCCACCATTCCTGTTAAAGGTAGGATACACCATTTGCAGGTATCGAAAAATGTTACCTCCGAATTATTTGAAAATATCTTACTTATTTGAAAGTAAACAATGATTGTAGGTATCCAGCTAAAGGATTGCGTAGATATCTTGTAATTGTTCCGAAAAATCGAATGTTAATTAAAACAAATTTACGACAGCCGGGCGGCGATTGCGAAAAAAGCAAGAACAACAGAATGACCATATTGCCCGACGCCGGTTGAAAACGAACACCATTTCCCTTGCTTTTTTATCAGCATCCATGATTGTAAAACTTCAAACAGGTAAGTGAAACAATATTTACTATAATTCACAACCCCCCCCCCCCTAACAAAAATCCCATTCTTGGTGATTCAAGCAATAACCAATTGTGTATCCAACCTTTAATGCATAGCTGACATATTCGCCTCATCATTCCAACTTGTTACAGTGCTGTTACCTGTATATACCTTTCGCAACTGTCTTGTTTCTTCAGTTACCCATGGCAATGACCTAATGAACCTTTTAGTCTTTGGAAATGGGTATACATCTTTTCGAGACACCCTGTAAAACAAAATCCTGAATAGCAAGAGCTGTTACTCGGGCACCGTCAGTGGAGTATCGATGCGGTGGCATGGGCAAAAAAACACCAAAAAAACGTATTTTAAGACGGATTTGAAAAGCTACAACTGGGCACCGCCCTTTGGGTTCTGCGTGTGTACGACAGATTCCGCAAGGTGCACCTCTGATGGTTAAACAAAAGAGTGCTTGTAGTGGTTCTTCTAGTCTTTTTGGCAATACGTTGTTAGATACACGATGAGCCGCCGCCTCGATAACCCACCGCCTCGAGAGGGTGCTATCGCGACAAACCTTTATCACCCACGAATCGATCAGAAACAACGTCTTTGGAACTTGGTAGCGGTAGTGTTAAGCGCACGCACCTGCTTGGCCTAATGATACAACCCGTTTTACATACTTTGCATAAACATGCACATAGGTCTAACACACTGACTACTTCGCGTTACATCTGGTATCGATGTGTATATGTACATGTGCATTACATGTACATTGTTGACATGTACAGTACATTAATTATACAACTGTACGTTTAACGGCGTATCATCAAACGTATTCAACGTATGGGAATGACGACCAGTCAGCTTTTTGGAGGCCGCTGCAAAAAAAAATGGGTATTTCAAGGTTTAAAAAGCAACAAATTACCGCTCTTCGTCAGATACAACGAGCTGAAAGTGACTGCTGCATTCCACTGTCCCACTCAGAAATTAAACATGTCCTTAAAGAACAACTAAAAGAAATTTGGACGACTATGCTCCCAAAACTGGACCCCAAAAAACACACAAAACTAACCCCCTCCTTCTCGTTTCAATGCTGGGGCCTTAAACGTAAACAAGAAGTAACCTTCCATAGATTAAGGTTTGGAACATGTAGAGGTCTTAATGACTTTTTATATAAGTTTGGCCATCATCCAAATGGGTTATGCGATACATGTCTTTCCCCTGATAACATCGAACATTTCTTATTGGTCTGTACAAAATATCACCCAACGACATAAACTTCAGAGAACTCTCAAATTATCTCCAACAGAAATGACCGTTAATCATATCTGTCAACATAAAAACTGCCTTGCAACTCTACAATATATAAATGATTGTAATATGTCCGTTTAATTTTCTATTTAATTTAGAGCCCTCCTGATTTGCTGGTGTTGCTTATATGTGGGGGGGGGGGGTGCGGGTGGCTCGTTGGATGTTACAGGGCTGCCTTTTCATCACTCGGAGGTACGCGGACCTGAGAACATTACCAGCAGGTTGGGGAGCTCGGGCTCCCTAGTTTGCTGGGATACGGCCGACCTTGCGGGAGCCTCATGGTGGCGCTGTGTATATCTCGCGGGTTTCTCGCGCCTAACCTCCCCACATACCTAACTATAGTTATAGCGCCGCTTCGCGGCGCTATCTGCTAAATTATGCGTTAATGGCACACAGGGCACATAAGCTGCCAAAAGTGCCAACCACAAATTACAACAACAACAACAACAACTCTTCGTCAGATCGTTGGAGGCCACGACGTATTTGTAAACCTACCGACAGGGTTTGGAAAGAGGTCATCTTCTATTTCCAATAATGTAAGGCGCCGTGTGTACGGCTCCTTACATTTCTTAAATGTCTAAAATGTCCTTCATTTACATACATAAATAGCACATGCTATTTTACCAAGTTCCAAAGACGTTGTTCTGATCGGTTCGCGGCGGCGGTTCATCGCGTATCTAACACATAGCAACGTCTTGCCCAGAGACAATGGTTCCTCCATGCACCAGTGGACAAAACGCTGCAGTTCAGCTGGACTACTTACAAATTCGATAATCTGCGCTATCAATAGGCGTAAGGTAACATTGAGTACTTGGTGGGCGTTTTGTACAGGCCTGACGCTCTTAAATCCGTATCTACCAAGAAGGTCCTCAGCTAGATTCTTCTCGTTGTTTCCAGTCACCAATATCACTGTGTACAAAAAGAAAAATGGGTGACAGTCTCAAAAAATTAATGACAACATGAGGGACTGCGGAGTAACTATAAATTATAGAGCGCCGGGGCGTCCGTTCGTATTTATTTATTAATCAATTTATTTATTTATTCCTTTCCTTTACCCATGGTGTGCCCAAACAGTTTAAAACTGGTTTTCATTGGGCCCTGCATATATCCTTAAATAAAATAACAGTACACATAAATAGAACAATTTACACAACATTACAAACATAATATTTACAGACGTGAAAGGATATTTACAGGAATCCAAAGCATTGATACTAATTCTGATTTACGAAAAAAATTAACCCTATTAGTGGAAAAAAGAGAAGGGGGAATTCCCATCCGGTTCCACATTAAAGTGGCAACCAAGTTATAACTCCGTAGATCAGCGCAATTGTCATAATATCTAACGGTTGACATATCGGAGCTCCGATTTAAATGTGCTTAATGAGTCCAATGTTTGCAATTGTTCGGGCAGATTAATCAAAATATTGGCGCCACTCACAGCGAAACTTGTGGCGTAGCATTCTTTTTAGGCGAAAGGAACTTTCAGTGCCGTGTGGATTGATTGCCTTGTCTCGCGAATAACTGTAAGTGGTGTGAAAATATTTGTCATGTACAAAGAAGTCATTTTGTTGAGACTTTTGAAGACAAGAAAAGGCTTTTTCTCTTTTTTAAGAGCCCAATTAGGATGAGCAAACATATCCTCTAAAGGGTGATGAAGGTACATTTAAGGATTATCCGCGCGGCTCTTTTGGGACATTTGTTTAACATATTATCGTGAGATATGTACCTTCCTCCCCACACCGTCAAACAATACTCCAATGTTGACATAACTAAAATTACAAATAGTGTATGTAGGCTGTGTTGAGGAACACAATCACGGATTCTGCTTAGTATACACAATTTAGATACAACAGTTTTCCTTACCTATTCGACATGTGGGCCCCAACCTAATGCTTCATCAATATCTACACCCAAACATTTATTAGACTTCACGTTTTCAATACGACTACAAGCAATGCATACATTTAAATCAGCATTACATAATATTCTGCCTTGTACCAATAAGCATCCATTTGGTTTTGGTGGCATTTAATGCTAGATTGTTTCTTACGCACCAGTTGTAAAAACTAGTAAGAGCTGTATTTAAGCTACTTTCTATTATAATGTTGAAGGGGCTACACGTTTATGTGGAGTCATCAGCGTACATAAATAAGTTGCAGTTTGGGGCAACACAAAATGGAAGATCACTAGTACAAATAATGAATAAAAGTGGACCTATAATATCGACCCCTGCGGAACAGCCCTGTTTACGGACAAGACCTTTGATATGGTGCCGCCATTATTTACAGACTGACTACGATCACTCGGGTACGAATTAAACCAGTTAATTACAGAAGATGACATGTTCATCCTTTCTAGTTTCTTTAGTAAGATTTCATGATCAACACAATCAAATGCTTAACTGAGATATATAAACACAATGCCTGTAACTTGTCCATTCTCCATGGCCGCAAAAAACTTGTTTGTTAAGTCGTGTGGGGTGCTTTCAGTTGAGTGCAGGGGTCTAAATCCTAACTGGCAACTAGGAATAAGATTGTTTTCATCAAGGTATTTATATACCGATGAGTGCACCCATCTTTCTAAAATCTTCGAGATAATTGGCAGTATAGAAATAGGCCGATAGTTACCTGTACTACATTCATCTCCTCCCTTGTATTAATTGGTGTTACTAAGCATGTTTCCAATCTTTAGGGTATCGCTCACATCTTATAGACAGGTTACAAAAATGAGTTAAAGATTTAATGATATAAGGTGAAGCAATTTTAATCATTTTAACACTAATTCCATCGGGACCTGTTGCTTTCCCAACCGACATGGATGATATTTTCTTTTGAACAAACTCTTCTGTAATATTAGGTACTACGCAATCTTCATCATGAGATTCAAAGATAGAGGCGTCAGTATTGTAATCTATTTCAAGTTCACGCAAAGGGTCATTTCCAGCAGTACGCTTGCCGATTGTTGAACAAATGTTTATTTAATGTATCAGCAATGTCGGCGATATCGATAGTATTATTCCTATTTGGGGAAGTAATCAAATTTAGTACAGTTTATCTGTTTATTCGCATTTCTTTATCGTACTTATATGAGTTCTCATTTAGCGAAATTAATTGCCTCTTTACGAAATTGAAAAAAAAAAAAATCAGTAAAAAACTCCAGTCCAACCAGCTTTGCTAAATTGAATAATGATTGTGCGTCACGAAAAAAAAATGACGATATGCTAAATTGAACACAGTGCTAAAGGAATTTGAATGCCTCAAAACGAAATTGAATGCCCGAATTCAGAATTTGAAACGCAGTTTGGAGAGGCAAAATAGGTCTAATTCGAACGTACGAAAATTAAATCGGCTGCTAAGTCGGCATTCAAAAAAGCACGCGGAGTGAAAGGTCACATGCTCGTATAGGTTGCAAGGGTTTCTCCAATACTGCACATGCACCGTGACGCATCATTACCAGCACGTTAGCCTTCCCATTAGAACAAAAATACTTCCCAAAGACTAGATTTCCACAGCATGTACACAGTGATGCTAAAGTCGCAAATACAATCTTAAAATTGTATTATCTTTTTTTTAATTATTTATTTACATTTTTCCTTTTTTTAATTTATCATTTATAAAATAAAAAAAAATTAAAAAAGGAGGCGACCTCAAAAAAGGAAGCGGGCGGTGACGATAAACACTTTTTTTATTTGGCCTAAGTGGAAAAAATCCATGATCCGTCCCTGAAATGGTTCTATAAACGTTGAGCCCTCTGACGTCACGTGTTTACATCTGTATTCAAATGTGCCCGTCAATATGCGCACACATCGTGTTTTGCATTACATTTGGTTGAGGATTGACGCCACAGGTCAGACCACCTTTGAATTGTGTGACCTCTGATGTCGCCTCAACCAAATTTATGTAAAAAAAAAGATGCGTGCGCATATTGACGGGCACATTTGAATATAGGCCCCGTTCGTTGAGTTACGCACTGCCAGTTGACAGCTGGTATTTTCTCTTACCGATGTAAGTTTTGTTGTTACGCGCAGCGCAGCTAGGTTAAGAGTGGAACAATATTATTGTGTAGAAACTACTTAATATACCCAGTAAGGTTACAGATCCAGTGTAAAAAAATGTAGGATGAGGCAGGCACTATCAATCGTGGACCCACAGCAACCACAAATTGGTTACATGGCCACAAATTGTGAACATTTATTTGTTAATCAAATCAAATCAAAGTCAATTGTAATGTGATTCTATTTGTTTTAAAGTCACTTTGCGATGTTATGTTCCATATCATATAATAAGTGAGCACAGAAGAATGCTTAGTGTTGACATAAATAAAATGACAAACAATAGATATCGTGGGGATCTTATTTTTGATGTATTTCATTATTATGTATTTCATTACAAGCTCGCCTTACATGAAACCCATTAAATTGACCCATTTAAACAAAACAAAACAAAAACAAAAACCCTTAAATATATCAATCTGGGCATGGCATCCATCAATCCAAAGGGAGTGATTTACAATTACAGGGTTACAAAGTTAATATTTGTCACACAAACTTTGTCCTGTGATGTACATGTTACATGGGGCAAGTTAGTTTGAGTCAATATACAATATTAGGTGGACAAAAAGTATGGGGCGAAGTGGCTTTGGGGCAATATTTTAATGAAAACAAGGCGAGAAAAACCAACTCGCCCCATCCTATTTTCGCCCTTAAATTGTTAAAGTGAAATAACTCAACTTCGACTAGATATTTTTGGTAGAACCCTTAGCATAGTGTTTTAAATAGTTACAAGTAACTATATAATGCCTTCAAAATGTAGACCCATGGGGGTTGGAACAAAACTAATTTTCTAAACATCTTTTCATTTACACCATACGGCCTACTTCGGGTACTTTTTGGTACGTGCTATTTCCAACAGAATTTTCGAATTTTTTTTCTTGTGGAATGCCAAGATAAAATTAAAACATTAATGTTTCTCTGAGGAAAGTACGCTTAGAAATTATTAAGTCAAAAATTATAGCATGAGAAAGGGCATCCCCGTGTAAAATGCCCATAGAAGGGTCACGGAGGGGTCTGGAAGCGCAGACACAATGGCGCACTGTCAGGCTCTATTATTACCGAGAGCCGATTGTGCATGTACCGTAAAATAAGGTAACTTTTTCAATAATTTTACATGCCATCTGTCGACTAAATTTTTCGTCGACATATTTTATTCATGGTACAGAATTTGGAAAGTTTTGTATCACCTGAACATAGGTTTCCTGAGAAATTAGACATTTCATGAAATATTTTGGACTCCACAAAATATAACCATTTTTATAAGGTTATTTTAGATACATTCCAAGAAACACATTGTTAAAATGTTTGTTAAAAAGTTGGGCAATACAAATTTAACCAACAATTGGTCTGTTCCTATACAACTGTTGGTAAATTTAGTGAAAAATAACCCAACTTCAATTTACGTGAACTGGACAAATGGAATTCACCGAAGTTTGAGTAAATGTCTATTATAGTTTACATCATCAAAAGTGATGGCAGCAGAGACGCCTGACACTTTGCTGTCTTTTAATGTTACATATTTGTTTATATCTTTTGCAACATTTGTACGCTTAATTTGTAAAATTACTTTTGTCTGTAAATTGTTTTTGCATTAACGCAGTCATTTGCATACAAATGTTAAATACCATAAGAAAGAACTCTTGTGCCATTAAGAATTCACAGCCGATGTGCAATTTTACGGACTCAGCTTTTGTTTTGCAATATAGCCAGCGAACTTCAATGTGTCACATGACATTGTTAATAATAGCACTGTGTAAGATGTTCCTCACCTGATTACCAAATTCATAGTTCTACTTTAGCTGTGTTAATATAACGGACGTAAAATGATATATATTGCGGCGAAACAGTCGTCGGTTCCCAGACGTCGCGCGCGTAAGTTATAGCGTAGTCGGATGTTCCTGCAGGGGGCATGGCAAAACAGGGTTACAGGCATTGATCTCCATTTATACAAATGGAGATAAATGGTTACAAACCACATTTCCATCTGGTTTTTGCTTAGCATGAAAGGCTGGTAACCTGTTACGACTGAGCAAACCTTGTTTGTGCTGAACACATTTTCGTGCTTAGCAGCTCCATAACATTGGTCATATAGTCGGAGCTCAGGCACAACGTCGTGCGGCGTCTTGAGACGATATTATCGTCTCGAGACGCCGCACGCCGTTGTGCCTGATCTCAGACTCCTGAGTGAGCCTCGTGCTTTGACGCAGCGATAGTGTTGTGTTTTGCGAAGCTTAGTTGCCATTGAACCTTAAAGGTAGAATACATCATTATTTTACAGATATCGAAAATATTTTCTACCGAAATATTAAGAAGTAGGGGAGAGCGGGGCTAGTCCGCCCCATTTTCTTTCTCACTAGCCTAGAAATGTAAATTTGCAGGCTAGAAAGCGATACTTCTTACATGTGAAAGCACTATTACTTGGCTAAATACCACCACAATTTTGGAACGACAGGTCTTACAGTAACAGCAGGAGTAACACATGAAACCAAGTGGGCGAACTTGCCCCACACCCATCCTGTTGGGGCAGGTTCGCCCACATGGTGGGGCAAATTCGCCATATTTAAAAATAAGTCAAAATAATGCACAAACTATCATATATTGCATATAACTGTACTTAGAAATGTTTATTTTAGACTCTTTGAACTAGATGTAAATAATAGCTTGTGTTTTTTTTGGTAAAGTTCAGTCTCGTTTAGTATGTTAAAATATATGAATATAAGCAAACCAAATGGTTATGAACCACAACTTGTGATTTCTGAGCAACAGTTGATATTAAAAGAAAAAGCTATACACTAATTATTCTCAGACTACACACAAAGCCACCTTGACACGATGATTTGACTTTTTTGGCTTAGTTTTTCGAGCCGCTAGTTTATTCCTATAACACTCCAAGATATCACATTTTTAAATTTAATAAAAACACTTTTATAACAGCATGACAAATTAGAGATAATGCCTAAGCTAAAACGGGGCAGGCTTGCCCCAATTACCATGCTTGGCTCACAACTGGGCCCATTTACTTGGCAGACTTGCCACCAATACACTGTGGAAATGCAACGTTTGAAGTGACGGTTGAGTAGTCCCAGCTGAACGAGTGCAATAGGCGCTAACCACAGTGTTTATATATTTGTCACGTGACCTAAATTTATGTAAATTTATGTAAATTACTAAAGACTAAATTGAAACAAATACACCGCTTTTTCCACCGTTTGTAGAGACGGTCGGAATAAACCCCGCTAGCACAAACGGGCGTTTTGCGTGTAGATTTTTAAAGATTAAACACAACTTGTAAAATTGTATTTTAACGTACAACTTCAAATTAGACTTACTTACGAACTATTATTAAGTATTAGGGCATGTAACTAGTTTAAATGGAGTCATAGCCGGTCGCTCCCAGCCAATTCCTGCCAAACGCGCAAAGCGCGCCCCACTGGGACGACTGGAAGTGCACTCCCCCCAACCCTGAGCCCGATGACTATAACCCAAATTAGCACAGACTGTAGGGGACAATTTAAACAAATGCTGCATCAATGCAAGCTCGAATATTGGCCCGAAATTCTATTTCTCCCGTAGGCGATAAATGGACGCCATCGTAGCGAAACAGCGCGAAGTCTGCCCATCTGAACTGGGGGTGGTTAAGTACCGACGCGCCGATGCGCTTGCTCAGCGAACGGGCCCATTTATTGACCGCCCGTCGTTTTAATTCTATTTTGGACTGGTCAGTCGCACCGAAGTAGCAAGCGCGCGGCAAAATATTGGACCAAACCAACCGGGTCTCGGGGTAGTTGTCGCGACATTCCTGCATGAAAATACGAATGCGCTGGCGGATGCAAAACAAATCTGTGCCGACCAAATCGTTAGTGCCTAAATGGTTATTGGCATGGCCGGTGGAGTGCCATGGGGCGCGAAGTTTAGATAATATCAACAGTTAAGTTGTCCCAATGGCCTGGGCCCCATCAGAGCCCTGTTTCGGCCATCTTAAACCAAACGACCCTAGAGGCAATACATAATTGAAGCCGCATGGGCCTCAAATGATTTAACATTTCTTTCCCTTTGGAAACGAAAACAAATGCCCAAGGCCCGTAATAAACCCTAAGAAAAGTTCCATAGCGTATTGAGGAGCACAATGTATTGTTATGCAGTATCCGCATATTAAAGGCTGTGACACAACTATTGATATCATAATTAAAACACCGTACAAGTTTCACTAGAAGACAATGCGTCGTAGCTGTGCACCGCTCTAAGAACAGGCAAAAAACAAAAACCTGCAGGAAAACCGCATATGAATTAAGGGACAAATGGCTAAATGTATTTCCAGCCCTTAGCTCTGGCGACTCAGTATCATGAAACTCTAGAAGCAATCAAAGTGCGTAATGTGAAATAGATGGGCGTCGGCATTTTGTCATTGCTCCCATGCGAACAAAATAAGTTGGTATAAGGCAAACGATAGCCGTGCAATAAAATTATAAAATCCTTAAAGGTAGTCTACACCATTGGTAATTGCTTGAATTATCATAAATGGGTAGATTTGGGGGTTGTGTTTTATAGTAAATATCGTTTAACTGACCTGTCTGAAGTTTTAAAATTATGTGATGCCGAGAAAGGCACGAAAAACAGCTTTTGTTTGCAACCGGCGTCGAGCAGTTACTCTTATGTTATTTGTGTTTTTTCGCGATCGCGCGAATTTGTCTTTATAAAATTATATTTTTCAGAATAATTACAGGATATCTAGCGCAATCATTTTGCTGGATGACTAACATCATTATTTACTTTTAGATGAGTAAGATATTTCACCGGTAATTATTTTCGATATCTGCAAATGGTATATCCTACCTTTAAACAAACCCTCTGAAGTACATTATAGGTAACCCGAATGAATTCGAAACTGAAATCAAACGTTAATACTGTTATTACAGATGCACATGTACACATGTACATGTACATCTACATGCAACAACGTAGGCTAGGATTAAACAACAAACTATAAGCAGGTCAAAAAAGATACATTGTAAAAAAAACCAAAAAAACCAAGGTACATTAAGGTCACGGCCCGTGCATGCAATACACGCTGCGCGTGTAACTTGCTACATTTCAAGGTCCACAGAGATGGCGGGAGAAGCAATGACGTCACGATCCGTTCACAAGCGCGCCCCTCTCTACGTCGTCTGGCGTCTCGACTTCGCTCCCATATAAAAACGCACATTTAAACAAACTAGCAATGACGCCACTACAACTCAGGTATTAATGGTGGGCTATGCACTGCTGCATGTTTTGCCCCGATCAATAAAGCTCCAATGTAAACAAGATGAAAATTATAGCAGTACGATATATCAAACAATTAGGCTTACTCTGTCTGTTAACAGTTAAGAACCAATTAACAATTATAACTAAAATTACACAAAGGATACTTATACATGTGTCGATAAATTTCCATCACATCCCAGTAGTAGTTAGAGATAAATTGTCCCAGGCACTTGACGACGGTTATCCACCGATTTCAACTTGAAATCGAAATCCAAATCAATCCATCAAGCAATTAGACAAACTTCTGTCCAAACAGGTGAGACTTGAGGACAAGAAATGTCCACGCTGTGACCGATGTTTATGTCCTGTGTCCGGGTGAATGTTTGAGATCGTGGAACGCTGACTTTAGCCTGAACTTTAGTCCCTGTTTTTGATGAACTTTTGGAACCGCGTGGTCTGGCCATCCTGCAAACAAAAAAGAAAAACTCAACGCAGCAGTTGTCTGTTGCCAAGTACATGTATGTTTTACTTAGCATTTATGTTGTTATCCTTCAGGCTGGTTCAGAATCGTAAGAAAACTCGGCTGGATATGCAGGAAAGAAAATAGTGAGGCAATTATCCCTTTCTAGCAATTCTAGCAGAATTAAATGTTCTTTGTGCCACATGTCATTTCATTATCACAAACATTTCATGTCAACACTAAAATTAACACACACTTTCATATAGCATTCTATGCTGTGTTGCTCAAGTTCTATGAAGCCTGTTACTGAAAAATGCAGGCTCGGTGGGTTTCAAAGTTTTTCTTTGTGATAGTTAATGCATGAGGACTTCTTGGTCCGGATTTAATTAAGATTACAAATCTAAACACAGGGCAGAGATCTGCCACAAATACGGTTCAAACATTATATTCTTAGAATCAAACCTACAATTAATGCTGTCGCCTGCGTACAAAATTGCCACCGAATTAGCAAATGTAAATAATTATGTCAGGTAGGAAGTGAATAGCGAACTCCGGAACAATTACCACATGACTTAGACAAAATCAAGCACAAGAGTGCTATAATTATATTAAAAAGATAAATTACAACTGTCCAATCCAAGGGGCGCAAATATTTAGTAGACAAAATGCTAAATGGAGGAGGTCTGCATCAACCTTATAAAACTCTGCAATAATTATATATATGAATGGGGAATATTTCGCCACATACCTACCTACCCCTTTTTAAATGCATGTAATCGCAAACAGTCCATTGTTGTTGTTTTTTAATATATTTTTTTTTAAATTTTTTTTTAAATATTTTTTTAACGTTTTTTAGGTCTATTAATTATAAAACAAAGTCGAAAATCTCATGCCTGTGTGACCAAGATTGCTTTTCTCCCAGTCCTATTACCAATCCTATGAATAAGTCTACACGGTCTATGGCCATGCAAATTTGTTAGAACTCAAACGTAAAATATAATAGCCTAGCCCTAGGTAGACTAGGGCTAGCCTAGGCCCATACTCCTATTCGGAAATGTTTTTTTTGTTTTTTTTTTGTTTTTTTTTAAAATTTAGGCTATTTCTTGGAACAAATTTTAATTCAACTAACTTGTGTAATTCGGAATAACGTTAGACGAACAGGCATGCGCAGCTTAACATGTGTTGTCATGTTGTCCGGTTAAAAAGCAGTATAAACACAACAGATTTGCGGCAGTTAAGCCGTGTCAGCACAGCCTACATCAAGTCACGTCACTGTCCGACAGTAAACACGGACAATGACGGACGAACTGCAACAACAAAAACATTGCCCAGACTGCGGGCTACATAATCATGATAATTGGAAAACCCTCACCTTGAATTCTATCAAATTTGGCTTGAACTTTAAGCTATTCACGCCACGATGAACTCACAAGTGAGGAAGCGTCACTGATGAAGAGCCCACCACTCACTAGGGTTGTAAGTTTTGAAAATGAACCATGCATGCTTGCTCCGAGTGGGACGAACCGGGTGGGCGCTGGGCGTGCGAACGCACGCTGATCATCCGTAGACCGACCGTCGACTGCAGCTATGAACGGCGGTGCGTAGACCGGGGCTGTTGTAATGTACTTGTTTATTCAAGTGTGGGTTCTGAAGCAATGACGGTCCACGTCGATACATGTACGGGAGCCTTAAAGTGCCATATGTGACATCTCTCTTTTTTTAATACAAAGAGTTGTGAACTGTAAAACTTTAAGTGTCCAGCTAATGTATATTAGAATGTCTTCTAAACTCTAGCAAAGGAATGAAAGGCAAAGGCTAAAGTTCAAACAAAGTTCAATGTGCGAGTTTGAAATAAAATCAGGCACTTGTAAAGGAAATTAACTTTGTGTGACTGAGTTGCACATGTGAACTGTTTTGTCGTCTAACTAAACTTAAAGATAAGACTGACTTTAGTATAAGCAGAAGTAGTTCGCCTATGAGAGGTTTATTACGTTAGAGTGTTCAGTTTATAAGTCCATGTGGATGGGTGGCTTGACGATGCGTCCACTTCTGGTGATGTAGGGCGGCTTTGCGGGGTTAACACCTTGGTTTGCTGGTTCTGGCTTCACGACAGGTTTTGAGGTCTGACGAGGGGTGGTTGTCTCAGGCATTAACGGAGGGTCTGGGTCTGGGTCTGGGACAACTGCTGGTAGGGGATGCTTGTTGGCCACGTGGGTGGAGAGACGAAGGTGTCGTCGATTGCGCCGGTGTTTGCGGCTGCTATACTCAACTATGTATGACCTTGGCGCTTCATGGCGATCTACTACAGTGGCAGGAACCCACTGCTTAGCACCTGGAAATGGTGCCATCCTCACCGGGTCTCCGGACTTCAGTGGCGGCAGGTCGTGTCCTTTCTTGTTAAAGTAGTGTTGCTGTCTACCCTTGTCTTGGTCGAGCCGCTGTTTTATGTCGGACGTCTTATGCACCCTGGGACGAAGCAAAGTTCGTGCTACAGGTAGCTTGTTTCGAGGTCTGCGACTCATAAGCAGCTGAGCGGGTGATAGGTCACAGCTTGCGAGTGGGGTTGTGCGATAGTCAAGCATCGCGAGGTGTTTATCCTGACATTTTTTCCACAAGCGTTTCACTGTCTGAACGGCACGCTCGGCTTCGCCGTTAGATTGAGGGTGATGAGGAGAGGAGGTGACATGAATGATCTGGTAGTCATTGCAGAAGACGTTGAACTCGTTGGATGAGTATTGTGGACCGTTGTCAGATCGCAGCTTCTCAGGGATGCCGTGACGGCTAAACTGTGACTTCAGTGCATCAATTACTGTTGCGCTGGTTGTGTCTGTGAGCCTGTCTACTTCAATGAATTTTGAGAAGTAGTCGATGGTCAGGAGGTACTGCTGGCTTTCAAACTGAAATATGTCAGATCCCAGCTCGATCCAAGGAAGATCAGGTACCTTTATGGGTTTAAGCGTCTCTGGAGGCTGCCGGTTCTGATGTGTATTGCAGGGTCCGCAATCCTCGACCAGTTCCTCAATTTGTTGTGTCATTCCGGGCCAGTACAAGGCTTCTCGTGCTCTCTGCTTGCACTTGACGATGCCCAAGTGCGATTCATGGATCAGGGCGAGCATATCACGCCTCATGCTTGGTGGCACGACAATCCTCATGCCCTTGTAGACGATACCGTCGCAAATTGCAAGCTCATCTCTGGTGTTCCAGTACTCACGTACGGCATGTGGTGTCTCCTGTTTGGTATCGGGCCATCCTTTCAGGATCACTGCATGGAGCTCATTCAGCTCGTCTGCTGTTTGCTTCTGAAACTCGATGTAGCGTGTTGGTGTGACAGAGATGTAGTCTACCATGTTGATGATAACTGGCTCGATGTCAGGTTCTGTGTCAGGTAGGTTAGCTCTGCTGAGCAGGTCTCCGATCGGGATCTCCTTGCCAGGCTTGTAGGTGACGTTCAAGTCATATGGCTGAAGTCTAAGGAGCATAGACTGCAATCTCATGGGAGCTGACAGGAGGGGTTTGGAGAAGATTGCTTGCAGTGGTTTATGATCACTCTCAACAGTTACGGCTTTCCCGAAGACGTAGTGATGAAATTTTCTGCAGGAATGGACAATTGCAAGCATCTCCTTCTCTATCTGTGCGTATCTCATTTCTGTAGGTGTCATCGCTCTGGAAGTGTAGGCTATAGGCTTGCCTTCTTGGAGTAGAACTCCACCAAGAGCGTAGCTACTAGCATCACACTGTATGGTTGTCTCTTTGCGGACATCATAGTATGCCAGAACTGGAGCCTCGCTACAAAGCTTTTTAAGCTTGGTAAAGCTTTGCTGCTGCGGCTTGTCCCAGTGAAATGTCACTTCTTTCTTCATCATTTGGCGAAGCGGCTGGTCGACCTCACTGAGATCTGGAATGAACTTCGCCAAGTACTGGATAAAGCCAAGAAATCTGCGGACACCATCCTTTGTCTTTGGCTCCGGCATCTCTCTCATCGCTTTGACCTTGTCAGGATCTGGCTTCAATCCACTGTCAGTGATGAGATGACCAACGTACTTGACTTGTGTTTGTTTGACGTGGCATTTATCGAAGTTGAGCTTCAAATTCCACTGAGTAGCTCTGGCTACAACTGCCTTCATGACCTCATCGTGGTGTTTCGGATTCTTGCCTGCAATCAGGATATCATCCATTATGGCGCGTGCTCCATCTATACCCTCTAGCATCGTGTCCATGACACGTTGGAAGATTTCAGGTGCACTTTTTATGCCAAAAGGAAGACGTAGCCATCTGAAACGCCCGATTGGTGTGTTGAACGTTGTGAGGAGGCTTGATTCATAATCCAGCTCAATCTGCAGGAACCCGGACTTGGCGTCTATGACGGAGAAAATCTTGGCATCTTGCAAGGATGCCACGACTCCTTCGACTGATGGGATTGGGTAGTGTTCACGACGTATTGCCTTGTTGAGGTCCTTTGGGTCGGAACAGATTCTCACTTTCCCATTCTTTACCACGACAACCATTGAGCTCACCCAGTCTGTGGGTTCGGTGACTTTCATAATGTGGTTGTCACGCTCCATTTCATGTAGCTTGTTGACTATCTTCGGCATGAGAGCCTGTGGTTGACGTCTGGGGCCATGTACTACTGGCTTTGCGGATGGATCAATCTTCAAGGAATATTTTCCTGGTAGGGTACCGGTGGTCATCTTTAGCTCAGGGTACTGCTCGAGCCCATAGACTCTGTCTATGAGTCTAAGTTGCTTGCTGGCATCTCCGCTGAGGAGTAGTGGCTTTTGATCAGCCTGTACTATGTAGTATGGCACATCAATGCACACATTTGTGTGGCATGTAGGCAACTTGATGCGCCCTTCTACCTTCAGCTTGTTGCTTGAGTAGGACTCAAACTTGTGGCCACTTGGACACAGCTCTTTGGTGTCCCCGAGTGTTTGGTAGATGTGGAGAGGCATTATGGATTGCGCTGCTCCAGTGTCAATCTGCACCTCGACCTGTTTGTTGTTGATCCAAACTTTCTCATACCATTCGCTTGACGCAGACTTGTCCTCCAATGCACTGACAAGATGGGTATATTCTTCTTCTGAAGAAAAGTCATCACTTTCAGATGTGCCTGGGGCTGTGGCATTTTCCATCCTGTGTGCTTCAAGTCGTTTTCTGCACACCGATGCAAAATGATTTGGCCTTTTGCAGAAGTCGCATGTTTGGTTCTTTGCGGGACACTTCTTGTGGTCTGCCTCATACCCGCATTTTGGGCACTTTTTCACAGTGCTCGGTTTTAGCTCAGCTCTGCTGAACTTTCTCGGGTTGAAACTGCCTCTTTGATGGTGTGGCTTGTGCTGGGGGTGTGACTTGGTGCGACTGTTTTTTTGGGAGCGATGTGCTGACCTAATGGCATTGACTTTGCGATCTTCGCCTTTGCTGATTTCTTTCAAGCTCTCTTGAGATGTCTCGTAGTTTTGACCAATTTTGATGGCCACAGCCAGCGTCAGCTCGTCTCCTTTCTCCAGGCATTTCTCTTGGACTGCATGATTGAATGCGCGGAGAACTACTGCATCTCGAATCATGCGCTCTTCGTCATCGTATCCACAGTCCTTGACTAGCAACCGCAGGTCAGTGACAAAGCTATCAAATTTCTCCCCTTCAATTTGCTTTCGCCGGTTGAAGTTAATGGTGGCACGGATCTCATTTTTTCTTGGAGCCACATATTTGTCAAACTTGGCATAAACTGCCTCCAGCTCGTCGCATTCATCTGGTGTGCCCCACTGGAAGGTTGTGTAGATTTCCCTTCCTTTATCTCCAACATAGGTCATTAGGTAGTTGACCCGTTCAACCTCTGACTTCTGAGCTAGGGGTCCCTTGAATGTGAATGTGCAATGCTGTTTGAATCTCTTCCATTCTTTAGGCAAATCAGGTGCTGACCAGTTCATACCGGGTTTTTCTGTTGACTTTGACATGTCTGCTGCCGGCCTCCGTAGTTTTATTTTCGGCCTCGAGGTAAGTAGTGTACGATTTTGCAGAGCAAACTCGAATATGCAGTCTAGCAGTTATCTCTTTACAACAAAGTTATTATTGCTTTGGATACTCTGTTTCAGTTCCTTTATTTACTTCGAAACAGTCTTACGAAGGATCGTTGCACTGTAAACGATGTCGCGATAGTTTATCACGGAACTGATTCAGCTACGCTACTTCGATGCTTGAAGTTCGACGTTTTATTGTGAGTTTGAACAACAGTTTGTGTAGGTTACTCACTCATTGGACGTCTTTTCAGACGTTTCCTGTCTGCTAGCCAAGTTCTGGTTGATTGCTTTCCCCGTTTTTACTGAGTTTTGGGGTCCAAAACTTCTGACACCATGTAATGTACTTGTTTATTCAAGTGTGGGTTCTGAAGCAATGACGGTCCACGTCGATACATGTACGGGAGCCTTAAAGTGCCATATGTGACAGCTGTGACGCGGAGTACCTCTGCGTTTATTACGGGATCCATCGGTGGTCACAAATTTGTTTGACTTATCAGGCAGCGACTGCCACTAACCAAAGGTATGTGACGGCTTCTTCAGCTGGAGCAGCATTTGGAGCATCCGAGGAATCGAGAAGAAGAGGCATTCAACTTTCAAGTGACGAACCTTGAACTTTACCGTTTACGTTTACGGCGTTTTTCTGCGGCTGTATCGCCCTACAACAAGCGGAGCCTAGCTTAGGCCTAACGCCGGTATTGTAACCGGCACTCAGCAACTGGAGGAAGTCCGTACTCGATGTCTTCAAAAGGCCACGAAAGCCACTCGATAATATCATCAAACCCGATTATATCGTTCCCAGGATGTCTATGAGACACTCTATTCAGTACATTTCAAAAGAAAACAAAAACAACAGTAGAAATCTTTTAGCTATTAGAAAATTTTCTTTTTGTGTTGAGGCTTCGAAAATCTAAGCCGAAGTGTGACGCTGCTTTATACTGCGCGCCAGTAGTATGTAGTGTGTAAACCTGATGTTGCTACATTGTATCAATTCGCTTTGTTTCAATGGGTAATTATCGTGCAGACCCGCGCTCGTTTGCTTTCTGCCAGCAAGGTTTGGGCCAGCAGCAGTTGCGTACCTACGGGGGGGGGGGGGGGGGGGGGGGGGGGGGGGGGGGGCGGGGGGGGGGGGGGCAGTCTGCCCCCCTGGCGAGTGACAAGCAAGCAAGCAAGCAAGCAAGCAAGCAAGCAAGCAAGCAAGCAAGCAAGCAAGCAAGCAAGCAAGCAAGCAAGCAAGCAAGCAAGCAAGCAAAAGAAGAAAAAAAAGGTAGACCAGATCCTGAGGAACGCCAAACGAGCCCTTGCCAACTCGCCCTTGTTTCTCCTGCAAGATCTTCCTGCCGTCGATGTTGTCAAAAAGCGAGACCTGCGGGATGTCATGAAGAAAGCCTACGAATCCGGTGGCAGGCCCGTATTTCGTAACGGAGATCTGTACATAAACGGCCAGAAGTGTCGTGGCCGAGTGGTTAAGAGCGTGTGTTTTCTGTTCCACAGAGCGTGAGTTCGAATCCCGGCCGGGACACGTGTGTCCTTAAGCAAGGCAATTAAACCACTATTGCTTCGTCCTTCGGATGGGACGTAAAGTTGTAGGTCCCGTGTGTTGTATAATTTATAATGTGTGTATATATCTTTCCCATTATAACATTATAAAATTGTATAATGCACGTAAAAGAACCCAGAACACTTATCGCTAAGAGAAGGGGTTTGCCCCGGTGTTCCTGGCTGACACAGCCTCTATCTACGGGTTTCTTCTGGCTTACGAGCTACAGTGCCTTGAGCACTTTTGAAGGATCCTTGGTTTCATTACCAGAAAATAATAATAATAATAATAATAATAAAGCCCGAAGGAAAGCAATCCTCTTCATAAAATCATATCCCAATCCAAGGGTTTACCGGTAATCTTAAATTATTTTTCTGTAAATCGACGTAATGTGATTATTTTTTATTACGATTCTCTCGGAGCAAGTATTGCCACATGTGTTTTTTTCATTATTCGTTCATGGCTTGTGTTTATAAGTGCATCTTGTTAGGACCTATTGTTTGTTACATCACTATGGCTACCACCACCATTAGCTTGCACAAAAACCTGACAGCTGAGGAATGTTATTTATCGCTTACTAGGGTTATTGTTCACTTGTACTTCTTTATTATGGTTAACAATGGCTAGTACCTGTGAACTATGCAGTAGTCAACGACCGTGCCACCAGCATGCCTTACCCTTTAATCATTTAGAGGATGACTTGGATTTCCATGTCGCCCTTGCAGAACTTCAAACTAACCAAAAATTTAATACTGATAGACTCTCAAATCTCCGACTCAATCCTCTTATTTTTAATAACCAGTTTCCAGGGAACTCTGATAATGATCCTGACAGTAATTTTTTTGGCAACATAAGTCAATCCTCAGATTATCTTTTTTGTGATCAATTTCATGAAAAGTTTAAAAACAAACTCATTAAAAACACCTTTTCCACATTTCATCTGAATGCAAGAAGTTTCTATACAAATTTTGACAGTATCTGCGATTATATCGACCTCCTGAATTTTCAGTTTTCTATTCTTGGTTTTACCGAAACTTGGCTCCATGAAAATAGTCCTCCATTTGAAATAAATGGATACAATTTCTTATCAAATAATAGAAAAGATAAAGCTGGTGGAGGCGTTGCACTATGTACACGATTCCCTGGTATTCAACCTCAGAAATGATCTAACTATAGACAAGGATTGTTGTGAGTCACTTTTTATTGAAATACCGCGTTCAGGGCAAAAGAATATTATTGTCGGTGTATTATATAAGCCACCCAAGGTAAATCCTGCTGCTTTTGTTGATGTATTTGATGTTGTTCTCCAACAAATTAACCAAGAAAACAAACAAACTTTTATTATGGGCGACTTTAATATAGATCTTTTGCAATACGATTCTCATCGAACCACTCAAAACTTTGTCAATAGCATTTTCAGTAATTATCATAGGCCATTAATTAACAGACCTACTCGTATCACGGACACGACTGCAACTGTTATTGACAACATAATTTCCAACAAAATCGATGGTGACGTTTCTAGTGGAATTCTATTTACTGAAAGTACAGATCATCTTCCTATCTTCCAGGTCTCATCTTTAATAGATACTCACCAGACTCGGCAGTGTACTGACCAATTCAGAAGGGTTATTAACGCCAGTAATATTGCCAATTTTTCGAATGATTTAGCTGAAACTGATTGGGGTGATATTTTATCTAACGAGGATCCGAACCAGGCTTTTAATATGTTTCATTCTAAGTATACTTTGTTGTATGACAAACATTTTCCAAAGCAAAAAGTTAAACCCAAAAAGATCTCGAAGCTCAAAAGTTGGATGACGTCTGGTTTAATTAAATCTGTGAAATTTAAACATAGATTGTATAAAAAATATATTAGCAAACCAACTGCATTAAATAAACAAAAATATACAACTTACCGTAATAAACTAAACACACTAATAAAACAAGCCAAGGCGAAATATTATCAAGATAAATTTGACAATGCTAAAAATGATGTAAAAAAGACATGGAAGATTATTAAACTCATTCTTAATAATAAAACTGGTAATCGTAAACCAGAAATGAAGCTCAACCACGAAGGTAGACAAGTAAACGATCCTAATGAGATAGTTAACATATTTAACGATTATTTTACTAACATTGGCCCCTCCTTAAATAATAAAATTCCCCGAACTGAAATTTCATACAGAAAATTTTTGAAAGGTAACTATCCTGAATCACTCTATTTTTATCCTACCGATCAAAAGGAGATCTGTGATATTGCTAAATCCTTTAAGAACGGTAAGAGTGCAGGATATGACGATGCGAGTCCAGATGTTCTTAAATCCGTTATTTCCCAAGTTAGTCGCCCATTATGTCATGTTTTTAATTTGTCCCTATCTAATGGTATTTTTCCCGATAAACTTAAAACGGCAAAAGTGACTCCTATATTTAAAACTGGAGATCGGTGTGAAACAGGCAACTACAGGCCTATATCTGTTTTATCGTGCTTTTCAAAATTACTTGAAAAACTAGTTTATATTAGAACATCTTCTTTTGTATCTAAGTTTGACATCCTGTATAACGGTCAGTATGGATTTAGGAGTAATTATTCTACTGACATGGCCGTAATGGACATGATCCATAAGATAACTAAAGGTTTTGAGAATAAATGTATATCTATTGGTGTCTTTTTAGATTTATCTAAGGCATTTGATACTATTAATCATGATATTTTACTACATAAGCTTAATTTCTATGGTATAAGAGGGACTCCATTAAACTGGTTTTGTAGTTATCTCTCCAACAGGAATCAATATACTAAACTAGACTCATGTTCCTCTTCTATGAATACAATTACATGTGGAGTACCGCAGGGATCTCTTCTTGGCCCATTGCTCTTCTCATTATATATAAATGATATTTGCCAAGCCTCGACATTATTCTCTTTTATTCTTTTTGCTGATGACACTAACATATTTTACTCGAGTAATAACACTGACTTAGAAACTATTGTTAGTCTTGTTAATATTGAATTAGCCAAGGTGTCAATTTGGCTTCAGTCTAACAGGCTGTCACTTAATTCCAAAAAATGTACATTTATGGTCTTTCGAAATAGAAAAAAGAAGTTGAGTACATCTAATTGTCAAGTTAAAATGAATAACGAGCCTATACTGCAAGTGTCACATACTAAATTCCTTGGTGTCTATATTGATGAATGTCTTTCTTGGAAATTCCATATAAAGGAATTAGAAAACAAAATTTCAAAAAATATAGGCATCATGAGTAGACTAAAGTACACTCTTCCATCAAGCATTTTGCGTACTTTGTACTGTTCATTAATTCTTTCTTACCTTTCTTATTGTAACGTTATTTGGGCTAACACGTACAAGTCAAATCTTGATAGATTGATTAAACTGCAGAAAAGGGCAATTCGTATTGTATCTAAGGTCCACTTTAACGAACATACCACTCCTTTATTTAAGAAATACAACCTTTTGTCTCTTAACAATATCAATGTCTTTCAACAAGACGTTTTTATGTATAAATTTATAAATAACCAACTTCCTGAATCGCTGCATAACATGTGTAGTTTGTCGGCATGTTGGAGTGGACCTGTTGGAAACAAATAGCTGGTAAGACTGTTCCTTTTATTGAATGGAAAGTGGGGTAGATCAGCTTGTCCTGCCAAATTACTTGGCGAGTTTTCTTGGTAAATTAAATGTTGTGTTGTGGGTTCCTACAGTATCAAAAAGTACGGCTGATATGTATAGTTTGATCATTCTTGTTAGTTCTTATTATTTTAGAGCTGTCGCAAAACTCAACATTTGCCGTATTTCATAGCACAGTACGGCGCTGGTACATGTATATGTTGGCATGATTTTCCAGTTGCGTCAATAACATGCCCGGGCGTTCGTTTTTATTGTGAGTCGACGGGCCGTGAAGTCAGCGCTGTCGGTGGGCACGCATGGTCGCGCTCGAGTAATCTGTTCGGCATTTGTCGAATTCCAACGGTAGGGCGTGGCCGCAGAGTGCGCTCCCTATTCCCCCTAGTCCCGGCTGCGTCGGCTGCTATAATTATCTCGATCTCCGTTAGATGTTTCTGAACGCCAAACATGGACATCACGTACGATATTGTGGAGGTAAGATAGCCTCATCATTTATATTTCGAAGATATTCGATTTACAAATTGTGCTTATAGATTTCAAATTAAATAGGCGCAGGAACACAAGGCGTCATTGGCATGTGCAGAAGGTTAGCACAAAGTGGATAATATTGCATCCTCAAGGCTCCCGGTTGTACACAATAGCGGGTTGTGTTTACCCTAGCCTATATTTGATGCTCCATTGTTTTGAGATTTAACATATTTTTGCTAGCAAAAAAAAAAAAAAAAAAAAAAAAAAAAAAAGGCCGACGAGCACTTTGAATTGTGATAGATGCCGATTTCATTGGAGATATATATATATATATATATATATATATATATATATATATATATAAAATCAATCACAAAAACTAGGATAGGTTTTTGTTCACCATTATTTTATTCCGACAAATTTGTTTCGTGGATATACCTCCACTCGTCAGGGAATATTATTTTAAAATAATATTCCCTGACGAGTGGAGGTATATCCACGAAACAAATTGGTCGGAATAAAATAATGGTGAACAAAAACCTATCCTAGTTTTTGTGATTGATTTTATATCGCTCCTTTTATAAAGTAGAGCACTCTCCGAAGTTGAATCGGTTTACAAACACGTATATATATATATATATATATATATATATATATATGAAATAAATTCAGGATGCGAGTTATAATAACTTTGGCATATTTATTTATGGACAGACTGTTTCGTACGTGTGACACTCATGTATATACACATATAATCTCATTTTATATAGTCGGGCGAAGTTTGGGATCGGCTCCATTTGATCCCTATTTTATACAGTCCAAGCGTAGGTTACGGAACATGTGTTTATCACAGTGCATAGGTTTTAACAGTCAAGTGGCTATATAAGTCCGTGATATTATTTAAACACTGACAGCAGTTGGCACTCTTACTAGCCATTCCGTTTTTTGCCCTTTTGTGTTCGTATTTCAATTATCAACGTCTTTCCATTTCCAGGAGAAGCCGGGCGCCTACGAGGGCATGCATAGAGACTAAGGCAAGCCCCGCTTCTAAAGGGCTTTGTGCTGCGTTCAAAATCTCTGCCAAGTATTTTGAGAACCTGCGTCAAGACGGCTGGGAAGACGTAGACCAGTTGTTCGGTCTGGACAAGGAGTGGCTCGGCCACCCTTTGACCCTGGCTCCGAAAGGGGGTAAGCGGCAAAATTTCGAGCGGCTGATGGCTCGTGTGGAGGCCGGCCCACTCGGTGAACAGTTTTTCGGCAGGCCGACCAAACTGCGTAAAACTCACACTGGCACCGGGGCTTGACACACCGGCACTGCAAGGATCGGGCCCCCGGGTCTGACTCACAGTACGTCAACGGCTGACGTCGCCGTCCAGGGGACTGCATCCACCTCGGACTTACAGGTGAATTAAGTATTTATACATTGGGTCTAATTGCGATATACATGTGTAAAATGGTGAATAAGGCAGTGGTTTATAGTTGTGGTATTCTGGTACGTATGTGACATTCGCAAGTAAGACCTTTTCAAATTACAGACCCGATATATTATGGAGATCGTGCTGGATAGGAATACATTTAACATTATTGGCAGATGGAACAAAGACAATTCGTTGAGCTTAGATTTTGATCTGGAGTCCCCTACATCTTGAGTCTATACCCCAGAGACAATGTATAGAAATTATGGGGAAGGGTTTGAGAAACTCCATGAAAGTATCTGTAGCCAAATTTTGAGCCGATAGTTTGATTAAAAACCGAACACGTACTGTGAAATGTTATTTTGATACGAGTTCGGTCTCGAACCCACAGGAGCGTGGATTGTAAAAGGTTAGATCTGAGGTTGGACCTCGAGGTTAAACGGAGATAGGCAATGATATTTGGCGAAATTATTATAAATCCACACAAAACCCTGTGGAGATTCACTGAAAGTTTGTTTTGGTTTAGGGTCGGACCTAGAGATGAAAAGGGTCCGAATTGCTCAAGAAGAAACAGGATGAGTTAAATTTAGGTTTCTATTCAGAGCTTGCAATGGCCTCATAAGGGGTAGGTTTCCATTAAATAATTTGATTAATCAGATTCAAATTCTTAGGTTGGACCTCGAGGAAGTAAGATAGGGGCTCCCGAAAGAAATTGTATAAGTTCAGATGCCGAGGTTGTTGGACCTCAAGGGGGCAAAGGGCAGGGTCCTCCGAAATAAATCATTTTAATAAATTGAGCAGATTCCGAGGTTGGACCTCGAAGTGGTAATGGGCTGGGTCCCTAAAAAAAACCTTGTAAACCAAAGTTAGTTCAGATTTCGAGGTTGGACCTCGTAGTGGCAAGGGGCTGGGTCCCTAAAAGAAAACTTGTAAACCAGAGTTAGTTCAGATTTCGAGGTTGGACCTCGTAGTGGCAAGGGGCTGGGTCCCTAAAAGAAAACTTGTAAACCAGAGTTAGTTCAGATTTCGAGGTTGGACCTCGTAGTGACAAGGGGCTGGGTCCCCGAAAGAAATCACTTTAACTAAATTAAGTTCAAATTCCAAGGTTGGATCTTAAGGTCGCAAAGGGCTGGGTCCCCCAAAAGAAATACATTTGACCAAATTAAGTTCAGATGGCGAGGTGGGACCTCTTAGTGCCACGGGGCTAGGTCCCCAGAAAGAAATAACTTTGACCAAATTAAGTTCAGATGCCGGGGTAGGACCTCGATAGGGCAAGGGGCATGGTTCCCAAAGGAAATCCTTGAAACTAAATTCAGTTCAGATTCCGAGGTTGGACCTCGAGATGGCAAGGGGCTGGGTCCTCAAAAAGAAATGTTGACCAAATTAGGTTCAGATGCCGAGGTGGGACCTCGAAGTGCCTCGGGACTGGGTCCCCAGAAAGAAATAATTTTGACCAAATTGATTTCATATGACGAGGTGTGACCTCGAAGTGCCATGGGCTGGGTCCCCAGAAAGAAATAATTTTGACAAAATTGAGTTCAGGTGCCGAGGTGGGACCTCGAAGTGCCACGGGGCCGGGTCCCCAGAAAGAAATAATTTTGACCAAATTGAGTTCAGATACCGAGGTGTACCCTCGAAGTGCCATGGGCTGGGTCCCCAGAAAGAAATAATTTTGACAAAATTGAGTTAATTTGCCGAGGTGGGACCTCGAAGTGCCACGGGGCCGGGTTCCCCTAAGGAAATAATTTTGACCAAATTGAGTTCAGATGCCGAGGTGGGACCTCGAAGTGCCACGGGGCTGGGTCCCAAAACGAAAACCCTTCTATCTAATTAGGGTAAGATGCCGAGAGTGGACGTCGAGGTGCAAGGGCTAGGGTTCCCGAAATAAATCATTTTTATCAAATTAAGTTTAAAAGCCGAGGTGGGACCTCGAAGTGCGAGGGGATGGTCCCCAGAAAGAAAGCCTTTAACCAAATTAAGTATAGATATCGAGGTTGGACCTCGAGTTGGCTATGGGCAGGGTTCCCGAAAGAAATCCTGTTAACCAAATTGAGTTCAGATGCCGAGTTTGGACCTCGGGGTAACAATAGGCAGGTCACCCCTGAAAGAAATGTGATATATCAAAGTAAAATGTTGATTTACCGGTTGAACCTCAAATAAATAGGTTGGGTTCCCTTTAAGAAATCTGATAAATTTGGTAAATCCGAGGATGAGCCTAAAGAACACTGATTAAGGTTGACGGGTCTATGCCCTTTGGGTCTGCAATTGATGATATTTGCAGCGCCTTGAGTAAACACATGTTATGTACATATGCACAGTACCGATACGTGTGTGCGTCGGTGTGCGCGCATTGTTAGCGCTTCGGCAAAAAAAATCGGCTAAAAATTAACAATGTTTCAATTTGTTTATAATAAGTGATGGCATACCGAAATTTAGGGCCGAGACTGGGCCTTAGGATGCACTGGGCAGGAGGCCAAAATTGTTTGATTAATTAAGGTTCTGGGTCCCAATTTAATTCCCAAGGTAGCGTTGTTAAAGGATTCCAGTTTTAGGCGCCAAGGAAGTAAGAGGACGAGACCCTATATTTGAGTTTAGAGTTTCATGAATTTTGGATCCGAGGTTGGACCTCAAAGTATACTTGGGCTTTGCCCGGAATGGGTTATGGTGAGGAGATAAATCCCCGAAGTTGACAGACAAATCATGAAGAACGGCCGCTACTGAGGAGTGTAAATTATTACTGGTATTTACCGATAAAATATATTCTGGGGTAGGGTACAGCCATTATTTTCACGAGAGGTATTACCATTTTTAAATTAACAGGTGTACAGTGTACATGTACTCATAACAGTGATAATAACCGATTATACCGAGCTTAGAAGTCCAGAATGGGCTCTTTTAACCATTGTACCTTCCGGCATATTCAATTTCAATCACAGAAATGAAACTTAATATAGAGCTGCACCTGCTTTAAATTGAGATGATGTATCTGAGCTCAAAAGGGCTGAGCCTCGATCAACTCATAGATTCATAGAAAATACATGAATTTGTGGGCTTGTCAATTACATTAACAATAAATGCACAGGTGATATTTGTAATACAAGGAAAATAAAATTGCATAGGCAGATGCATCTTCATGTACATGTATTTACATTTAAAAACATCATGTAAAGTAACTTAAAGAGGTCGATTATCACTCGATGTCACCAGAGTGCCCTTAGCATTGCAGGCAACATAATAAATGTGGCTGCCCCCTTCCCCCTTATTCAAGTCATTTTAATTTGGGTATGCATGTACGTAGCTCTGGTAGCCTAGGGATACATGCAGGGCGGATGAACTCTCGTCTGTTTACTGGGGTGAGCCAAGACTGGCGTATAGCAAGGAGATTACACTTGAAGCAATTTTGTAAAGAGCGATGAATGCGCTCTACATTGGTACGGTGGAGTTTAGGCAGATACAACAGTATTATCCATCCACATTATTCTTGCCTGCTAGTGGCACGTTCCGTCGGCGTTTGTTGGGGTGTTTGTTTGTTTGTTTGTTTATGTGAATGCAGGCGAAATCCGCTTTGGAGGTCTACAAACTAAGCGTCGGTAGCTTCTTAAAGGTTGTACTGTCACTGGCTACTAGGAAGTATGTTGACAAATTCACGCCACTGTCCATCGCCGACATCAAAGTAAAACAGATGTACGTAAATATTCTCACATAGTGGCACAAACAAAAACCATGGAATCCAAGGTTCAGGATATAGCTAAAGATTCTGACCAAGTATCGGGTAAAGATTCTGACAAACGGTCGAGGTTTGCCCTTTAAGCATTTAGGTTTGAACGCCCTTTTCGGCCGACACTAAGGCGTGAAAGCGGTGTGTTTAGACCCTTGAAACAGGGCTAACGGCCTAGAGAAAATTCTCGGCAGGGCCAACATGGTCGGGGTTACGGTCAGAGAGAAAAACGTGTTAAATTGCAGGATTGGTCAATTATGTAAGCATTGGAAGATCATTTTAACATAAAATGCTGACAGGTTTGGTCTATGGGCTTTCGATGATGTGTTATTTACACCCTTTTGTAGGCGGAGAAAGTATATGGCCTCTCCTTTATAGTGCATAGCCTTGGGTATTTTAATATTTGGCTGGAACATATACAATGCGTTAATAAACTTATTTATGAGCACGAGATGCATTTTGTTGGCATTGGAGAGACATAGAGATAGATATCAAAATAAAACTACGAATGACGTAAAAGAATCATGTTTTCTAGTTGTCCTTTCTCGGGGGCACATAGGTATAACGTTCCTACCCTTTTAATACTAATAGTAACTTTGCGATACTTAGCAGTAGTGAAGCGTCACGCGTGGGAGAGGTCCTTTATTCGGTGTTTCGATCTCTTCGCAGCCCAAGCAGGAGAGCGAGAAAGAAAATCCTCAGTTGGGTGGACATATCCGGGAAACCCGTAAGTGTACCTACAGTGTAGCTTGTGTGCGCCAAACCCCCTAGATGTCATTTCAGGTCGTGCCTTACCAGATGTGCAAGCACTGCTGTTTAGAGATCCAGACCATTTAGTAGCTGGATAGCCTCGAATGTGAGCCCGGATCTTTGGGACTTCGTTTTCGGTGAGTCGTGGATGGTCCCGTTGTATCTAGATGGCAGCGTAAAGGGGTAGAGATTAAAAGAAAGAACGAAATATATAAACAATTCGACATGCCCCCACAAAAGTATTTTGCAAACGCCCCTTTGTGTTGTAAGTTCGTTCCCTTCATAAATGAGACCCTAACTAAGAGGCTTATACAAAGTTCCGTGGAGCTTTTTGGGGAAGACGAGCGAAATTCAACCGCCCAGATGTGTAAATGTCCCATCCATTGAACCCCAAAAGCCAAGACTACATGTAGTTATGTCGATGAAGGGGCCAAATCTTTGGTGTAAAGACACACCTTTCAAATTAGTTCCCTTGGGCGAGATTGCCAAGTTCATTGACAATAATGGATTCTTCCTTTTCAGCCACTAATGATGCGCGAGGTTACAAGCAAATACTTTTGTCGGAATTGTCAAACCCTTTGTGGCCTCAAGTGGGCAAGTTACTATTTTGTGGACAGCGCGTTCATCTACATA
This sequence comes from Crossaster papposus, assembly GCA_037893245.1. Lineage (NCBI taxonomy): Eukaryota > Metazoa > Echinodermata > Asteroidea > Velatida > Solasteridae > Crossaster > Crossaster papposus. The sequence goes on along the minus strand of JBAIAA010000344.1, from coordinate 1,965,042 downwards.
ACTTTTGGTTTGTGATTTTCATCATGGCTAAAGCACCGGGCTTTCCACACTGAGGTTTAGATTGATGGCCGTTTCACTTGTATTCGTTTCACAGTACTCACAGATGGCAAGGCTTTTGACAGGGCTCTGATATCGCTTTGTGTGGTTTGCTACATAAACTCACATTTTGGGTTCTTCTTCAATCTGGAAAAGAGTCATCTTCACCCATCCTCTAGCATGATTCATCTGGGTCTGGGAAATCTGTAAAAAAAAAAAATTAAAAAAAAAAAAGATTTGTTTTCGCAGTCTGGGTTGTCTAGTCTTAAAGCAGCTTCAACGCTTCTTTGGAAAATGTCAAAGCTTCACATTGGTTTTCCCAGCCACATCTTTGTTTATACATGTAAGGGAGTGTTGCGCATCCATTTCGAGACTAGACAATGTCTACCTCACTCCGCTCACACAAAAAAGTGCGAGCCGAGAATTCTTTCTGGCGTTTTATAAATTCATTCTCACAGCCAATACCTTGGAAAATGGAACACCATGCGCCAGTGACTTGATGAGTTCAGACACTTTCGTTGGGGAGGAGTCTCAGTGGTGGATCCGTTAGGAAACGCTAGTTTTAGAGATTACTGGTTTCCGGAAATTCTGGCTGGGGCAGACATCTGCTGCAAGGAGGTGTTTGCTTTGTATTTTGACCTGCAGTCAGTTTCAGACTCATTGTGGGATAGGCGTGTTGACGTGACAGCTGACTCTTTGGCTCTCTTCAACGTTTGGAGCAATCGCAGAGCAAAGTCAACAGTTTTGGCAACCCCTTGTTTAAGTCGATTTTCACCCCGATCTTAGAGGGCAACTGCACTTTGCATTCGAGATGGATCCTGTTTAAGCAAACCCAGCAGACGTCCATTCAAGAGAATTATCGCGAGCTGACGCTCAGTTATCCAATTCAGTCTGGAAGCTGCTTCAGAAGGAGTTGAGAGGCGCTCGCGGCTTCATGTTTGACTTGATGGCACTTCCTTTAAATGTGCCGAAAGGATTAGCGGGTCTGCATTACTCGAGGGATCAAGTGCCCGGGTCGTCGGGAGTAAATGTATTTGCCCAGCAGTGCCCAGTTGTTGAAGAGCTTTGTTTTCCACCTTTCGTTATGATTGCTTCACTCATTCGACCGTAACAGGTATGGGGTTACGTGAAGTGGTGCCAAACACCCTCACCCGTAGCCATGGTGGCCGCGTCTGTCTTCTTTTACGAATCGCTTGATACGTCTGTCTAAGGTGGGACATATGGAGCTCCGTGAATATTCATCAGTTAAGGGTTACCAGCCAAATATGCAGGGCCTGCCCTTTGAACTCCGGGCCTTTAAATTTTTCTTTCCCGACTCCACAAAGGATCAGATGAAATTTCCGCCGTCAAAGTTCAACAATGTCCTCCTCATGTCGGGCTCCATGGGTAGGAGCCTTAAAGGTTTCAGCTGGCCTTAAAATCTTAATGTGCAGCTGGTCGCTAACTGGAGTTAGATTGCATCATTATGTAGAGCGGTGGCAGCTACATGCCGACAGCGTGCAGTAGTTTTACACGAAGTAATTAACTATTTCAGCAGGTTAGCAATTGCCAGACAGGAGCACGAGAGGTCATAAGAGTCTTTCGCGCAGCCACCGTTCGGCTTCAGCCTTCAGGTAGAGTTTTCGGACTGTATCTTCATCTTGTCATCAATCTGCCAAACTAAGCTGGTGAAAGTAAATTGTTCTGTAGCCATGGTCAACAAGGCCCTAAGACTAAGAGCCATGTAGTAACACTGCCTGGGTCTTTCTCTCGAATGATTACATTATGCAAGTTGATCTAATATACGACGTCCATCTGTCCATCTGAAGATTCACCGCAGGCTACATATGGTTTTAAGATCAACTTTGCGCCTGCTTTCTCCCCCCGACATATCTTGTTTCTAGTACTAATACACAGTGGCTAACATTTGTGCATATATTGGCTTCTTCAAGCATAATGGAGTATTGGCAAGGTTGAAGTCGCTGAACAGCCTTTTTAGAAAGGCGGGCATACAACAAGCAGAAAATTAAGTTATATATTTAGTGGCATCACTCGAGGATTTTTTATCCATAATCATCAAGGCGAAGGATATCAAACAGAAGAAAATATCTTTCACGCAGCATTGTCTCCTTCCTAGTAGATAGGGATTCTAAAGAAAAGAAGCAAGTCCACGCTGTTGGATGTGACAACTTAGGCGTTAGGGCTGGAGACTTTGGACGGACAAAGACGTGCGAGAGGGAGGCGACTTCTCTTCAACCACACGATTGGAAAGACGGTTAGAGATTAGTCCAGTTTTTTCTTTCATTATCTTCCCAAAGTTAGATGATTCATCATGGGATTTAGACCCAGCCTGGTGCAGTCAACAGCTTGGTCGAGGCGGCAGGGTCCCACGGCTACAGCCTAAACGTTTTCTGCTGTCAACGTAAGATCGCAAACATCTCGTCAACAATATCTATATAAACAATCATATCACAATTATTAATTGTGTAACAAGTGGCAGTATCATCTGGTTAAAGCGGACAGTCATCTGCTTTATGATTGAATTATTCAATCAACATAAACATACTAATTATAAATGAACATATAAATCATAGGTAAGTTACTATGCAACCCAGCCATTTGCATACACTTAAATGGGCATGATGTGTCGACAATAAACACGTACAGTCATTGTCAACAATCCATAACCATGTATTTCCACACACGTGGATAACAGAAACGCATCTTAAATGTTGCCATATTTACCATTAAATTATCCCAACTTGTACAAAATACACATGCGGGAGTGTCTGTTTATAACAATGGATAAGTTAACTAACCAACTGTTGCATTCTTTGAAGTTCTTAGCCGTAACAATGACGAAATTTACATGAGCAATGATCGCACCATGTCCTGGCACATACAAATTGTGAAGTTTCTAGAATACAGAAAGGGTACAGCCACTTGAGGGCGCTATTTCAACTTTCCGCCGTTACAAAGCCTTTTGTGGGTACCGTGCGGGGGTCGCTGACACTTTACGCATCCGCGGTGCTTAGAAATAGGTGCAGATATGAATCACTGCAGATGGGCTTCCGAAAAACAAAACATAATAGGCCTAAACGCTACACTGAGTTGTAAACAATAACCAGGCGTAAACAAACGGTGCAGTTCCTGCACGACGCAGTTCAGCGCCTTTCCATAGCATTCGAAAATCAAGAATGGTTTTTGAACTTACAAAGTGTCGGGCATCAAGTCGAGTAGATCCTTCTTAGAATTATGTAACAGTAATAATTTGAAGAACATGTAGGAGGGTAATATAGGTATTAAGTAACACTTTCTGTTGACATATAGTACAGGGACTACCCCATTACTAGAGGTCAAATCATTATCAAGATATAACTAAGATCATTATTCTTCACTACAATTTATTTACATTAGCTGGTGTTTGCAAATGAACATGTTTCATGTTGGCGACGCAGCAGGTTTGACAGGGTTCGCGACATGGTACAGACGCATAGTTTTCAAACGGCGCTGTCCTATCTTGCGGAGACATATATTGTACGCATATGTGGGTTTACGTCTCTATATATATTTACATAAATAACATAGGTAGGCATATATCGAGATATGTATAGGGACCCTTTCTTAAAAAATAAATAAAAAATGATAATACTAACAAACCTGACCAAGTTGTGGGGAAATTAACTGTCCCTATAACATTTTGGGTCTCTGGTGAAGGGGTCTAGGGGTAGAATTGGGTTAGGGATAATAACAGAAGAAAAAATTGGGGTGATGTTGAAAAGTGTAGATCGAAATAATGTTCAGAGTTTGAGTTTAGAGAGGTTTTAGGCACACCAACCTTCTGAAATGTCCCCATAACGTCATGTGCTAAAATAATGAGTGTGTATATGTATGTAAACTTAGAAAATATTTAAAAAAAGGAAAAGAAGGTTAAAACAAAACAAACCCGGAGTTTGCAACGACTGTAACAAAGTAACCCCTCTCTCCGTGCTCTATTTAAGGATAGGAGAGGCTTTTGTCTAAGAGTTGGGATGAGAGATGGGTGGAATGGTGAGTATTATATTAAGGGTTTAGGGGACTCAAGCTCGGATGGGGCTTCGGTAATAATCTATCAAACCCATATCTAAGCATTGTAGATTCTGGAGCCCGCTACGGAACAATGGAGCGATATAAATAGTTTACTATTTTTGGTTTATTGTGGGATGAGTTCAATTTGAGGGGAAGCAAGGTTCTAAGAACCTGAGTATCTTCCATTCAGTGGGGTCTAGACATGCCCAGTTATGATAATTGGCCTTTACCATGCTGGGAAAAAAATCACGCCGGCCGGCTGGCCGGCCTACGAATCCTAGCGCGCGCCGCTCCTGGCCCGCGAATTTTTTTTTCCCAAACAGGTTTGCACAATTTCATGAATTATTCAGTAGTTGCGTTGATCGCTGTACAACACTTAGTAAACTATTTATATCGCTCCATTGTTCCATAGCGGGCTCCAGAATCTACAATGCTTAGATATGGGTTTGATAGATTTTACGTAGAAACCGGAACCCGCGGCGGAACTCCGCGCGGGAAAAGGGGTTGGGTGGGTGGGAAAACCGTTGATAAACTCACCACCACACTGCAACTTCTAAGTGTGCCAAACAAGAGATATTTACTCACCTCTGACGAGCTGAACTCTTACCCCGCATAGCCCTGAGAACTCCACGCCATCGGTCCGCCAGAATCACGAATGGCTTGATGTTTCTTCTGTCGCCCTCATTGTCTTGAGCGGTACAAATAGTCAATGAAAAATGAGCACCATCCAAGGGCGGCGGAACCGGGGGGCCGTTGCCCCCCACTTTTGAAAAGGTATCTATTTCCCACCCCCCCCCCACCACCTTCTACCAATAACCAATCGACAGTTCACTGTTAACGGCGTTTGGAATAGGTAGGCCATATGCATTTATTTTCAGAACGGGCATTCACTGTAATTTCACACACAATTTTGACTTTCAGCGCTACAAAAATGATGAAAATCGGCATGCGAACTGTCTAGTGGCGCGCGATTTCACCGCTGTTTCGGCCATTGTGTAAAGCGACATAAGGTTGTGCGCATGTGCCATTTTCAAAACCAGGTCAAGGAACTAGGAGACAAACTGTACCAGTTCTTTATAGTGTTTAAGTTAATAGCAGTTCTTTGATTTTGGGTATAACGGGACCTATAATAAGTGCTATTGAAAACCCGTGGAAAAAAGCAAAGAAAAGCAAAGAACTTAGGGCCTCCATTGAGGAGGGGGCGGGGGGGGGGGGGGGGGGGGGGGCACGTGCCCCCCGGGTAAAATGAGTAATAAAAAAATACTGACAAAAAAGGGTTATCAATCCATGGAACCCCAGTTTGCGACCCGCACCCGTTCAATTACTCCATGCACTATCATGAAGCCCTCTCAGGGTCTCTACTCGCAGAGGTCGAGGAGGCTGGACATTGGTGTTATCCGCAGAAGACAACCTGAATAGAAGGCCTGGCGCGCATCTAGCCGCTCGTTGGTATCAGAGGTGGCTCAGTTAATCAACGTAATACTCGGACTACCTGGCATCGAGGTTCGATAAATCCCGCGCCTGGTGGACATGTGGTCATTGAATTGGCAGTAATGTCACCTACATTGCCAATTACCCTTTTATTGCAGTATATCTGGATGAATGTTTATGTTGTTAATGACCTTGTGTAAGAATGTTAGTTGGTTGGTTTGTCCATGGAGCTATGGTTTGTCTAACCCAAGCTAGGACATTGTCCGAAAGCTCATCTTTTTGGCGACAGTTTTGCTAAATATATTTATTTTCTCGCATGTTCTAGTTTTGGGTGTGGCCCACATTCATATATTTATAATCTCCGTAATTCTTCATTTTATCTCCATATAATCTTGAACACTTTTGCTGAAACAATCCGAGGAAAGAGGCCAGGAATCGCCTCAGATTGCACCACAAAGCATAATAGAATCCAAAATTTCCCGGGGCCCTTAAGCGGGCCCCGGACCCCACGCCGAAAAGGCTTCGCGCCCCGCGCTCACATTTTCAAATTTGGGGTGTGCCACACATTCATCACAAAACGTATATGTAATATATATTTATATATATATATATATATTCTCAATTATAATCTCCATAATTCTCCATTTTATCTCCATATATTTATTTAACATTTTTGCAAAAATAATTGCAGGAAAGTGGCCAGCAATCTCCTCAGATTGCACCGCAAAGCATATAGAATCCAAAATTTTCCCGGGCCCTTAAGCGGGCACCGGACCCCACCCCTCAACCTTCTGACATTCCTCCCAGTGAGTGATTTCTCTTATATCTAGTGATATATCATTTTACTGTTTCATTTTTTTCTTACTTTTTATTACTACATTTATTTTCAATGAGTGAATAGATGCATATTCTGAATATTCTTTTAAAATTTTAATTGTGCATGTGGAAATGAAACAAATGCAAATCAAAACAATTCAATTCATTGTCAAATACACTTTTTTACATCTCCAAATATGCAGAATTGGGAACATAATATGTCAAAAGCTTCTTCAAAGAGGAATAATAGAAGTAGGTTAATAGAAACATTGTCATTACCATTGATAAGTTAACCACTGATTTTGTCAAAATTCAATACATTTAACATTTTTTTTTAAATGGTAATTCCTTCTTTTAAATCAAAATAGACCAAAGATATACAATCACCCTATCGCAAATACTAATATCAACAAAATCCCTACTATTTTATTGGGACAACCCCTATTACCCCTTCACCCATTTCCAGTTTTCCACAGCCACCCCCCCCCCCCCCTTGCTCGTCCAAATCGCTTGCCCCCCTGACGAGGTATGCCAGGTACGCCACTGGCCAGCAGCCGATTTCACGAAAAGTGCGTAGCTTGCGCCATTTTCAAAAGTGGCGTAAGGCTTACGCAACAAAAATGTTGCGTAGCTGCGCCATTTCCTTACGGAGCATTTCACGAAATATTGTGTTCTTTCACGAAATCGTCGTTGTATCACCTTCGCCCACCATTTTGAAAATAGTTTTGTCCGACTTTCCGCGAAATCGCGTGGTAACATTAACAATTCTGTCACGGGTAAAATGGTGATTATTTTACTTCAATCATGAAACTGTGAGTGTCTTTTATCAAGCTCAATAAGTTGAGCAATGACGGGCTCCACGTAAATGACGATTTACTGGTAAAATAGGTCATTTTCAGTCGCTACGCCATATCTTACGCCACCTAAATTGACTGCGCAAGCTACGCCAGAATTTGTTGCGTAAGCCGCGGACTTACGCACTGTCAAACTTTCGTGAAACTGTCGTAAGCGAAATGTTGCGCAGCAAACAAAAGTAGCGCAGCTTACGCAATAAATTGTGGCGCAAGGGGGCTTACGCAATTGCGTACGGTTTCGTGAAATCGGCTGCAGGTGGCAGTTCATTCATAATATTTACTACTGCACCAAGGCAACCATCAGCTGATTCGAATAGAGTTTGGACCACCGTGTGTTTGTGGAGAATAATGTATTTTATCTTGTAGTGATAAAATTAAATAGTTATAAATCACAACTTGTGATTTCTGTAATTGGGGGGGAAAATTTTCTCATATTTAAACTGCTGAATGTAAACTGAAAAGACTAGCAAACTAAATATGTTCGAGCCACAACTTGTAATTTGTAAACAACAGTTTAGTTAGTGATTGTAAAGTACAACGTGGAACAACTTGTCATGGTAACCCATAATGTTATCCACCTGTTGCTCATGACCTTTTAAAAACTTGATTTATTAAAGTATTCTGGTTTCATAACATCTTAGCATGGGTAAGAGTGCTAGTTTTGCCCTTCTCCCCTGTCTTACTTATCTGAAAGTAAATAATGGTTCTAGGCATCCATTTACTATAAAATACAACCTCCCAAATCCATCCATTACTGATAATTCAAGCAATTACCAATGGTGTATCCTACCTTTAACAACAGCAGCAGCAGCAAGGTTTGTAAATATTGGCATTTTTTTTTAGTGTATATTGAACAATATGTTTCGACGTAACAACTGTCACACTATGGTAAACCGTGTTAAATTGTTTATAGCTACTGATTCACTTCAGGTAATAATTTAAAGCTTGTACGGGCCCATGTTTTGTGTTTATGGTTTTTCATGCATGCATATCAAAACTGTGCAGCGATAGAAGTACTGAAATTGCCTCACATATTCTGGACATAGTATAGGGACGACGTGTTCCAACATGGAATGAACATTGTAAAGAACTTGGCTATCAACATATAAAATCATATTTTTCAATTATTGTGTGTAAACCTTACTCAATCCTAGATATGTTGATATCAAAGTGAAGTATAGAGCTTTTATTTATTTTGGATACCCCTCTTTCCGCTCACACAATAAATTAGTACGAAATATTTTAAAAAATGAACAAACTCAAGAAAATGAAACACAATACACAACAACAATGTTTTAATTAAAACATTTAAAAGCACTTAAAAAATGTATAAAGCACTTTGAAAACAAAAATAGCATTACAAATTATTGAGATTATGGTTGTGTCCATCTGAATTGGTATCGCTTATACCCCAGTCACAATTGGCTTGCGATGGGTTTGTGATTAGTTTGCGGCGGATTTCTAGGCATTTTCGGCCGGGGCCCCACGGGACTCCTTGCGGCTGCCGGGGCATTTTTTGGCATCTGGCGGGCATCGAGTTACTTTTAACTCGGACTTAAAACCTGGTGCGGCGTTTCGCATCGCAAACTGATCGCCAATAAATCGGTCGATGCCTAGCCAATGTCCGGCAGGGCATTGCACACGTCGGGCGGGCGCCGAGCCAAATTTTGGACAACCCAGACAATCAATATATCGGCCAGGCGCCGCCCACACGCCGGCCGGGTCCCGCCAGGCGTCCGGCCGACTTGGCGGTGCCTAGCCGGAAATCGGCCGGGGGCCAGACGGCGCCCTGCCGGCGCCCAGCCTGAAATCGGTCATGCATCGGCCGGGGCTCGCAGGGTAAAAAAGCGGCTCATTTACATCTACACACAGTTTATCACACAAGTTTCATAGTGCAAGTACTACATCTCTTCTTTAGCCACCAATGCAACAAGAACCAGGTTGTAGCGGTATAGCGTGCAAACGCCAACCTCTCCCTAAACCGGGCGACCTACACGCGCTGTGCAGGTGCCCGCAAGCGTTGTGGAGGTATCAACGGCATTTTCTTATTTAATGGCCCTGTCACACCAGAACATTTTAGGCCAACGCGTGAGTAGCGTGTTGTAATTTTGGCAACACGCTGGCTAGGCCAGCGTTAGCAACACGATGAGCGCGTTACTCACACGCTGGGACACGCTGTCATACGCTGAGGAAATTGTTTTTCTTCAAAATAGCTACAATTTCCAGCGTTTGCCAGCGTGTGACTGCACACGCTGGCGGCGCGTTTTAGATTCGTTACTCACGCGTCGAACACGCTAGGCGATCGTTATCAACCCGCTACTCACACGCTGGCGTACGCCGGCGTACGCTTGCGACACGCTGGTTATGGCCCTGCCACACCAGGACGTTTTAGGCCAATGCATGAGTAGCGCGTTAAAAATAGTTGATACGCTGGCAATTGCTGAACTTTCACAGAAAAAGTCAAGTGGAACCGTGATTTCAGCGTGTTCATACAGGTTGATAACGGGTTCATAGCGTATGCCGGCGCGTAAGTAGCGTGTGAGGAACGCGCTCAGCGTGTAATTAACGCATCACTGATTTATATAAAAAATACGACAGCGGGTCGCCAGCGTGAGAGTAGTGGGTTGGTAACGATCGTCTAGCGCGTTCGACGCGTAAGTAACGGCCTTCTTGCGCGCCGCTAGCGTGTGCAGTAACACGCTGACAAACGCTCATTTTTTTTAGGTATGTTGAAAAACGTATTTTTGTCTCAGCGTGTGACAGCGTGTTCCAGCGTGTGGGTAACGCGCTCAGCGCGTTGCGAACGCTGGCCTAGCGTTGGTCAGCGTTTACCCGCGTGTTGCCAAAATTTCAACACGTTGGCCTAGAACGTTCTGGTGTGACAGGGCCATTACTGTAGTAGCGCGTCATCTTTTTGTACAACTAATCATGTGTTCGTTGCCGTACGCTGGCGCGCGTTGGACCGCGCTACTCACGCGCTGGGCAGTCGTTTATCAGTCGTCGAGCGCGTTACTAACGCGTTATTCACGCGCTGGCGAACGCTATGAACCCGTTATTAACGCGTTATGGACACGCTGAAATCACGGTTCAACTTGACTTTTTCTGTGGAAGTTCAGCGTTTGCCAGCATATCAACTATTTTTAACGCGCTACTCACGCGTTGGCCTAAAACGTTCTAGTGTGACAGGGCCATTAAGAAGGTCAGAGGAGAGCTTCTGCCGCCGGCCGTTGATCGCTGGCCACTCGACAGGCACACTACAGATGCCCGTCCGGCCGCCGTACGACCTGTACGAATTGGTTGGCACCCTGCCGGATACCGCAGGGGTATCGCAAGGACATAAGCAGGGCACCGGACGAGTGCCTGCCAGACACCGGCCGATAAACGGGCCAATAATTCGACCCCATTTCCAAGAAAGTTGGCCGATCGCCGGTCGGCGACCCCCCGGGCCCCGTCATGGCAGCGTACGGGGCACTTTTAATTGTGACTGTGACCGCCATATCGCACGATCTTTCGCCGACCTCTACACGCCGGCCGATGCCTAGAAATCGCACACGCCGCCCGGGCTCCGCTTTAATTGTGACTGGGGTATTACCTGTTGCTCCATACATCACGATGATTGCTACGGTCAATCGGCTAACGTGCACTCGTCCTATAGTTCTCGGTGTAGGGCCTAGGCCGTGTAGTGTTTATACGACCTTCAAATAAATCCAGGAGGTTTCTGTGAGGCTTGCAACCCTTGCCCAAATTTAAACAGATATCCTGTCAAAGCCTTGGAGAGTGGTAATTGGTTCCCCAAAATACGATCGGTATCAGGACGAACCGTTCTGACAAGATCTGTGCAAGGGACGTTTGCACTTACGGCGTAGTGTTGTTCCATTGGATGACGGAATGGTTGAGTATCTTAGTTTAAGGCCCAGTCCCACTGCACTTGCGCACGAATTACTCATGAATTGCGCATAAAATTTTCTTCGTGCGTGATTCGTCAGTGATGTGCGTAAATCCCACGTGTTTCACACGTGGAGCATCAGTTTTTGTAAGTGATTGTACGCGGAGACGGGTTTGTGCGCGATCGCCGGTTTTGAACGGTTCAAAAATTTTTCCACGCACAACGTGCGCGATTATACGCAGTTTATGCGCAGTTTGTACGTAGTTTGGACGTGGAAGGTGCGTGATATGTCCGTGTTCTGTCAGTGTTCCGTCAGTGCTTGTGCGTCAGGAACTGGCTCCTAGCACGCACATCACTGACGAATCACTTACAGAACACGCACATATCACTTACAAAACACGCACAATCCACGTATGTTCCACTTACAATCACTTACCAAAACGTCAGAAATTGTATCGGGTTTGGGCTTGTGCGTGGAATGTTCTTTGTCAGTGATTGTAAGTGATACATGCGCAGTTTATACGCGATTCATCGGTGATTCTGACCACGCACAACCCCAGAAAATGACCAATTTCTCCACGAACAATCACGCACAAACCAATTTTATGCGTGATTTATGCGTGATTTATGCGTGATTTATGCGTCATTGGCAATGGGACTGGGCCTTTAGCGACCTGTGTGTATACATAATGATTTTTCGATGTGCATTCGTGCAGAACGCATAATTATTATATTATACAAGTGGGACTATAATTACGAGGTCATGGTAATGCTACACCTAAACTTGTCACACTAAACAATACGAAGTTTGGACAGAATTTCTTTCTGGAAATGTTTGAGTAGTGTTGATATTTTTGTTTTTAAATTAGGTGCAGCGTGAATATATTTATTTTCAAGTGGGCAAATTATTGGTACATTTATTTTGCCAGTTGTAAGTAAAACTACGAACTGCCTACAATCTTGGGCAAATTCTACCAAACACTCAAATCAGTAAAGAGTTTCATCTGATTGAAAAATTCACTGGGAAAATGTTATTTTTTTACACAATCAATTAATTTACCTTGTTTATAATAGGTAAGCATTCGCTTGCTGGTTCCGCAAGCTTCATATCATACCGATGACGGAAGTGCATGTGGGTGAACTTCTCGTCGTAGGTTGCGCTGTTGTAGTACGACACTTGGTCATTTTTTACCTGAATTAACCAACAATGCAGTAACTTCTTACCAATGTTGGGAAGAATTTGCCAAAGATTGCAGGCGGTTGGTATTTTAACCAACATTGGGCGAAATGCCAACCCATTTGCCCACTTTCTTTTTTTACGGTGAAACTTTTATCGTCTTGGAACCAAGACTACTGTTGCGGCTGTGAATCGATTTAGTGCACTGAATGTGTACACGCTTCGAAATGCCATTTCATACTGCCAATACTCGTTCGAAGACAAACGGTTTGAGAATATCGGTCGGGTTTGTTTACCAAATAATATTTCAGGTTGACTTTGTGGATGACCATGGCCGAACGCAGAGGCCACACAGTATAGCGATAATAAACAATTACATGTACATAATTTGTGCTTTGTATTGTGTATAGCTTTGTTATACCGGTATCCGCCATTAATTTTCTATGAATAACTTAACAAGGAAATTCAATGACCACATTTATTGACCAATAACATATTTATGCACTTCGCCGAGTCGGGTGACTGTATACTTGCGTTCAAATAATTAATAAGTGACCTGTTACCGAAATCATCTACGCATCGGTAGCTAAATGCGCACATCATTAGTTATGAGTATAATTATTACAAGAAAACAATCCTTGTTATGTTTGTGTGTAATTATTACAAGAAAACAATCCTAGTTATGTTTGTGTGTGAATAAAATACATGTATCTCGAGTTGAGTGTTGCCCACTTGGCTCAAGCACGGGTATTAAAACAAGGGATCCTCGGATCGCGAGTGTCGCCTTTTCTCGCGGTCGATCTATATTATGTTTTGTGTTCTTATGTCACAAATAGTTCTAAACAAAAGAAAGAAAACATGTATTTGTCATAGTATAATACCCCTTTAATTTATAAAAACGAGCTTGTCCATCATCATTTTCTTATTCGTCTGGCCCGAATTCGGCATTTGCTTGCTACTGCCAATTAACGAAAATCCCACAGAGTAATATTACAAAATAAAACCGGAGAGTGCACTTAAAATTACGAGCATGCCACCACTATACAAATAGAATAGAACAGTATAAAATCAATAAACTCTGTATATATTTAGTTTAAAATTATTTATTCAGATGTTGTTTAAAGGTAGTATACACCATTTGCAGATGTCGAAAATATTTACTACCGAATTATAAAGAAATACCTTACTTATTTGAAAGAATATAATGATTGTAGGCATCCAGCAAAATGATTGCGCTAGATATCCTGTAATTATTGTGAAAAATTAAATTGTATAAAGAAAAATTCGCTCTCGCCGTCCGGCGAGAGCGAAAAAACAAAAATAACATAAGAATAACGGCTCGACCCCGGTTGAAAACAAACGCTGTTTTTCGTGCTTTTCTCGGCATCCATTATGGTAAAACTTCGGAAAAGTCAGTTAAACGATATTTACTATGAAATACAACCCCCCAAATCTACAAATTCAAGATAATTCAAGCAATTACCAATGGTGTATACTACCTTTAACATCTTAAAATTACATAAATAATGTTTTTGAAAATTTACAGTAACAAATCTTAGAATTTGGCTTGATATCCATCATTTTCAAATTCAGCGCCCCCGAATTAGTTAATACAGCTAAAGTACCAACTTCGACTCAAAATTGCCTCTTCTTGCCCTAAAAATGAGTGAAGGGTTTCTTAGTATAGTATACACTGCCGTTTCTTATCTTGAAAGCAGACTACGAAGTACTGATTGCGCAGTACTTAATTTTTTTAGTTTTTTTTCCTTCAATTTGTCAACATTTGTTCCAAAGTTAAATTTGACTATTTAGTGGGTATTAGTGAATTCGAATTATGGACCTTTCGAGAAATAACTCAACCCACTATCTACTAGATTACGGTGATTATCGACGACAGTCGTTCTTTTCATTGCTTATTGTTGACTAAAGTAAAATGCTGTGACGTCATTGTGTTTTTCTAAAGCTCTTTGTAGTCTGATTTCAAGAGAGCAATGCACTATTTCTAGTGCAAAACGAAAATACGCAGCTGGCCCTGGCCAACCTTGTGACCATGGCTACGATCTTGCTGCGCCATGTTTTACCATCATGCTTTGCGCGGATCTTAACCCTAGGAATTGTATAATTAAAATTAGGACTGCAGTCGATGTGCAGTCTTGAAAACGAAACGTTCGTAAGTACGTTCGTCCGTGTGACGTTCAGGAACGCACGATGCGCGAGCGCATTACATTCAGGGTGCACACCACCGTTACTCTTGAAATTTGTGCGCGCAGCTTACAAATCCGTCAGATGGTTTTGAATAAGATTTCCCTGTCGCCTATAAATGGGACTGATTGTAGACATTTTGTGTGGAGATCTAGTATTTGTGACTTGTGTCTTCCAACTTGGGGGACTTTATTCGCAAAAAAGACCAACGTGTGGGTCTATTTGGTACGGAAGCCAAATAGGGCCAGGTACCCCTTTCTCTTTCACAGAGGTGCGTTTTTCTTTCGCGGAGAGAAAGAGGTACCTGGCCCTATTGGGCTTCCGTAATTTGGCATAGAGGCGGGGGCTACATTTGGACTTGGGCCAAGAAATTGACAACCATTTTAGGGGTGTTTTGGGGGAGGAGAATGTAACAAGAAATTGAGTGGGTCAACCCCAGTAAAATTGAAAAGAAAATTGACCTAGGGGTCTTAATATTTAATTTCCAGTGGAAAATACATTGCCACTCTACTCCAGAGCGTCGCTAGGCGGCGCTGTTTCTGTACGATTTAGCGTTGTTTCCTATGAGAGCGTATTTGATGCCGAGAATCTTGTAGGGCGTGCAGTTTTCGAAATATGCGCCCAAGCAAGCAGCCGCGGTGGTAGAGGGCGCTCTCAACATGATTAATAAATCAACCCATAACCCATACCAGTCAGGAACATTTTGACGAAGAAAATATTAACGTTTACGATAGCCAGACTCGAACCACAGATCTTTCGATCCATAGCTCACCTCTTTACCAACTAGGCTATTGGCGAGTTGGTTGAAGATACAGTTTTAAGTAATGTAGCTGAGTTGCCAAAAAAATACGCTATACAGATTAGTGTCTTTCGTCAGAAACCCTTAGAAACCAACAAAGAAAATCTCGAATGTGCCTCGTGTACAATCACTATGTGCGTTTGAGTCTAATCTTGAACCAAAACAATAATAATCGATGTTTGATTGTGCACAAAATTATTTCACGCAGTCCGCGCCCGCTACACAATCCGACCAGCTCACCATTCTACGCGTGTACTATGGGTGCACTACACTAATTGTAATTCAATTTTCTTCGTGAATTCATTAGCATGAAAATGGCACCACTACTTTTTTTGTAAAAAGGAGACCGTTTGGCTTAAAACAAGATGGGATTGTGTAAATATAGCGGAGATTCAACTCCTTGGTTTTGGGCTTTCCATCTAAGGGCCAACTTGATAAAATTACGCTTGAAAAACGTGTCCTATTTGCTAGAGAAAGTGGAGGGATTCCATTTGTAAAATGGCTGCAAACAGGTTTGGGAAGTATCATTTTTCAGGAGATTACATTTAAAAATGTAACTTGCTACCCCACCAAACAATGAAAAGAAATGGAAAGATGAATGGTCACTGATCAGACAATAATTTAATATTTGTTTATTACCCCATGCAACAGGACAGCTGGAAGAATTCAACTTGACAAGGTAACGGATTTGTTTACGTAGGGCCTGAGCGGTTTTATTGCCAGATCGATATTTAGGTTTCCGATCGTTGCGTGTTCGCAAAACCTATAACTTGACGAAATGTTTCCAAAGGTGGTCCCCGATCGCTGCGAATTCGCGAGACCTATAAGTACTTTCAATAACCAAGCAAACTTTGTCCCCGATCGCTGCGATTCGCGAGATCTATACGTACTATCAATACTTCCCACATAACCAAGCAAACTTAGTCTCCGGTCGCTGCGATTTGCGAGACTTCGTGGGGTAGCTAGATAATTCTGCAATTAGCCAAATTTATAACGATATTTCCGGTCGATGCGTCCCGCGAAACATAACAGCGCCACCAGCTATATTCGTATTTAATTAACAGGCGGTGCATTAACTTTAGATCTATTCAAATAATACATGTGTTGATAATATTTTATAATCTTGCCGTGCCGTGTTTAAATCCAGGGCGTTAGAATAATGTATGTAGTACTAAAATTGAGGCCTATTGCACCTATGCGGAAAGAATGGGAAGTGGAAAGGGGGTCGAGTATGCCCACGAAATGCAGAGACCGTCGCAAAATGGCTGTAAATTGCGAGCGGGTTAAGGGCGTCCCATCAAAATGGGACAACAAATTACTATGATGCTGGGGGCAGTCACGCAAATATTGCATAGTGGCCCTAACTGGGCACAATAAGATATCGGCAGTCGAAACACAAGGAATAGAAATAACACAACCATTGCCATGTCGATCGGTCTTAGAAAAACGGACATTAAGCTCAACAACATCACCTGATTGAAGATGTCGAAGAGTAATGGCCCTGTCACACCAGAACGTTTTAGGCCAACGCGTGAGTAGCGCGTTAAAAATAGTTGATATGCTGGCAAACGCTGAACTTCCACAGAAAAAGTCAAGTGAAACCGTGATTTCAGCGTGTCCATAACGCGTTGTTAACGGGTTCATAGCGTTCGCCAGCGAGTGAGTAACGCGTTAGTAACGCGCTCGACGACTGAAGAACGACTGCCCAGCGCGTTCCAACGCGCGCCAGCGTACTGCAACGACCACATGATTAGTTGTATAAAAAGCCGAAGCGCTACTACACTAATGGCCCTGTCACACCAGAACGTTTTAGGCCAACGTGTTGGAATTTCGGTAGCACGCGGGTAAACATTGACCAACGCTAGGCCAGCGTTCGCAACACGCTAAGCGCGTTACCCACACGCTGTCACACGCTGTCACACGCTGAGGCAAAAATACATTTTTCAACATACCTAAAATGTTCAGCGTTTGCCAGCGTGTGACTGCACACGCTGGCGGCGCGCAGGATGGTCGTTACTCACGCGTCGAACGCGCTAGACGATTGTTACCAACCCACTACCCACACGCTGGCGACCCGCTGTCGTATTTTTAGTAAAAATCAGTGATACGTTCCTCACACGCTGAGCGCGTTCCTCACACGATACTCACGCGCTGGCATACGCCATGAACCCGTTATGCAACCTGTATGGAATTGCTGAAATCACGGTTCCACTTGACTTTTTCTGTGAAAATTCAGCGATTGCCAGCGTATCAACTATTTTTAACGCGCTACTCATGCATTGGCCTAAAACGTTCTGGGGTGACAGGGCCATAACCAGCGTGTCGCCAGAGTACGGCAGCGTACGCCAGCGTGCGCCAGCGTGTGAGTAGCGGGTTGATAACGATCGTCTAGCGTGTTCGACGCGTGAGTAACAAACCTCCAACGCTCCGCCAGCGTGTGCAGTAACACGCTGGCAAACGCTGGAAATTGTATGTATGTTGAACAAAATATGTTTTCCTTAGCGTGTGACAGCATGGACCAGCGCGTGAGTAACGCGCTCAGCGTGTTGCTAACGCTGGCCTAGCGTTGGTCAGCGTTTGCCAGCGTGTTGCCAAAATTACAACACGTTACTCACGCGCTGGCCTAAAATGTTCTGGTGTGACAGGGCCATTACATCTAAACGTTGTAAAGGGGAAGCCCCGCTGCGCGTCGGTGACGTTAACTCACCAACGCGCATGAAACCAAAGAATGCGAGTAGAAAAGCCACCCGGAATAGTAAAGCTTCGAAATGACTGACACAAACTGCTTGTAGGGCCGGAATAATACGGCGGAGAATATCTACTGTAATAGGACGGCGTTTATCACAACGGCTGTATGTTGCGCCGCCGACAACATTCAACAAACGTTTAACAACAAAATGATGAGTAATGTTTGGCAAACTATACAAACGTAACGTAGACGCAATCCCAGACACATATGAGGCAATGGTAGCCGGGGAATAGCTGTTAATTGAAAGGAATGCGATAAATTGCACGAGCTGGTGTAAAGATGGATGAGGAAGGTGGGACATTAGGCCATGGCGTAAAATGAACCATCGGAAATATTGCCAAGCACGTTGGTAAACTAAATGGGTACGGGAAGCCATGGAGTCTACTAAAAGGCCCTGCACCTCTAATTGAAGTTGTCCCATAGGTCGGCTGGCAAGGCCGTAAAAATGGGGTCTGCCCCGGGCGCTAGCTGCCGGAACCTGGACATCTGAAAACGTCAGCAATACCGTTATACACACCGGGAACATGACGCGCTTTGAAATGAATATTCAACGCCAAACACTGGACGACAAACGAGCGCACCAATACCATGATTTTGGGACATCAGGAAGTTTGTTTGTTAATGATAGCTACTACCGCCGACCAAAACACAACTCTCCTATTCCGCAACTCCCGTCCCCATAAACGAATCGCAAGTACAATGGAGACAAGTTCTAGAAAGGCAATAGATAGTGAGCGAAACCGCTGGGGCCATCTCCCATTTGCCCATTTACCACCAAAGTACGCTCCAAAACCTGTTTCTGTAGCGGCGTCTGTGTACAAGTGAAGGTTATCACTGGAGTACCATAGTTCATCAAGGAAATACACTGAACCGTTGAAATGGGACAAAAAATGCCGCCAAGCCAACATGTCAGCGCGCGCCCCCGATGAAATACGGATACGGTGATGAGATTTCTTTATGCCACTAGTCAAACCAATTAAGCGACGCAAAAAGCACGGCCTGGGCGAACTGCTTTGCAAATAAAATTTAAACTCCCCAACAGCGACTGAAGTTGACGCCGTGTAATTTTTTGTTTACTCAACGCCGTGTCTAGTTTTTCAAAGATCGAATCAATCTTGTCAGTGGGAACCTGAATTTGTTGCGCAACAGTGTCAATAGCCAACCCCAGAAAAGTAAGCTGCGTAGCCGGCCCCGCAGTCTTGTCCCACGCCAAGGGAACCCCAAATTCCTTGCAGACCACAGTGAATGAGTTAAGGGCGCGGGCACATTCGTTGGAATTAGCCCTACCGACAAAAAAGAAATCATCGAGGTAGTGTAAAATATTGTGCGTCGCTGCTACTTTGCGGGTACAATGCTCAAGGAACGTGCCGAAGCGCTCAAAAGTGACGCAAGAAATGGAACAACCCATGGTTATGGGCATACACTTATCGTAGTAAAATGAACAATTGAATGAAAACCCCAGTAAATCGTGGTCGTCCGGATGAACCGGCAGCAATCGGAAAGCCGACTGGATATCAGACTTGGCCATAAGGGCACCGGGGCCTAAGCTAGCAACTAAATGAACTGCGTCATCAAAACTAGTATAGCTAACAGCAGTAATGGACGGGTCAATGTGATCATTAACAGAATCACCAACCGGAGAAGAAAGGTCATGAATCAAACGAAATTCGCCCGGAACCTGTTTTGGTACCAACCCTATAGGGGAACAGCGTAAATTAGGTAGAGGGAGGGTCAAAAATGGTCCCGCGATACGGCCCAGTGAGATTTCGCGGTCTAGTTTTTCCTGCAATATTACCTGGTTGTCTCGAGTCGATATAAAATTGTGTGCTGAAGAGCGAACACGGGGCCCTGAGTAACCGATACGAAAACCAATCGTAAACCCATCTAATAATATACCAGCGTCGTGCTTGGCCGGGTATGTCTGGAGAAACGGCCGCATTCTAGTTATGTTTACCGGGGTTGGTAGGGGCAGACTGATTGACAGTGCCGCGTGCTGCTCGGCTGCCAGCTCGGCAGTTGTTGGCGGAGTGGCCGGGCGACATGCAAGTTGTGTATTTATGGGCGAATCGACAAGAGATTCGAAAGCAATGCCCGCAGTTGAAATCAAAGCAAGGCCCGAGATTGGTATCGCGCTGACGCGCTGTTGCGTGGCCCTAATAGGAAAGGAACGAAAATTAGAGGGGGACTGTGCACCCAAAAGGGTGAGCCACAACTCGGCGTCGAGGCTGGCCCAAGATCGCGCTGGCATACGAGCGTGCCGTAAGCGAAATTGAATGTCGTCGTCGCGCCAGCCATAACCGCTGCGGCGGTGTGCCGCAGAACGTATGGTATCCATGTACTTCAACAACTGCCGGGCCCGGTCCGGATGCCGCATTAAATAAATGGAGGAGAAAATCAAAAATGCCGACGTCTATTGTTCGATAGACGTGATACGCGGGGTATTGGCGTGCGGGCGGATTTTCCACGCGGGTGACTCCTGGGGACCGACAGTGAATACGCAGTCATTAACGTTACTAGCAGCGCTGCTTCCACCCGTAAACCCAAATCAACAAACTCCCCATTCCAAATCTTTTCTTGCGTTTGTTTTGGAACCCCCAACCCCAGCTCGTCACAAACACTAATCAAAGGCGTGTGGTCATGCATGGTTATTGGGGGTACAGGGGGCGCCGGCGCCGATCCAAAGGTGGCCGAAGATCCAGGGTTGGCTGTCGATCCCGAGCTAGCCGCATGTCCGGCGTTGGACGCATACCCGGCGTGACCAAAGTGGGTCGCAGCTCCCGAGTTGGTGGGCTCTAGAGTTGGCCAGGCCGCGGATCCCAAGTCGGCCGCCGATCTCAAGTCGGCCGCAGATCTCAAGTTTGCCGCAGTTCCAGCGTTGGCCGGCTCCAGAGATGGCCGGGCCACCGATCCCATGTCGGCCGCACCTCCCACGTTGGTTGCAGATCTGGCAGAACGGGGCCGTCCCCGAGGTCTCCTTTCCTCCCCCGAACTGCGTCGTGTGGATGCCTTAGATTTCGGCATTTCTACTGCTATTAAATGTAACCTTTAACCAACTCAGAAGGTAGCCTCGAATACACTCGAATATACTTCAAACAAAACTAAATATTCAAACAAAACTAAATACAATTTGCAAAGAGCTAACTTTAAAAAAGTAATTTACGAAGAACTATCACAATAAAGTGAACCGACTGACGAAACCGCTCAGACAAGAATGACCGCTCTAGCCTAGCGAACGTGACTTTACCATACTCGACCTTGTCGTCACTCAACAGTTGTCCAAATGGCCTGCCCAAGGATCACCCCATTTCGGCCCTCTTAAACCAAAGAGACCGTCTAGGGGGTAATAAATTATTTGAAGCCGCATGGGCCTCAAATGAATTGAGTTACCCCAGTGATGTCGGCTTGTATATTAATTGGTCCTGAATTGTGTTGATTTTACACAGTTTTCAATAGGGCTTAAATTGGTGCAGTGCAACCCTATACAAGATACGGGGGGGGGGGGGGGGGGCTGGTCTCGTTAGCGGGCGCACTGCGTGAAAATATTTTACGCGATGTGTACAATACTGTCGTCTTTGCAAAAGACTAGCCCGAGCCAAGCACACATCAGACTAATTTATTTAACATAAGTTTTTAATTGGTTGAAATAAGACAAAATTCGATCTCTGAATGCTGCTTTTTGGCAACAGCTTAGACAAATTTAAAACTGTAATGGCAAATGTTATCGACCCGGCACGGTTTTACAAAAATTGACAAGACGTCGAAATTGAACGATAAAAGCGTGAGAATTTTATTTTCTTGCGAAATTGAATTTCAATGGCCGGAAAAACCAGAATAATTTATTCTAAATATATAGCGTTTTACCTAAAAATCTCAAAACGCTTTACGAAATATAAAAATTGCATAAAAAGATAGCAAATTAGTGAACAAGTAGTATAGTTAAAAATAATGCCTTTTAAAAAGAAAGGTCTTAAGCTGCGATTTAAACATTACCACTTCGTTTATATCTATTAAATAAGCAGGAAGTCTGTTCCACATATATAGGTGCATATGGCAAAAGCACGATCACCATGTGCCTTGCTGGGCTTTGGACGAACCTTAGGATGGTCGAGCTTAACTCCATCACAGCTTTTAGTGTGAATGTTGGAATCATGAACTGAAATTAAAGGTAGTTTACACCATTGATAATTGCTTGAATTATTAATAATGGGTGGATTGGGGGGTTGTATTTTATAGTAAATATCGTTTAACTGACCTGTCCGAAGTTTTACAACCATGGATGCCGAGAAAAGGACAAAAAACAGCGTTTTTTTTCAACCGGCGTCGAGCAGTTATTCTTATATTATCTTTGTTCTGGTTTTGGCACTGGGTTTGCCGCTAAAGACTGTAGCCTCCTCCGGACGGCGATCGCAAATTTATCTTTAACAAAAATTATATTATATGATAATTACAGGATATCTAGCGCAATCATTTTGCTAGATGATGATGATGATGATGATGATCATGCATTTGTAAAGCGCCATCTATCTAGTTGCCTATTCCGAGGCGCTGCCAGGAACACCGGGGCAAACCCCTTCTCTTAGCGAAGAGTGTTACTGGGTTCTTTTACGTGCATTACACAACGCACGGGACCTACAGCTTTACGTCCCATCCGAAGGACGAAGATGCCTAAAATCATTATTTACATTCAGATTAGTAAGATATTTCCTAATAATTCGGTAGTAAATATTTTCGATATCTGCAAATGGTGTATCCTACCTTTAAATCAGTAAGGTACTGTGGCGCTGACTCACCTCGGCGTATAAGTTTGTAAAATAATACAAAGAATCTCAAATTCAGCCCGTACCGTAACCGGAAGCCAATGTAGTTCCTAAAGTATGGGTGTCATATCTGCATGACGGTCCAGTTTTCTCCTGATAACTATAGTCGTGCAGCAGCATTTTGAATGTGCTGCAATATTTTGAACTGATAATCGTATAAACCAACAAATAAACTGTTACAGTAATCCAATCTGGAAGTAACGAATGCATGTATTAGTTTCTCAGTATGTGATTGATCCAACGGATTTCTAAGTTTACCAATCCGCCATAGTGAGTGAGACGCCACCCTACACTTACTAAAAATGCGAGCGTCCATGGTTCCAGCCAAGTCCAATATAAAGCTTAAGTCACATAGAAGCCGGCGTGTTCCCGGTGACCCACGGAGAGCCACGGTGCTGAAAATGGCCGCGCCGTGGCTCACCGTGACTGTCGTCCCGGAGCATCACGGTGTCACGGCGCCTCACGGCGCTTCACGGTGAGTCACGGTAGTTTAAAGCATGTTTAAAAATTATTTTTTGGCCCACGGCGCGCCACGTTTCATCACGGCTTATCACGGAGTGCCAAGGTGTCAAGACGGCGTCAAGACGGCGTGGCCCCGATCGACCACGGTTCGTCACGGTTCTCACGCCGTGGCTCGCCGCGACTCGCCGGGAGCCCTATGTGACTGTAGCTTTACTCCAAGATCCCGTACTGAGTCAGAAGCCACAATACGGACATCTCCAACGCGCAGCTTAAGTGCTAGCATTTCGGAAACTAGACGTTTTGAAGCGTGACGACAACCATACAATATCCGTCTTGCTGTCGTTTTTATGCAAGCATATTTGCTCGCATCCAACACCGAATTGTGTTACCTCACCCCCTAGGCCCTTTTTGCTAGTAACCGTCCTCAATCCTTTAAAATCCTCATTTTTTTAAAAATAACCCTATTAGCTTCAATCCTCAAAAATCCTCCACACTTGAAACAACATTGTGCCTCAATTCTCAAAAATTCTCATTTTTATAAAATACCATTCATCCTCAATCCTCAAAAATCCTTTAAAACTGCAAGGATGATTCTGGAGGATTGAAAAAAGTAAATTCTCTAAAATCCTCATTTTTTGAAAACCCCATTCAGCCTCAATCCTCCAAAATCCTTATTTTTTGAAAACCCCATTCAGCCTCAATCCTCAAAAATCCTCCACGCTTTAAACAACATTGTGCCTCAATCCTCCAAACTCCTCATTTTTAAAAAATACCATTCATCCTCAATCCCCCAAAATCCTCTAAAACTGCAATGAGGATTTTGGAGGATTGAAGAGCGTTAGGGTTTTAACACAATATTCAATACGTGTTACATATGAATAGTCAACACGGGAACCACAAGAAATGTAAATCTGACATCTGCATAAATAACAGAGTTTAGTTCATGGTAGGTGAAAATCTCCTCGAGCGGATCCATATACAAGGAGAATAAAACGTGTCCAAGTACGGAACCCTGTGAAACCCCAAACTGAAGAACCTGCTGCTTTGACAACATTGACTCAATTGATACCCTTTGAGTCCTCGTACTCAAGAAAGAAATAGAAACATCATGTAAATTGGATCACATTGCGAATATTTTCTAAAAGAAAATTTCAGCACAAAATGTCCGGAAAGTCAGATGACACTAAATCAGGTAAAATCCGTCTAGACGACTTCTTATAACCTGACAATCTGTCTACAATAGAAAAGAGTTTTGTAGTGTCCGCCGCCTGAATACGATTGCGATGAAATTCAGTCTTTGCTTCAACCAGTTTTCGGTTATACGATGAGCGCATTGTCTTATAAATCCGTCCATGAACTTCAAGGGGTGAATGCAGCCATGTCCGTTCAATACTCCTTAAAAGTCTTCGCTCAGCCATTAAATCCATGGAAAACCATTCATCCCGAGGTTAGTCAGTTAATGTTTTCATGCGACGTGGCGCTTGTGCATCTATAGCATTGCAAAGAGCAAAGTCGCAATTCTGGCAGAGTGCATTTACCTCGTTATTACTAAGTATAAGTCCTCTTCGAGTGAAGAACAAATAGAATCTTTTAATGATCCCAGATCAAGATTCTTCAAGACGCGATGTTGTTTAACAGTTTTCACTGGTGGTGGTCGATGCAAAGCCGACATGAAATGCAAAGCCGACATGAAATGAACAGCACCATGATCAGATGGCACATATGAATCAGTTACAAAATTAGTAAGCCAAGGGTCTGCACCGCGAGTTAGACATAGGTCAAGAGTGTGACCCTTAATGTGGGTTGGCCCAACAGCATGCTGCACCAATCAAAATGAAGTGTACAGATCAATTAACTGTCTATAGAATCCGCACAGTGTGGATCGTCAACATATGCTTAGATCTCTCAATACTACTAGATGACCTGGAGATGTTAGAGCTTGTGACTTTATGCGCATTTGAGTACGGCGGCCTATAAACCAGGATGTTGTGCATCTGTTCATCACCATTGCGAATGTTGTAATCCATAACTTCCATTGATTTGAAAGCATGTTTTTTATAACTTTTATATTTGATCTGGTTTGAATAGCAAGGCCTCCACCTCTCCGTCTATATCTTGGCACATGATGAGAAGTAAAACCAGAAATCGCATCCACAGCAGATCTAGTTTTATCAGTTATCCATGACTCACAGATCATGAATACATCCGTGTGGTTGGATATAATAGAGGAACATATTGCACCAATCTTTCCATCCATATATCGTGCATTCCATAAAGTGGAATTCAAACATCGACGTAGATGATTTGAAGAGTGCCAGTTCACGTTACCACGTGTAGTAACTCCACCAAGATCAAAGTGCCGAAATGTTGGATGACGTAAGAACACACCGACAACTGGTAACACCGGCATAGGCTGACAGTTGGGTTCTCTTTCCACGTTGCTTTCTTAAGATCTGTAGTGATTTGACATGATCAACAACCTCATTCGAAAGAGAGTACCTGTGAACTCGTAGTGCAAGTAGTTGATGACGAGTATATTTTATTTTCTGGAATGTCTTGGAGTGGGAGATACAGCAAGTTTTCAAATGTTGATAATTACCATGATCACGTACAGTACTGGAATCCTCAACATGTACATGCGATACAGAGGAAGTTTCCGGGACAGGATTTGTTAGCACATCCTCGAAGACAGTTAAATCAAGTAGCTAATCCTAACAGTGAAATGTATCCATGCTTTGTCCATTTGTTCACCGTCGATCTTGGAAGTCTACAATGTGCATGATTTACATTCCTCGATGCGATGACTTTGCAAAATTCCAGAGGACACGAATACAACTTACGCAGTTCAGCTTTCCCAGTGGAATTGTTAAGGAAGGCCAGAAGAAGCACTACACGAAAATGTTTCGTATGTTCGTTCTATAGGCTCCACCTCTGGGTTGATGGCTGGTCGCCGCCATATTGGTTTCAAGACATTCAGTGTTATGAAGACTGTTTATGGCGGATATTAAAATACGAAATACTCACTCCAAGATAAAACAACGGTGTTAAAATCCAGACAAATGTTCATAAAAACACACCAAAATCCAACTATATACCAGTTAAAGCACAGATGAACAAACCAGAAGCAGATATTGACGGAAGAGCATGGAAGAGCAGGAAGAGCATTAAAACAATTTGGCAGGCAGCTACAAAAGAGCGCCCTCAAGGTTATCACACGATGTCCTTGTTTCCCTTTATTCTTGCTTGTGTTTGTTGTGATTTATATGTTTTTAAAACTTTATATATATGTTTTTTTAATTAATGTATAATCCGAGTTTAGTGGGGACACTAGTCGAAATTTCGCGTAAAGCATTGCTTAAAACATTAATTGACTTTTGCATTACATTAGTTTTGTTTATAAAAACAGAAAAGCTTTACAATTTTCTGATTCCTTGCGTAGTTACATACAGTTTCTACTGTGAAACGAAAAAAGTGTGCTTTTACCTTTCAACTGTTGTAAAAAAAAAATTCAAATTCAAATGTTTAAATATAATATGTTGGTCAAATTACAAATATACAGGTGAAATAACAAAATCGTGTCAAATTACATACAAATCGACAGAAAAATGTTAAAATACATTTAAATAACGATCATCCTGAAACCAATTTACAGCATAAAACCTATAAAAAAAAGGGCATACATGGAGACATTCATACCCAAAAATACATCTTTGTCCAGCGCCATCTGTGCTCATATGATGCCAAGCAAACACCCCCCCCCCCAATTTTGTTGAGGAAATCGCCGCCCATTTAACAAATATAAAGCCAAATTTAAAAGCCAAAGCTGGATCCACATTTTCAATAATAATAAAATGAGTATTTCGATATGAAATCAGTCCTACTAATCTTCAGATACTGCGAATACAACGCAGGACACGAGTGTGACGATCAGAGTGGTCATCAGGAACAGAACAAACATGACCTGGTCCAGCTTCAGCGCTACGGCTTTCCAAGTAACGCGGCCCGTGCCCGGATCGTGGTCGTGATTGAAGTACGTCATGACGGAGACTACACGGCGCGTGACCGTCTGCTCTGGGGGAGAGTAGAACAACCACAGGACGTAGACGGAGATGAATATAGAGGCACAACCCATGACAAACATGGAGAAAAGGTAGATGGCTAGATGAAAAACAAGAAATATAAAGAAGAACAAAAAACGACGTAATGCTTGGGAATTGGCCGGGCACCTTTCTACCCAAGAGAGGGTTCAATTGAAAAAAAAATATTACAGAGGTCTTCATATTGCTAGGTTCCCACTGTCGTGCGATCCGTTACGAACGCCACGATTGGCCATTCGTAGCTGATCGTGGAATGTTTGTTTCCTTTTCTGAAATTTCACGTTTGGATACGAGTTGATGCGAGTCGATACGTTCTGGTACGATTTGGTGCGCTTGGATGCTATATAGTCACGATTGGTCAATTTCAGGTGGCACGATCTGTCACGATCTCGTCTCCCGTTCACGATCAGATACGTTCCGATAGGATTGTCCCAATTGAAGCCACGATCGGGTTTCCCGATTTGGGACGATCTGGTACGTTCCGATACGTTCCGATACGTTCCGATACGATCAACACGAACCGATGCGCTTTGTTGCGATCGGTTACGATTGTGGTCGCGATGTCTTTCACGATCGGGATCGAGAGTGATCACGATTTGAGCCACGATTGGACCACGATGGGTATATATACAGCCCGACTGACCATGGACTTCATTGTTTCTTGAACTTCTACAGAGTGAAGACTACAACCCACAATCAGATCGGTAGCGCATGACAACAGAGGTGGTGTTTGTCTTGTCCAAGGTTGATCCCAATCACCACGATTTGGATGCACGATTAGATGCGATCTGTCGAGCTTTGTTACGATCCATTACGATTTGATGTGAGGATCACGATTGAAAATTAATCGTGTTGATCGTAGAAAATGTTTGAACCGTCCAAAATGTTTCGACGATCAAACACGATTGCCACTACTGACCTCAAGATCTGATAAGATCTGATAGGATCACCACGATTACTGCACGATTAAGACCACGATTTCAATCTTGGCGCGAATCGTGATAGTGGGAACCTAGCATATTCATGCGTTTATAAACCAGTTCGCGCCGGGTTTATTTTCAAAAAAAGGTTTTTGTAGTCAATAAAATATTCCTGTTTTGATAATGCAACTACTACAAGATGCCAACACTTATTTTATTAGCACCGTTATTTACATGTTTTTACCAACATTCTGTCGCCTAGGGCATTTTTTTCTCTGCAGTCAGGGCGTGTTATTACGTCAACCGCCATCCGTGGAACTACACACAGAGCCGGGATATTGCACGCGGTTATATGTACAAATTTTTGCAAGTCCAGCTGAAAAGCACCCTTTCAAAAATTTCAAAGGAGACTAAGGAACTATCGTTGTGAAATTTGAACGTCAAGAAATTACTGGACGCAGCTGATAATCCTCGGCTGTATGAATTCAATGTGGACAATGAAACTAGGGTGTTGAATAGGCCTAATCACTGTGTATGCCATACATTTCAGTCGTGTATACCCGTCCTCCGCAGCGCTACTGGGTAAATTTTGGCGTAAATACACGTCAACTGCAACAACCAAGAATAATTTTGCAGCGTATATACACGTCCTCCGCAGAATTAAACTGCTGTGCTTGACAGATTAACCAGTCATCCGGCGCAAACTGGTTAATGTCGCGTCAGAATGTCTCGTCAAGGGCTATTGTCTGGCCCAGTACAATTACGCATGAGCAGGCTGACGATAGACGTAGCCATAACTCTAGAAGCCCTTTTAGGACACGGCCTAAGGGCCCGACTCAATTCATATTCAGGACGAGTTTTGAACAATACGTTGCGGTTAGAATAATTCATTTTGTCCGGAAGAAGCTCGATCTGCATTTTTCAGAAAATGTTCCGGATAAATTGTTATGAGTAACCGCTTGACTCACCAATACTGATTACTTTTCCCCACCTCGTCCCGGATATGAACGAGATGGGATCTAAACTGACGTTTGGAAAGCAGTCGGATTATCCGCGGGGGATGTCATTAAAAACTTGTTGGCTTTAGTGCGATTTGGTATAGATTAATGACACATGGACAACATGCTTCCATTGTTCATTTATTAGTGGTTAAAAACATCTTGTAAGAAAATCGAATGAACACAATGTATAATCTGAAAATATAGGGCCATTGCATGTTGTCATTTTAAAGTTTTTGCTTTGTGTCGGCATCGTACTTGTAAGTTGCCGATACGAAAGTTAGATGCTGACACAAACTTGTCGACAAGAACGATGACAATATCGGAGACTATATCAAAACGGGCACATACTCGTTTGTAACTTACTCAGTATGGGTGTTTCGTCACCTATCGGCGGCATGTTGTTCGCTATGAGCTCCTGGTAGAGTACGAAGGCTAGAATATTGGACATTCCCAGCGTGATCTTCTCCCCAGACTCAGGGGGCATATAGAACACCATCAAAGTGAGCATCGCAAGAAGAATGGACGGAATCAAGATGCTAAAAATGTAGGCCAAGGATGCCCTCTGGAAGCTGAGCCGGTAAACGATCTGCGGGTAGGGGTGCTGGCAGCACGCATATTTCCTCTCGGCTCGTGTCACTTGCACCCCGATGAAATTCCAAACCCCGTTCTTGTTGAAGATGTGCTGCTTGGTGTCCTCGTCGTCAAAGTACGACAGGTTGAGGCCGGAGATGTCGTAGGACCAGGCCATGAAGGTCATGTTGCAGTACTGGATGTCAAAGGGAAAGCGTCTGACGTTGACCTTGCAGGATAATTGGAACATGGCCGGCACGTACCAGATCACGGTGCCGTTTGATGACACGATCAATTCCGTATCACCAAGGCTCAGAAAATCATAATTCTCACTAAAATTAAAAAATCATTTTGTATTTATTAAAGATGCACAGATAATAAATGATGCGTCAAAAGACTCATTTAGGTAAATCATTGATCTGTCCGTGTAGTTACACAATGTTGGACTTCAGCGAGTCATTTGACTCAATGGAGATGAGTCTCGTGACTCTGGCTGGAATAATATGTAGGTATATTGACTCAATTGTTGCATGTAACTGAGTCACCATATTGTCCGTGTAGTGACACACTGCCATATTTCAAATGAGTAAAATTACTCAGAATGCAATACAGACGAGTCTTGTGACTAACCAAATGTCCTTTAACCGAGTCAACTATACTTTTATTCAACTCAATTCATTCTGGCATTCAATTCAATTAATGTCGTATTCAATATATTAGTTTGTTTCGACCAACATTATTTAAGCTTTTCTTCTGTATAAAATGTTTATAATATATATATACATTGTTCTACGAAAACATGTATTTGCCCCATTGTTTTTAACATGCAATGAAGCATGATGCGACCACGTTACTTTAATACAATTTTATTGTTTTTTAAACTTTAATATGACCCTATAAGTTACGCTAAAAATGGTTTATATTTTAAAAACTAAAAACGCTCTTTTGACTTTATTTTGTTTCTCTAAATGTACTACTTTAATGGCTCAATCAGTATGGGCTATAGCTTTGAACCTATAGGGAACTATGAAACGGACCGACGCTGTTTGTTATTGTGAGGTATTATTACACAACATGTACATAATACATGTAGTACATTTTGTATCACCGAGGTTGTGCATTGCATATTGGGTTTGCGTCGCGTGCCTGCAATTTGTGCGCACTGCATGCAGTCTAGTATACAAATGGAATGAGATGCGACCCAACGTTGGTGGCGCCCCCTGACACCCCCCCTCCCCCCTCGTGCTGACATCGCAGAATGTGCACAGAAATCTGCATATCTATCTGCTGTACGTGAGTGCGACATAGCTAGCTGCGCAGAAATGTGCAATGAAAATGTACATGTAGATGCCCATCCGTGTGACATCGCACATACTGAGAAATCTGCGCAGAACTTGAAATCTAAAGTAAAAATATGCGACTTTTCCAAAATCTGCGCAGAAAATAATCGCCATCACATAAATCTGTGCAGAAATCTACAATAAAATCTTCCACATCTCAGAGTATGCTTAGATATATGCGATAACAGGTTT
Source organism: Crossaster papposus (assembly GCA_037893245.1). Lineage (NCBI taxonomy): Eukaryota > Metazoa > Echinodermata > Asteroidea > Velatida > Solasteridae > Crossaster > Crossaster papposus. The sequence continues at coordinate 1,933,646 of JBAIAA010000344.1, read as the reverse complement.
GACATCGTTCAAATTCGCGCAGAACGCGCGATATCGCAGATTATGCGATGTGTGATGTCCTTTCAGGGCCACCCTAGTGCCGGATTGGTAAAGCATCCGATTTGCGAATATGTTCGGTTTGAAAAAAGCATCCGAGTTTACAAAAAGCATTCAAACTAGAAAAGCATCCGAATTAAAAAAGCATCCGAGTTTACAAAAAGCATCCGAATTACGAATTCATCCGAATTAGAAAAGCATCCGAGTTTACAAAAGCATCCGAATTACGAAAGCATCCGAATTTATAAAGCATTCGAATTAAAAAAGCATCGGAGTTTGCAAAAAGCATCCGAATTTCAAAAGCATCCGAATTTCAAAAGCATCGCAGTTTGCAAAAAGCATCCGAATTTAAAAAGCATCCGAATTTAAAAAGCATCGGAGTTTACGAAAAGCATCCGAATTAAAAAAAACCTCCGAATTAAAAAAGCATCCGAGTTGTGAAAACACGTGCGATCTTTTTGACACTGATTCTGCTTCATAGACGCTCGAGTTGTACGGGTTTCCCATGCGTCCTTGCAAGGGCGCGCGAAATTGACACAGTGTTGGGTAAACAGACTCATTTGTGGGTCATCGATAAACAATCTACGCGAAACAATCCATATTGACTCAGTAAGTAAATTGCAATGAATCTGATGCGACGCATATTGTTTCATATTTGAGTCAATTTTAATATGACTCATGAAAATTGTCCAAAAATGAGTCAAGTGACACACAATTATTTGTGTATGTGGCCTTCTGTATTTTAACTAAATAAAACGACGTATTCAAGATAAAAATGAGATTGGAACTATAATTCCGGCAAAAATGGTTGGAACACATAAATAGGCATACCCTCATTTGGTCCCCCTCTCCCCCGGTAATATCTGGAACACAGACCGTGCAATGAGAGACATTGACTGGGGGCCGGGGGAGTGTGGCCCAGCTACATTTGGCCGGGATTCTCATGTAATCTGGAAAAACTAGTAAGTCTGTTGAATGCAAATTTGAGAAAACGAAGGAAAACTGTTGTGTTCCGATGCTACCATGGACGCTGTCTGCACGCATAAAAGTGTGTCTCCAGAATCAGCAAACGAGATTGGATCCCATCTAATCCCTTACCTAGTATGTCATGTATGTCATGTGTACTGATCTGGACAAACCTAGCAAGTTGAATTGCTAGGTTTGTCCAGATCAGTATACATTACATCAGTATACTTACATGACATACTAGGTTCTTCCAGATGAAAAACTGCCAACAGGAAAGAGTTTCACACACTTTAACATTTTTAACTGAAGGGGAAAAATCTAGTAAGTCCAAATATGGGTCTAACTCAATTTTCACCAAAATTTGACTTACTAGGTTTTCCAGATTACAGGAGGATTGTAGATCCTTGTTCCAAATACTGTGATAAATCTACATTTCAACCAACCAACCAAACAAATACAAGAAGAGGCGGGGAGCGGTTAAATGTCTCGTTGAAATTGTGGATATTTTTGTTCTCAATAATATATTTATGTCGAACATTTGCGAATTCCTTAAAACAAATCAAATACGTAACATATTTTGAAATTGTGATAACTCTCTTTTAATTTCCACAAACAAAATCCGTTTCCTGCAGCTTGTTAATTCTAGCAATTCTTGTAAAGCTGCAACACGCCATTAAACAAATCTGCCATTGCTTGCTGAAAAAAACACAAAAAACACCAATCATTACACCAAACGCCATCATTTAAGGACTAGTCTACAAGTTGAATTGGTGAACTTACTTTTCTATCAGGACGATATGCGGTATCCAAATATCCGACTGCCACACGTGCACGGTATCCTGACCGCCGTAGTCGTCGGGGTTCCAGACTAGAAAGTCATCTTGCCAGGACTTGAAATTCAATGGGAAATAAAATTTGGCATTTGGTAAAGATGATTTTATGCTCAATATTCCGTCACCATCTTGGGGCGAAATGTGATGGAGACTAACTCCTAATCAGCTATACTCGTTTCATATTTCTAACTGTTCTGTGTACATGTATTTCTGATTGGAACTACATTGTGTCGGAATAATGTAGTTTCAACTTATAACTCATCCCTCAAAATGAGTCTTAAAGGTATGATACACCATTTGCATATATCGACAAAATGTACTACCGAATTAGTAGAAAATATCCTACTTGTTTGAAAGTAAATAATGAGTGTAGGCGTGCAGCAAAATGATTGGGCTAGATATTCTGTAATTGTTCCGAAAAATAATGTTTGTATTGTTGTTAATCCCGATTGCCAGACGGCGATCGCGAACAAATACCCAACAACATATAACTACTGCTCGACGCCGGTTGAAAACGAACGCCGTTTTTCTTGCTTTTCTCAGCATCCATGATTGTAAAACTTCGGACATGCCAGTTAAACGATAATTACTACAACCACCCAAATCCACCCATTCATGATAATTCAGGCAATTACCAATGGTGTATCTAACCTTAGGTATTGTGTTTCCACACACAGTATTAAGCACATAATTTGCTGTCCAGTTTGGTATATCAACCAGGCTGGCATCTTAATACACACCGGCGTTATTTGAATGAAAACTTATTGTTTCCGCACCTATTAAGTCGTTTGTAATTTGGGTAATTTCAGGCAGTACTCACTGCGGCAATCATTGTTGCACACACATGTTTGTCCATCAAACGACAGCAATAATTATTTGTTTTGGTGTTTTTTTTTGTTTCTATACATGTTGGTCCCATGTGGGTTTGTATAGAGAGAGAGGTTAGCTCATGCCCGGATTGCCCATAAAGGTAATTCCCATAATGGGCCCCATACGGGCTTGATACCTTGGTAGCACTCTTCATTTCCGAGAATCAGCTAATATTTTATACTAAATAATAATACAAGGCATTTATATGGCGCTCTACAAAGATCACAGCGCCTAACAATCAGCATGTAGCACACACATACACACAAATATTATATATTTATCAACAAATGGGAAATAAGTGTGTTTTGAGTAGGCGCTTGAAGATCGCAATGGACGCCGCTACCCTGATATTAACCGGCAGTTGATTCCACAGTTTCGGAGCAGCAACAAAGAAAGAGCTATCACCAGTTTTCTTATTGGAGCGAGGAACAACCAGTCGGGTGACATCAGAAGAAGAGCGGAGTCTCATGCGATCTCCAGGTCTCTCTGCGTTATATTATCAGTAATGTAGCTTGGTGATTGACCATTGATAGATTTATATACATACAAAAGCATTTTGAACACGATTCTTTCTTTGACAGGGAGCCAGTGAAGCGAGCGCAGTAATTGACCAGATGAACTTTCTCTGCCGCATGAAAACACAAGACGCGCAGCTTTATTTTGAAGACGCTGTACACGTCTTATGTCGACTTCCCTGGCACCATGTAGCAATGAGTTGGCATAGTCAATACGAGAAAGAACCAAAGATCTAACAGTATTTTGGCAAGCCTCCTGAGTGAGAAACCGGCGAATCCGCCACAAATTACGAATATGAAAATTAACACTTCTACACATTGTATTGAGGTGACTGGTCATGGATAATGCAAAATCAAGTGTAACCCCTAGATTCTTAACAGTGTTGGAGGGGTTGATACATGTGTCTCCAAGTTTTAACTCAATATGCGGTAATTTGTTGATGACTGTCGGTGCAGCAAAAACAACGAATTCAGTTTTGTCTTGATTTAGCTGTAACATGTTATGAACCATCCAAGTATTGATCTTAGAAATACAAGTGGAAAGATTACTGAGCGCACGATCAGAATCACCAGCCACTTTAGGGTCAAATTCTGTATAGGCTAGAGCTGGGTATCGTCAGCATAAACATGAAAATTTAGATTGTGTTCTCTGATGATATCACCAACTGGATGAGTGTATGCATGGTGAAACACTGTGGGCCTATTACTGAGCCTTGGGGTACCGAGAATCTCAAAACATGCTCAAAGTTAAACCAAGAGAACAACTTTGTTTTTATCTAGGGATTGCAAGATGTAATTTTTCACCTTAAGCAAGGCAGTCTCAGTACTGTGGTGGGTTTTATATGCTGACTCGAACTTTTCACCGAGATTGTTGTTTTTGACATGATTTGTAACTTGACATGACGCAGCCTTTTCAATTACTTGTATACTGATCGTTTGAAATCACCTACATTTCTTGATTTCTTCTAAATGATTGCAAGTATTTTGATAAATAATCCAAGAATACAATTATTGATAATGCATTACATTTGCGACGGAGGCATACTTGTGGGATTATTGCAAATCCTAAATGCCGTAAACGTATATACTTGCCATTTTCTGCCAAGCGTTAACAGTCAGCTGCTGTCTGGGCTCATCCTGTTTCATACACATTCAAAAATAAATTATAACCATAAGATATTTCAGCCACACACAACAATTATTCTATTCACATGAGATTTGAAGGTTTGCGTGGTAAAGAGGCAATGAGATAAATTGTTTGCAGTAGGACCATGTGGTAATTCTCTTTTGTGAATTGTGTAGTTCTGAAAGGAACGTTTCGGACAGTATGCTGTGCCCGTTGTCGGTCAGGAGACTGAGGTTCAGCGCGACACCGTTCGATTTGACGCTCACGTGACTTCTCGTGTTTGTAGTCGGGCCATGCGCGAGTAACCGACCCGCAGAGCCGGTTACTTGGGGAATTACCCATAAGAACATGCGAAAACATGGGTGCTACGTCCGGTAAAGCGCCGGCGGTGGAAACAAATCGAAATTAGTCTGGACGATGCGGCGACATGAATCTATGTTGGGAGTTTTCAAGAAAGAAAAATACATGTTATCACTCTTGTATGTGGTTGCGTATTTACGTATGAACGTCACTTGTTGAGTCGATCGAGTGACCTGAAATCGTTCGTTTACTCTCCCATACTGCGCACGTAAAACTGTTCCTGATTTAGAGGCACGGCGTAAGCGCGGGTTAGTGATCGAACACGCTTTAGGGGAGTGACCGGTCACGTGAGAGGGTTCAATCAATAATAGGGAAAAGAGGTCCGATGTTCACAGGAGTCTGATATTCATACCACACGGGTTCATCCTCGGCGCGAAAGCGAACGCGAACGCGAACACGAACGCGAACGCAAATGTGTGACGTCACGGGGAGCTTTTGTGCTGCAAATTTGAAAAAGTAGAACACATTTCAACTCGGCGAATGTGTCGTGAAATTCGTATTGCATTTGCTTTTGCGTGAAGTATGAACGGGCCTTAAGACGAGTTTAACGTCAAGTTATTACAAAGAGCACAGCAGAAATATCGTGTTTTAACATAACGACAGAGGATATCCTATTGTGTTTTCCGTTGTCCCTGTACTATAACCTAACCCCATAGACTTAGCGTACGCTTTAACACCCGAGGACAAGACGAATGCCCGAGGACTAAAATGATCTATTGTTTGCCTATAGTGCTTATATCCTCGGGGATTGTGAACAATACTGTGGTGCCTCAAGTATACACTACTCGTATACGGTGGTCGGGGGACCAGACGTGTTGGACTTACAAAACCCACAATCTGTGAGATCAGAAGGCGCATAGTGACATCCACATGTTGCGAGCTGTTTCGTAGAGGCCTAATCGTACGTGACCCGTAATTGCTTAGCAGACTCACTGCGATGTCTTTCTCGTTGTTCCCAGCCACTGGATTTGCTGTATGGGATGGAGAAGGAAAGCCCATAAGTGTTAAGCAAGGAACTTGATCTGCTTAGCGATAAACTTAATCCGGCCTGTTTGTTTCATACGCGAGATCATGTGGTCCAGTGCCGTGCGAATCCGAATTACAAATGAGGCGAATGTCGTCTACTTCGAATTTTGTAGGCAGAAGGGCTGTTTGTGAGATGAGATATCTGAAATCTCCATGAAAGGTAAACCAGTAGTGCTGTTTTTAATCTCGAAAATACTTTCTGAAAGATTAATGAAGATATATTTAAAATATTTAAAAATAATCATATTTTACCATTAAAACGTGATCTGGATCAACGAATCTGCCCAAAACAAACAATCCTTCATTAAGGAAATTGTTAGTTCATATAGGTTCATAATTATAATTGGTTATTATTCAAACAATTCCATGATAACATTTAAATTTTTGGCAAAGATAGGTTTTTGAATCTCCTTTCGTATCTAAAATATTGAAATCATTCCAGGGAAAATATGAACAATTTGAAATTGGAAGGACGTATGATAGGTCATAATGTATTATAGGCTTCAATTGTTGGTACAAACATAGTGTACCGGTATAGTTGTATTGTTTTTGATCTTCCGAGTATTGATAATTCAGCACCAATAACGATTGACATCTTGCAGGCTTATGTATAATAAAAGTAATCTGCATAATATAAATGGAGAGGCATCATTAACAGCACGTTATTTTCAAACTGCGCGTTTAATAGGAGCTAAATATTATGTGACGTACTAGTCTTTGCCACATATTTAATGTATATTTTCTCTGGCCTTGTCCCTTCAGCCTTGTCCCTTCAAACTTGAAGGTTGCCAAAGTTACACCTGTTTACCAAACTGGCAAATCTGAGGGCATTCATAACTACCGTCCAATCTCTGTTCTAACATCTTTTCAAAAGGTTTGAACGAATTGTGTATAATCGCTTGTCCAAAATTCTGTCCTCTTCTAACATTATTTTTGATCAGATTCCGTCCACAACATACTGATATGGCTCTGATTGATCTTACTGATCTCATTTCTACTTCTTTATCCAACAAACTGGCGACTGCAGGTATCTTCATCGACCTCTCCAAGACGTTTAATACAATATACTTGTTTCCAACTAGTACTATGGAATTAGAGGACATGCCCTTTTTGAGAGCTATTTGACAGATAGGCAATTGTTTACAGTCAATCTGTTGTCCATAAAACACCTTCCAGCCGAAGTGACATTACACATGGAGTACCTCAAGGATTATATACTCGGTCCCCTCCTTTCTTTACTTGATCAATGATCTAAACAAGTCTTCTTCTTTAGTTCTTTGCTTTCGGTTCTTCTATTTGCAGATTCCCGCATTCTCAGTGCGGAACGTTTCTTCATTGTTTAAAGCCAACAAACTATCTCTTAATGCCAGCAAGATGAAATGTTTATTCTTTTCTAAAGCAACAATTCTTCTACAGACATCTATATTGACGGCACTCCAGTATCGAACACCCGCTGTACCCAATAGGTGTCATGCTTAATGACCGCCTCACCTTGAGTGATCACATCGCCTCCATTACCAAAACGTCAGTTGTATCCCCTCCGCCCGCCTTTTTGAAAAAAGGTTTTGTCTGACTTTCAGCGGAATCGTGCGACAACGTTAAAATGTTGTCACGGGTAAAATATAATTACTTTATTTCAATCATAAAACAGGTAATTTTCAGTCGCTACGCCACATCTTACGCCACCTAAATTGACTGCGCAAGCTACGCCGTAATTTGTTGCATAAGCCGCGGACTCGCGCACTGTCAAACTTTCATGACACTGTCGTAATAGCTCAGTCACACATAATGGCCCTGTCACACCAGAACGTTTTAGGCCAACGCGTGAGCAACGTGTTGGAATTTTGGCAACACGCTGGCAAACGCTGACCTATGCTAGGCCAGCGTTAGCTACACGCCGAGCGCGTTACTCACACGCTGGGACACGCTGTCACACGCTGAGGAAAACATTTTTTTTCAACATACCTAAAATGTCCAGCGTTTGCCAGCGTGTGACTGCACACGCTGGCGACACGCTGGTTATGGCCTGTGTTATGGCCTGCGCGTTAAAAAATAGTTGATACGCTGGCAATCGCTGAACTTTCACAGAAAAAGTCAAGTGGAGCCGTGATTTCAGCGTGTCCATAACGCGTTGATAACGGGTTTATAGCGTTCGCCAGCGCGTGAATAACGCGTTAGTAACGCACTCGACGACTGATAAACGACTGCCCAGCGCGTGGAACCGTGATTTCAGCGCGTGTCCATACATATTGATAACGGGTTCATAGCGCATGCCAAAGCATGAGTAGCCTGTAACGTGAGAAACAGAAACAGAGAACAGAACACAGCAAAGAAAGGATCGGACATGGTCCAGGGGGTCAGATGACCTAGAGAGTGAGAAACAGAGAAAAGAACATAAAGTAAAGAAAGATCGGATGGTCCAAGCGGTCAGATGACCGAGTATGTAACGAAACTGAGAGAAACAGAACGAACAGAAGAACAAATAAAGTTAAGAAATGATCAGGTGATCCCAGGAGGTGAGATGGCCAGATCAGTTTATGATTATGAAACGTATAGAAGAAATGTTCAAATGATAATTTCTTTATTTCAAATCTGACATACGTCAGATAATTATTGCATAGTTTTCTCTATCTTTAGTTAAAACATATCGTTAATAGATGATTACAGTAGCTCACTGGGCCAGCAAATTAGAATTGTGCCAAAATCACAATGTTTTCAATTCAGTTTTTCAGTTTCTAAAATTGTGCTGTAGTCAAACCTAGTTCCAGTTTTTTCGGTTGAATTTGTGCTTGGTAAGGTTACCACAGTCGGATCGCTCTGGTGCAGTTCAAAAACCTGTATCACGAGAACATCCTCAACTTGATTTGAGTTTGAATGATAAGTTCTTAATTAAAATGTAACGAATACGTGGAATCGTTTTCGCACATTTTGTTTCTCTATCAAGTTAAAATATTGAATAAGATTAATACTGCTGCAAACTGCTTACTGGCTGGAATGACCTGAAATATACAGGGTGTCTCTAAAAAAAGTATACCCATTTTCAAATTCATATTATTGCAAAACTACTGAATATTTCAGGAAAATACAAAATGTCTGTAGAAAGGGTAGAATATCATCTGTCCAATGGTTCATTATGTCATTGCCATGGTTGATTAAACAAACGAGACAGTTATGAAAGCTACATAAATCAGCACTGTCACAAGTTGGGATGATAAGGCGGGCAGTAAGAGACATGAGACGAAGATGCCAGCTATCATTAACAGAAATGGTGGCCATGTGAAGGGCTCAGCACGTTACATTTGTCAGGTAAAAAAAGTTACCTGACTTGTAGTCCTTTCATATCATAACAAAAAGAAATTGCCGAGGACACTTATATGAAATATTTACGTGGACTCACATGGCGAAACCGTGACTTCATCATGGCATGAAAAGCTGAATATAAAACTAAACCACGACAGTATCCGGTTTGTGGTGTTAAGTAGGTTATTGTAGCATTTGTATGGTAATGTGTAATAAATTATTTGCAAGTTTGTTTCTCACTGTTGTAAATTGCAGTTACTATGGTAACCTAGCTAAATTCCAGAAACGTGATGTATTTGTTTACACCCTGTATTTTTACAGAAATAGCAAGGTACGTTAACGGGGACAGTAACGTAAACCGACAGCATTCGAAGGCGTTTTTTTAACAGAAAAGTCCTGGCGTACAAACTGCCAGGAATTTTCCGTAAAATTACGATTTTGTTTTATTCAAATTTTCTTGACAACGAGCATACAGAGTGGAATATCCTGCCATTAACGCGGGTTGATATACCGCCCCGGAGGGTACACTTATTCAGAAAGTGTGCTTATTTTATGATCATCTAATACCTCTACACAGTCAACTTACAAAGAGCATTCGATACCTGAAATGAAAATTAATATACGTATGGTGAACTATAAACTACGGAAGCGTATTGAGGACATGACCAAAACAAGTTTCCCGGACCACTATTTTGCCCGGGCGGATTACTATATCGCCCGGGCGGATTACTATTTCGCCCGGGCGGATTAATATATCGCCCGGGCGGAATACTATAGGCTATCGCCCGGGCGGATTCCTTTTTCGCCCGGGCGGATTACTATTTCGCCCGGGCGGATTACTATTTCACCCGGACAGATTACTATTTCGCCCGGGCGGATTACTATTTCGCCCGGGCGGATTACTGTCTATGAATCAGAACATATAATAACGTGTATCACCATTTCGACAGTAATCCGCCCAGGCGATATAGTAATCCGCCCGGGCGAAACTGTGGTCCAAAAACCTTTTTTGGTCATGTCCTCAATACGCTTCCGTAATAAACCCCTCGTTGCCTATATGTAGTTCTGCTGGCTAGACAGATTAATAATAGATCAAGTTTCACAACTGCGCGGGGAGTCTAGTTCAACAAAGCATAGGGGCCAGGCGACTTGGACACGATCGTGTGGTACGTGGCATGTATACATAATGTACAAGCTGGAACTAAATAAAAACCGAGAGGTTGGTAAGAAAAAAGCACCAGAGCGATGTATTAAAAGAGGTTTATAATTAATCATTCAGCCACTAGCGAGCATCGAAGCCCTGGACGCCGATCACCTAGCACCGGGACCGGTAACCAACGCCCGCGGCTCATACACTGCAAACTACTCAGGTATACGGACAGGAAATTCATACTAAAGAATGCTGCTCGCTCCCTCAAGAACAGCCCGTACAAAGGATCGAACATCTACATCTCAGACGATGTCACATCAAGGGTTCGACAAGAAAGGAAACGTCTGAGAGAACACCATCTACAGTCAATCCGGCAAGACTCCCGAGCCATTTTGCCTACATCCCAATGTCTGTCCCGGCCCTCATCAACTACAAACTCAACAGCGGTGCATTCAAGACCTTCCGACTTGGGGATGCAAATCCGATTGCCTAGCTTCCAGGTATAAATTGTCTTAATAGTTATAGAAAATTAAAACTTACTGTACCAAATTGTAAATACCAATTTACACACTTTAAGTTATAACCAAGTAACAAAATTAATACTGGAATGCAGTCTACTAAATTTGTATGTTATATTTCTGGAAAACAAATGCCCATCAACTCATTATGCATGTATACATCTGCGTACATTATTATTTTGTACCTGTACCATTTCATGCCTCAAATTAATCCACTTAAACTTAAGCCAAAGATTAAGCACGCGACACGGGTCTATTTGCTACCATTGGGATTCTTCACCATTTTAAAACATCTTTGTTCTAATTTAGTCTACCATGTCATGAATCCAGTTCGACAGCGTTCGACATACAATGAGTGACAACGATACTTCAAGTGATGACAATAGTATTGACGCAGTGAATGACAGCACTTTTCGCTTCACTGACTGTGTCAATAATACAAATACTTTCGATCTAACAGACCCCACTGGCTCTTTATATAACACATGTGGAACCAAGTACCTGTCGGAAATGCAATTAAGAACAAAATCTGAAGGAATGGAAAGGGAATTTTTTCAGTATTTCATAGCAACATCAGAAGCATTCAAAAAAACTTTGACGACCTAATACTAAGTTTAGAAGTTATACAGCACAAGTTTCATATCATTGGTTTAACTGAAACGTGGTTAAAAACCAGCCCTGACCCAATGCTTTGTATCCCAGGTTATTCATATGAGTACAACAATAGACAAGGACAAACCGGTGGAGGCGTATTGTTATATGTGAAAGAATCTTTGTCGTATATTGTAAGACCAGACTTAGGTAGTGTTTCACAATGTTTTGAATCTATTTTTATCGAAATAGACATCTGTAAGAAGAAAAACATAATTATAGGCTTGATCTACAGACCCCCTAGCCTTTAAACAAGGCCACATGTCTGATAGACGCCGAGCGACTAAAAAGAGACTAATCGCGAACACCTGAGTGAACGCCGAGCGACTAAAAAGAGACTAGTCGCGAAAACCTGCCCAGACAAGTGGCCTTTATCAATCTGGTTTGGATTTCTTATGTTAACCTTTGTTTCGACTGGAATTCGCTACCTATATGGTAGCGTCCAATCAGCGAACGTATCTCCGCGTGACGTCAGCTTATATTTGAGTTGGACTAGTTCATTTTACAAACAGGGAATGTCCAGTCATGTCACTTACAATATTTAGCTCAAATCATTAGTTGCTTCCTAATTTATTGCAATTTTGCATGTAAAATAGATTTAAATGTGATATCTTGTATTTATCATTCATATATTCAACTCAGAAGCAACATTTATTTACGTTTTTTTACCTTTTCTTACATGCTTTGATATTGAACGAATCACGAACGAAACCAACTGGGAGATCGCCGTTCTGATTGGGCGTATTGGCATGCTAATATGTATCTATGAATAATTCATGCCGAGCAGTGAAACCTACATTGCAAAAGGCCTCGTGACATTCGTCACTCGGTCGCGCGTTCACCCCGTGTATCTAGACTCATCTCAGCCGCTTAGCCAGAGTCACGAGGCCTTGTCAAAAGGCTACAGACCCCCTGGCCTTAATGTTTCTACATTTACGGAAGATATGGATGAAATTCTTTGTAAAATAACTTCTGAGAACAAAACATGTTATATTATCGGTGATTTCAACATCAATTTGCTAAAATGCGACACACATAATCCAACACAAGAGTTTTTAAATATATTATATTCTCACTCATTCCGCCCCACTATCAATAAACCCACTCGAATAACACAAAATACAGCCACCCTAATTGATAATATTTTTACCAATATTATGGAACAACTCCAGACAGACATAGTTGTATCTGGAATAAGTGATCATTTACCTATATTGTTTTGTTTGGACCAAGCTTTGTACAAACCCCAAAAGTAAAGAGCTACCATTGGAAACGAGATACTAGTGAACATAATATAACTGCTTTGAAACATGAATTAGACAGTGTTAACTGGAATGATATAATTAACGCGCAAAATGTGAATGAATGTTACGCGCAGTTTAACACAAAATTAACTATGCTTTTTGATGAATTTGTTCCGTACAAAAAGTTTAAATATAAAAAAACGATTTGCAATCCCTGGCTTACGAAGGGTCTTTTAAAATCAGTCAGACGAAAAAACAGGCTATATAAGCGCTATCTTAATAACTCGAACGAATGTAATAAAACAAAATATGATAAGTATCGAAACAAGTTAACAAGTCTTATACGAGCTGCAAAACAACATTACTTCTCTGTTGCTTTTGAGAAGGAAAAAAGCAACATAAAAAATACATGGAAAATAATAAATGATGTCCTAAATAAAAATAAAAATAAATCACCTGGACCGGATTCATTCAAAGTAAATAACACAATCTTAGATAATCCACAGCTCATTGCTGACAACTTTAACGACTTCTTTACAAATATTGGTCCGGATCTTGCGTCTAAGATCCCACAAGTCCACTCCAACCCTTCAGATTATATAGTTGGTGATTTTAATCATTCATTTTTTATGAATCCGATATCTGAAAATGAACTTCTGAAATGTATTGATAAATTACCCTCTAGAAAAAGCCCAGGCCATGACCACTTAGGCGCATTCCTTGTTAAGAAAATTGGACCCGTAATTATAGGTCCCCTGTTAAATATTGTTAACCTTTCGTTGTCATCTGGAATGGTGCCATGTGACTTCAAGATCGCTAAAGTAATTCCTGTATTTAAAAACGGTGATCCACAACTTACATGTAACTACCGTCCCATTTCTATATTACCATGTCTTTCTAAAGTTCTAGAACGATTGGTAGCAAATCGTCTTAATTCATTTTTAAAGAAATATGATATATTATCCAACTCTCAGTATGGATTTCGAGAGAATTACTCGACCCAATTGGCTCTAGTCGACCTTATTGATAAAATTAGTTCATGTCTTGATAAATCTTATCATACCATTGCGTTGTTCCTGGACCTTTCCAAGGCCTTCGATACAATTGACCATGACATCTTGCTTTTAAAACTGAACAGATATGGCATTAGAGGAGTGGCCTTGGATTGGTTCAGGAATTATCTCTCTGATCGAAAACAGTTTGTCCAATGGAAACAATGCACATCGACCCTTAAGCCTATCAAATGTGGTGTTCTGCAGGGCTCTATTTTAGGTCCTATACTTTTTCTTATTTATATTAATGATATTTGTAACTCTTCTAGTTTACTATCTTTCATTTTATTTGCGGATGATACCAATATCTTATACAGTCACGATAATTTAAAAGAGGCAGTCGATACGATCAATAAAGAATTACGTCACATATCGTCTTGGTTCCAATGTAATCGGCTTTCTATAAATGAAAAAAAAAGTTTCATGCTGTTCTCAAACACGGAGAGGAATAGTAATATCAACGTATACATAAATAATTCAAAATTAAATCAAATAAGTTCATTTAAATTTCTTGGTGTTAATATTGATAAAGGTCTTACCTGGAAATTACATTGTCCGCCGGCCCATACATCTGTCTCACGTATTTTAGGAATTTTGCGCAGGCTAAGATGTATAATGCCAACAAATATTTTATTTTCTATCTACAATACTCTGGCTCTGCCCCATCTTCAGTATGGATTGTTAGTCTGGGGTAATTCTCGGATAACTCCAATGAATAAATTACTAATACTGCAAAACAAATCGCTACGAGTAATCACGAAGTCCGGCTCTAGAGATCACGAAGTCCGGCTCTAGAGATCACTCCGGACCCCTCTTTAAGAAACTCAATACGCTCTCGATTTATAATTTGTATAAATATCATCTGGGTATTCTTATGTATAAATTTGAGCATAATCTTCTGCCCCTTGAAATCAAATCATTGTTTCAGAGGAATACCGATGTCCACTTACACAATACTAGATCAGCAGATAAGCTCCACATTGGGAAGGCAAAAACTACTTTATTTATTAAAACAGTTAGACATCAAGGCCCACTGCTCTGGAATAAAATCACCCCAGTACCTTACTTTAGAAATATAAACGGTTATAAAAAGTTCCTTAAGAATATTCTTATTTCCTGTGAAATATAATTTATTTATCCCGTAGCACGTAGTACATATATTTCATGTCTATTATATTTGTACGTATTGCATTGAGTTTTAAACATTCTTGGTTTTTTAAAATCTGGGCTTCAGCTGTACTTTCAGCCAGTTATTTGTTTCATATAATTTTTCTTTCTTGTAACAATAGTTGTACATGTATATTAATGCGTTAACTAAGGAACCAGGCCACGTACAAGCTTTTGCTTTTTGCCTGGTTTCCCCCATTCATCACCCTCTGTGCATTGTATAAATAACTGTGTGACATTATTTATTGTGATGTATGGAAATAAAACAATACCAATACCAAACAAAACACGATAATTGGGTATACCTTTCCACGGTAAAAGGTTTTATACACAGCGAAAGCTCATGTGGCCTTCCTACGCGCAGCTACATGTAGCTGCCTACCCTCTCATGGCATTTCTCTGACATTCACACCCACATCTAATTTAGCACTGAGTGCAAGGTCAACAAACTTTTGCCTGAGCCGGCTGTAGAAATGTTTATTTTCGGTTCATGTCACGCTTTCGCCATATAAGGGATAATTATGCAAAAGGTAAAAGGTCAGCAGTATGCACATTTCTACAGTTAACTTTTGGCCAATGAGAATCGTGGGTTCCGCGTGGGGGAGCTGGGCTTTTGGCGGGTTGGAATTTTCTAGCCACTCTGTCACAGCCAATTCCAGAGTCAACATCTCAATTTTTTCTCCGCAAATTTTATCCTACCACCACCCCAATGTCTCCACCATATATTAGGTTGGTTCCCAATATAGCACTCGCATGTGTCTTGTAACTTTGTTGGTGTTGCATGATGTACATGTATTCATAAATAGATTATATAGCAATGTTTTGCTTTTGTTCACAATATAGTGCTCGCATGTGACATGAGGCTATGTTTGTGGTACTCGCAGATTTCATCAATTCTGGGGTTTATGGTGACACTTCCAATATACAGTGTAGCGCCCGAAAGTTTCCCGAAGCTATAAGATTTATACTGTACTCATAGATGTCCTTTATTGGCTTTGTATAGTTTATAATTCTAAATAGCGCTCGAACGTATCATGAGGCTATAATAAGTTCACAATTGCTGTACTCATCATAAACATCACTGCTTTCAATTATAGCACTCGCAAGTGTCAGGATCGTTTTACTCATGGAATTCCCTGTAGTGTTCGCACGTATCATGACACTATTTCCATGGACTGTAATAATGAATTTATCTTTGGCATTAAATGTTCTGCGTTTTTTCCTGCCTGGCAAATTATTACGGATTCAAACAGCCAGTAACACAAGTCCTCAAATTTAGCAACCAAATAATCAATTCCGGCAGTGAATTATATTTTAGGCAAATTGTTTTGGTTGTCATAGCGAACACAAATTTCCCGAGGCTAGATTTTCCTGACCGAATTTAAAATCGGTAGATGGACGCCACTTTGCGGTTGCGTGTGGTTGCCTCTTTGGCAATAAGCATTTGGTTGCCCTGTATTGGTGGGCCTGGTGTTGCCCAGGGGCTTGCCCCCACAGTCGCCAATATTGACGTCAATAACGACGACAAATTTCACGACTTGCCCCCAAGGTCCTGAATATTGACATCAATATTGACGTCAAATTTTACGACCGGTCATAAATTTTGACGCGAATGTTTTTCAAAGCAAGCTAGGTTCTGGTTGTCGGTTCATGTGCGCACGCGTAAAATGATTGGGCATCCGCACGTGCGCAAACGCGAACCATGCGACTGCATGTACGATGTTATACACAAATCGACTTAGCAAAGGTTCTGATAGACAAGCTATATACGTATTGCTTGATATACCATAGCCGGCTCAGGCAAAAGTTTGTTGACCTTGCACTCAGTGCTAAATTAGATGTGGGTGTGAATGTCAGAGAAATGCCATGAGAGGGTAGGCAGCTACATGTAGCTGCGCGTAGGAAGGCCACATGAGCTTTCGCTGTGTATAAAACCTTTTACCGTGTAAAGGTATACCCAATTATCGTGTTTTTGTTTCGATGCTCGCTAGTGGTTGAATGATTAATTAGAAACCTCTTTTAATACATCGCTCTGGTGCTTTTTTCTTACCAACCTCTCGGTTTTTATTTAGTTCCAGCTTGTACATTATGTATACATGCCACGTACCACATAGTCGGCAGGCCAACCCCGGGAAATATGCTTAAAAAACCTTTTGATGGCATTTTTTGTTCAAAGCTGGCAACCATGCTAGAAAGTATCACTATGGTCCAGGCTTTCAGAATCACTCGGTTGCCAAAATGGCATTTGACCTTTAAGGTCAAATTTAGGGGTCAAAAGGTCAAACGAGGTCAAATTTTCATTTTTTTAAAATTTTGTCTTGTATTTTCATATAACATCAGGTTTGGCACGAACAATTGAATATTCAATGAGTTATAAGGGTTTTAACTTCTAAAATAATAGGTAAATATTAAGCGATTTATGAATATAAATGATGTTTACTCATTTATGCTTTGGAATACGCATAATGTAAGATGCATTCATTTTAAAGTCACTTTTACCAAAAATTATCCTTGCTTCTTCATCAACAAGGCACCACAGTAGCTGGAAGCCACGTAATTGTCTAGTTTCTAAAGGTATGTATGACATTTAAGGTCACATTTCAAGGTCAAAAGGTCAAATTTTACTTTTATAATACATGTACCAAAGAAGAATTGACTTGTTCCTGTTGTTTTTTCTTGGTTAAGCAGGTAAGTATACAGCGCCAATGATGTGTTTTAAAGGATAAGCAGCTGTACATTTGAAGACAAAACACTTTCCATCGATTTAACCAATCACCAAATCACTTCTGTTCAAGCTTCATCCCTACCGTGTTCATGCATCCTTCAGCATCACAGCCACATGCAGGTGTACATGGTTGTCCCATCCTGTGGCAATGGCAAGCTTGTGTGCGGCACTTGCTTTTGCACCCACAAGTAACTATAGTTCCATACAGCTACTTGGAACAGATGGTTTCCGCTTATAACCGTCTGTCTCCTCAGGATCAGGAACAACTACGTCAGCCTTGTTTGCCTGCAGCCATACTTTTGCCTGGTAGTTCGCACGCGACATATGCAATTCCAGAGCGTCTATTGTTGGTGGCAACATTTCAAGTGCCTTCTTCCCTTTCTTGAAGAAGTCATGCCTAGCTATGTCAACACCTGAACTAGATTGTGTCCATTTGTAAAGCATACATACGACCTCCTCGACATCGCTTAATGTCCCATCTCGGCCAACGCCATGCAACAGTTCCGGGTGTTGCAAGTAGACATTCCAGCATAATTTTTGCCATGGCCAGCGCGGAACGATGACACAGTATCAACCAGTTATAGCATGAAACCCAAGAACATTCTCCACAACCGCTGGAGGGAGGGTCTCGTTGATGATGACGTGAACTGGGAAACACTCTTGCTCCTATAATTGGACGTGCCACTCATCATCCACACTACTTTGTTGACTGTGTCATTGTGCGTTGCCAGTTTGCCACTGAGGAACTGTGCAAGGTCTTCCTTGTTTTCACCTAAGGCGATAAAGTTCTTCCATGCTTGGGGAAGTGGAAGATCATCCCGGTTGATCACCTTACGGATTGGTCTCGTTTGCCCAGCTCTTTTGCTTCGTGTAGTCGACTTGATCGATAGAGGTCTATATTGATCAAATACAACATCGATCCTGGACACTGTGCCACGGAACTGCTTCACCACAGTCTTCTCGAAGGTTTTGGCATAGTCACCAAACGTCTTGCACTTCGGTGGCTTCCCTAGGGACTGTATCAATGCATGACCATCTATTATGATACCGGTTTTTCCGAAGCAAAAGAGCTGGGAAAACGAGACCAATCCGTAAGGTGATCAACCGGGATGATCTTCCACTTCCCCAAGCATGGAAGAACTTCATCGCCTTAGGTGAAAACAATTAGGAAGATCTTGCACAGTTCCTCAGTGGCAAACTGGCAACGCACAATGACACAGTCAACGAAGTAGTAGTTGGTGGCAGCAAAACAAACGGATTGTCAACGACAAGGGGAGTCATCCCAACATTGAATGCAAACCACGAGCAGGCCGACACAAGGATCATCTTCCATGCCCTTAAAGCTATTGATGCAGGGTATGAAACTTGAAAGCATAGCCGTGACACAGATGTCCTGCTCTTGCTCCTTTACTTCACCAGGGAAAAACTCTGCCAGGTGTGGATGATGAGTGGCACGTCCAAGGAGCAAGAGTGTTTACCAGTTCAGGTCATCATCAACGAGACCCTCCCTCCAGCGGTTGTGGAGAATGTTCTTGGGTTCCATGCCATAACTGGTTGTGATACTGTGTCATCGCTCGCTGGCCATGGCAAAAAATAATGCTGGAATGTATACTTGCAACACCCGGAACTGTTGCATGGCGTTGGCCGAGATGGGACATTAAGCGATGTCAAGGGGTTGGTATGTATGCTTTACAAATCGCCACTCTCTAGTTCAGGTGTTGACAGAGCTACGCATGACTTCTTCCAGAAAGGGAAGAAGGCACTTGAATGTTGCCACCAACAAGTGACGTTCTGGAATTGCATGTGTTGCGTGCGAACTACCAGGCACAAGTATGGCTGCAGGCAAACAAGGCTGACGTAGTTGTTCCTGATCCTTAGGAGACTGGAGGTTGGCAGGCAACTGACAGACGGTTAGAAGTGGTGTGGTTGCGGAAACCATCTGTTCCAAGTACTAAGTAGCTGTTTGGAACTATAGTTACTTGTGGTTGCAAAAGCAAGTGCCGCACACAAGCTTGCCATTGGCACAAGATGGGACAAACATATGTATACCTGCATGTGGCTGTGATGCTGAAGGATGCATGAACACGACAGGGGATGATGCTTGAACAGAAGTGATTTGGTGATGGGTTAGATCTATGGAAAATGATGTGTTATGTCTTCAAATGTACAGCTGCTTATCCTTTAAAACACATCATTGGCGCTGTATACTTACCTGCTTAACCAAGAAAAAACAACAGGAACAAGTCGAATCTTCTTTGGTATAAAAGTAAAATTTGACCTTTTGACCTTGCAATTTGACCTTGAATGTCATACATACCTTTTGAAACTAGACAATTATATGGCTTCCAGCCACTGTGGTGCCTTGTTGATGAAGAAGCAAGGATAATTTTTGGTAAAAGTGACTTTAAAATGAATGCATCTTACATTATGCGTATTCCAAAGCATAAATGAGTAAAAAGCATTTATATTCATAAATCGCTTAATATTTACCTATTATTTTAGAAGTTAAAACCCTTATAACTCATTAAATATTCAATTGTTCGTGCCAAACTTGATGTTATATGAAAGTAGAAGACAAAATAAAAACAATTGAAAGTTTGACCTTTTGACCCCCAAATTTGACCTTCAAGGTCAAATGGCATTTTGGCAACCGAGTGATTCTGAAAGCCTGGACCATAGTGATACTTTCTAGCATGGTTGCCAGCTTTGAACAAAAAATGCCATCAACATTTTTTTGGAGGGTCTTGGCCTGCCGACTAACACGATCGTGTCCAAGTCGCCTGGCCCCTATGCTTTGTTGAACTAGACTCCCCGCGCAGTTGTGAAACTTGATCTATTATTAATCTGTCTAGCCAGCAGAACTACATATAGGCAACGAGGGGTTTATTACGGAAGCGTATTGAGGACATGACCAAAAAAGGTTTTTTGGACCACAGTTTCGCCCGGGCGGATTACTATATCGCCCGGGCGGATTACTATATCGCTCGGGCGGATTACTATTTCGCCCGAGCGGATTACTATTTCGCCCGGGGAGATTACTAGTTCGCCTGGGCGGATTACTGTCGAAATGGTGATACACGTTATTATATGTTCTGATTCATAGACAGTAATCCGCCCGGGCGAAATAGTAATCCGCCCGGGCGAAATAGTAATCCGCCCGGGCGAAATAGTAATCCGCCCGGGCGAAATAGTAATCCGCCTGGGCGAAATAGTAATCTGTCCGGGTGAAATAGTAATCCGCCCGGGCGAAATAGTAATCCGCCCGGGCGAAAAAGGAATCCGCCCGGGCGATAGCCTATAGTATTCCGCCCGGGCGATATAGTAATCCGCCCGGGCGAAATAGTAATCCGCCCGGGCGATATAGTAATCCGCCCGGGCAAAATAGTGGTCCGGGAAACTTTTTTTGGTCATGCCCTCAATACGCTTCCGTAGTTTATAGTTCACCATACGTATATTAATTTTCATTTCAGGTATCGAATGCTCTTTGTAAGTTGACTGTGTAGAGGTATTAGATGATCATAAAATAAGCACACTTTCTGAATAAGTGTACCCTCCGGGGCGGTATATCAACCCGCGTTAATGGCAGGATATTCCACTCTGTATGTTCGTTGTCAAGAAAATTTGAATAAAACAAAATCGTAATTTTACGGAAATTTCCTGGCAGTTTGTACGCCAGGACTTTTCTGTTAAAAAACGCCTTCGAATGCTGTCGGTTTACGTTACTGTCCCCGTTAACGTACCTTGCTATTTCTGTAAAAATACAGGGTGTAAACAAATACATCACGTTTCTGGAATTTAGCTAGGTTACCATAGTAACTGCAATTTACAACAGTGAGAAACAAACTTGCAAATAATTTATTACACATTACCATACAAATGCTACAATAACCTACTTAACACCACAAACCGGATACTGTCGTGGTTTAGTTTTATATTCAGCTTTTCATGCCATGATGAAGTAACGGTTTCGCCATGTGAGTCCACGTAAATATTTCATATAAGTGTCCTCGGCAATTTCTTTTTTTTATGATATGAAAGGACTACAAGTCAGGTAACTTTTTTTACCTGACAAATGTAACGTGCTGAGCCCTTCACATGGCCACCATTTCTGTTAATGATAGCTGGCATCTTCGTCTCATGTCTCTTACTGCCCGCCTTATCATCCCAACTTGTCACAGTGCTGATTTATGTAGCTTTCATAACTGTCTCGTTTGTTTAATCAACCATGGCAATGACATAATGAACCTTATACCATTGGACAGATAATATTCTACCCTTTCTACAGACATTTTGTATTTTCCTGAAATATTCAGTAGTTTTGCAATAATATGAATTTGAAAATGGGTATACTTTTTTTAGAGACACCCTGTACAACATTTTCAAAAAAAAAAAAAGACTACCAAATTAATATGAAATACCTTACAGAACTGTTGGTGAATGCATATGACAGTCTCTGAAGTACTCTGTAAAATTATGGCACCTGGTGTGCCGTCATTTGCAAGAAAAGTGGTAATTTTTTTATATCAAATCCCAACGTTGGTTTCTTTCAAAAACTACCCCTATTTATCATAATATGACACGATCAAGCGGAATGAGTCGGATGTCGGGGAATCCCAAAAATGCACCGTGTTCTTCGTTGGTATTTAAACAAATGTACATAACTCGACAACAAAACATCGTATCAACATGGGGTTTTCAGTTTTTAAAACGTACAGATGCCCTCTTTAAAACTACATGAACACTCATTTTTTGACCGGGGCCGACATCCGACTCATTCCGCTTGATCGTGTCACATATTTAGTTATAGCATGACGGTGGACGGTTCGCAGAATCCGTCAAACCAGTGATCAAATAGTTCAGTAATCAGTATTCAACAGAAGAAAAATGTACCGGTACCCGGCCAACAAGTAAAGTTGCAAAATGAGATAATATCCTGGTCATATCGAGGAGCTAGGTCATTGTGCACGCAATCCTGCACTATAGTTCGTGATAACATCTTGTATTGTGATCATTAATGTATTATGACGGACAGCTGAGACCTATGCCCCAACTCAAGAATGTTAACCTTCATATGTAATTTCATGGAGTACGATACTGAATACCAAGTAATGAGAAGTAGTAATTCCTATACTATAAGCCATAGCGAGTATTGTATCAGTGCACAGAGGAATATCTTGTATAATTACATTCCTTGCGGCGCTATGCAAATTCAGCATAATATGCACTATGCAATTAAGCAGTCTTGCGAACGACAACGTTTTTGTCACGTAAATGTTGTTATATTGTTTCACAATCATGGATGCCGAGAAAAAAAGCAAGAACAACGGCGTTCGTTTTCATCCGGCGTCGGGCAATTGTTTTTTTTTTTTTGCGATCGCCGTTTGGGTATTTTTAAAATAAAATGGAATTATTCGGAACAATTACAGGATATCTAGGCCCTAACGCAATCATTTTGCTGGATGCCTAGAATCGTTATTTAATTTCAAATAAGTAAGATATTTAATAATAAATCGGTAGTAAACATTTGCGATATCTTCAAATGGTGTATCCTACCTGAAGAACTTTGGCGGGAAACGATTGGTCTTTGATAGCTTTGGCCGACATGTCATCGTTACATATGTCAACCTATTGTCTCTTGCTTTCACTGTTGTGATGTAGTAATTCCTATACTATAAGCCATAGCGAGTATTGTATCAGTGCACAGAGGAATATCTTGTAATTACATTCCTTGCGGCGCTATGCAAATTCAGCATAATATGCACTATGCAATTAAGCAGTCTTGCGAACGACAACGTTTTTGTCACGTAAATGTTGTTATATTGTTTGGCCATCGATGTTTTTGTCACGTAAATTGTGTTCTACTTTTTGGCCTGCATTTATTAGCAGCACTTGTTCAACACCATGCATTGTCTTGGCAAAAGCCTTCTTGTTTTACAAATGCACAATTTTGGGCAGAGCAGCTCTGAACTTCGTGAAAAACACACCTCTCAACACAAACAATACTGGCTATTTTGCAGTTTGCTTGTTGCAACGTATATTGCCTATATATATTGCGTATATTGTTATTCACACTCGTACGAACTCGTTGTGAACTGTATTTGCCGTATTTATTCACCCTCGTTGTGAGTTCCACCTACTTCGGTGGTGGTATTTGGAGAGTGGCACAGATCGTGGAAGGCTGCGCGTTAACGCATCACACATGTACTTGTACCGTCCATCATCTTTGGACTGGAACTAGGTTCTCGAGGTCACTCACTGTTTATTAATGCCACAACTGACTGTCGTTAATTACTTTACATTCCCATTATTGTTCATACCTTGTCCTTATATGAAACCTGTACATAAATTACCCTTACATAAATTATAAAATTATATATATATATATTCTTTTGAAGTATTTTTGATAATAAAACTTCTTCATTCAATTCTGGTTGCTCTGGGTCTTCTTGTTCTGTGGCGCTATTTCCTAATATTATAAGTACCACTTGGTTACACACGGAGCTATCTTTTTTGTTTACCTATCCGTTAGCATAAACCACTCTGGATTTAATCACAGAACTATGATTCAAGCACCGTTAAACTTGAATATGACAATCTCAAAAGTGCAGGATGTCTGTGCCGATGTTATATCTGTTCTTAAAAGCGAGACCCTGCCCGGACCCGGTGCACAATGTTGTTTTCTGCGGTCTGTTGATCTGGTATCACATCAATGGGGTCCGCTTGTATACGTCCGAAGACTCATAAGTCCGACAATTAAATTTACTTTTATTTCGGTTCATAAGTCCGACGCCTAATAAGTTCGACGCCTCAAAAGTGCAACGCCTTATTTGTCCGACTACCATTATAAATGCTTACAAACGACGGATAAATTGACCATTTGCGTGTTAAATTTGAATAATATCTGGTACACTGACTTGTTCACGCAGCTTGGCACAGTTTAACTTTAAATTATCTAGACCAAAGACACTGTTGCTATATCACGTGATTCTGGGCAAGTTTTTGCATAGTTACGTAAGTGACGCTCAGCACCAATACATTGTTCACAATGGTTGAGAATAGCAACAAGACACCAGGCCATTCCAGAGCTGGGGGTTGCTTGCGTAAGGCTTGCCCCGAATCACGTGATATAGCAACAGCGTCTTTGGTCTGGAGAATTTAAAGTTAAACTGTGCCAAGCTGTGTAAGCAAGTCAGTGTACCAGATGTTATTCAAATTTAACTCGGGGTCATGCGCAAATGGCTTATTGTCCGTCTCCACGTAATACTACAAATCAAATGCACAGTCCTATCGGCCGTATACTGTACATGTGATGAAATAGACTTAAATTAAAACAGACATAACTATATTAGGCCAAGTAAAAACAAAATACACGTTGATCGTCTCCGCCCGCTCCAATTTTGGACGCCGCACCGATTGTTTTGTTATTTGTTATTAAAAAAACCAAAAAAACAAAAAACCACACACAGTCGTGAACCACATAACGACCGAGGATCCCCTATTGTGTTTTCCTTTATTCATGTACTATAACCTAACCCCATTACCTAGCGCTTACCCAAACGATCGAGGACCGAATTCGGACAAGCAAACCGTCCTTCGAAGATTCTTTGTTCCCTTTGTTCTCTTTTGTGTTTCGATCCTTGATCGTAATACGATACAAAAGCACACACACGCAAAAAGTGGGGGGGGGGGGGGGGGGGGAGGGGGGGGGGGGGGGGGGGAGGGGGGGGGGGGGGGGGAGGGGGGGGGGGAGGGGGGGGGGGGGGGGTGTTCTATATTTTCAGTTTATGCACACAAGTGACCACGTTCTATTTGCGTCACTCGCTATTCACTTGTCATTCAAGCTGCAAAATATTGTTTGTGATATTGGCAACTTGCTTGACAAGTAGACAGTATATGATATAAAATCATTTGTTGTTCTACATTGCATATTAATAACTTAAACGGCACCATAAAACCATCTTCAAATATGTTATGGCGGCCATCTTAGACATGGCGGCCATCTTGGAAACAATAACAAAACATTGGAAAATAGCAAATAATAAGGGCCTCTCTCACCTTTTTATAAATTCCGGACGATCAACATGTTATTGTTTTTACTTGGCCTTGTAGATCAAGTCTTGTGTGCAGTGGCCGACAAGTAAATTCGATATTTGTTATTGTTAAAATGCCCCCCAAAAACCAAGCGACTTGGCACACACTTAGACCACCACACACATGTTGAAAGTCATTTTAGACACCCGAACAGCTCTGTATTTGTCCACAAACACATTGTTTTCCCCCCCACTTTTAGACTTTTTACCAATAGGATTTGTACACGTTATTGTAGCCAATACACTTTGACACTTGGGTAAATGCGATCAACTTGAGACTTGGCATACACTTTGACCACCACTCACAGATGGTCCTCAAAGAAATTCGTCAAGATTGCTTTATTCGTGGTCACGTGACGCCACGTTAAAAGTGCAATTTTTTTCCGGAAGGTTTTGTACTCAGTTTTTCTTCAGACTATTGACTTTGACACTTTGGTAAATACGATCGACTTGAGACCTAGCACACACTTCGACCACCATCCCCAGGAGGGCCAAGGGGAAAACCGTCATGATGACGTCGTCGTGGGTCATGTGACGTCACATTAAAGGTGAGTTTACAAGGGCCTCTTGTCTCCCTCTGTCTTTTCTTCATGCATTAAATACCTCACATTTTGATGTTGACGTGGACACACCGCCAGTCGGTACTGGACGTCGACATATTCGAATTCGTTGTGTTGAATGATGACCCTCGACCACTAATCGCTGGGTGCAGCGATTCGACATGGGTTACCCCCGGGTTATCCCCGGTTACAATACTGCGGTCTTAGTCGGCTGGCTTATCCAGCCTGATATTAGCTGCAGGCGCAGTTCTAGAGCCAATATGTTTGGGGGCTAAACCCTTCGCACGTGCATATGACTTACATTCATGCCACTTCGCTTCGCTCATACGCATAACAAAACCGGTTGGATTATATGTGTGACCAGAGAAGAAGGAACGCATAGTACACATTGGTAAGGTTAGTCAATAAGTTAGCATGGGGGAGGATGTCTTGCACGATGACGCTAAGGTTCCACTCACAGTAAAATACATACATGTATATTATAAAAACACCTCCAATTTGCTTCTGTAAGAGATTGTCATATAAAGCCATTTCAAACAATTATTATACGAATAGCGCAAAATAGAAAGTACAATGCACATGTAGTCCTAACAAGGTTTGAATACAATATGAATTAGAAATTGTTATCGAAAATTATTAAAACCGCCAAAGGATCATAAAACAACATTTGACAAGAAAAGTAAGTATGCATATGGATAAGTATGTTCTACTACAGGTACAGTTTCTACCAACAAACAATTCTACCAGGTTTTTCGACTTTGACAACCTGTCCGAGCACAATATTTACCTGGCGAATTTGAATTAGGTGTTATACTGCAGCACAATGTGATTCGGCACAATACACTGCCAGCCCAGTGTTGTACTGTACCATCGTCTGTTAATATTTTAGCAGTACATCGACGAGGCCCACCGTCAGTTGGACAACCGTACTAACTATATCTGCCTTGACTCTGATCCCACAGGTACATTCTCTCGAGAGATACAGCAGTTGCTTGATGACATGCGATCACGTGACCAACTGTCAAAGAAAGCTCACAAATTTCTTTTAACCACTGACTGTAGAACTGCCAGGTGTTATCTTCTCCCCAAGATTCACAAGACTGGTAACCCTGGTAGGCCTATCGTCTCGGGTAATGGCTCACCCACGGAACACATCTCCATGTTTATTGACAGTTTTCTTA
Organism: Crossaster papposus; assembly: GCA_037893245.1. Lineage (NCBI taxonomy): Eukaryota > Metazoa > Echinodermata > Asteroidea > Velatida > Solasteridae > Crossaster > Crossaster papposus. The sequence goes on along the minus strand of JBAIAA010000344.1, from coordinate 1,906,276 downwards.
AACCCCTTGTCCATAGGATTCCATCATACATCCATGACACCCCGGACTTCCTGCGCAAGCTCGAAGGAATCAAGGACCAGATTCCCAGAACGGCCATCATTGGGACCTTTGACGTCTCATCCTTGTACACTAACATACCACACGAAGAAGGTATTCGTGCTTGTTCCATAACCCTAGCTAGGGCAGGACACACGACCCCTCCCATAAGTGATATTCACGCCCTCATGAAACTTGTACTAACGAAGAATAATTTTTCCTTCCTAGATAAGCACTATCTACAGGTACATGGCACTGCAATGGGTACTCGCATGGCACCCTCACTTTGGGTGACCTCGAGGAACGCATGCTTTCATATGGACCAGTGATGAGGACAGTCTGCTGACTTTCACTAATCACATGAATTCCTTCCACAGGACCATCAAGTTCACATCAGAGTACTCACATCATCAGGCCCACTTCCTGGATGTCACCATCCGCAAGGAGGACAACTTAATAACCACTGATCTGTATTCTAAACCCACAGACACACACCAGTATCTCCACTCCTCCAGCTGTCACCCTAGGCATTGCAAGACTGGTATAGCATTTAGTCAGGCCCTCAGACTCAAAAGGATTTGTTCTAACGACTATGATTTCTCCCGCCATTCACAGATACTGAAGAACAACTTGGTTGCCAGGGGTCACAGTTCCCGCCAAGTTCAACGTGCCATTGCCAGAGCCAAAGTCGTACCCAGAAATTTGGCTCTAAAGGTAAAGGCCCCCCAGGCTAATGCCAAACCCATGATCCCCCTGGTGACTACCTTTCACTCCAGTCTCCCTTCCCTTCGCAGAATCACCAACGACAGCCATCACATTTTCCACACTTCAGATCGCCTTGTCCGGGCCATCCCTGACAGCCCTGTATTGGCCTATAGACGCCCTCAAAATCTACGAGACCTCATTGTTCGAGCCGAAGTTCCCAGCTTGGATGCATCTCCCCCCATCCAGCACGGAACTTTCAAGTGCAGTTCTAGATGTGTGGTCTGCCAGATCCACATTCAGGAGTCTGACTCCTTTTCTGGCCACTCTTCTGGTACTACTCATAGAATTATTGGTTACATCACTTGCAGTACATCTAATGTCATATATCTCATCTCTTGCAGGTTTTGTGGAGTTCAGTATGTCGGAGAGACCAAAAATGCCCTAAAAAAGCGTTTCTACGGTCATCGATCGACTGTCAACACCAAGAAACTGGATACCCATGTAGGACATCACTTTAACCAGCCTAACCATTGCATTTCTGATATGATTCGTCAGGGCATAGAATCACTTGGCCATCGGAAAGACTCAGTCCGCCACAGCCGGGAGAAAGTCTGGATGAATCGTCTTCGGACTATTCAACCACATGGGCTTAACATCCAACTAGGAAATGATTAACTTCTATTTTTTCTTTATTTGTCATCTGTTTCAGATTCATTCCTTGCCAGAATTTTGTTTTTGTTTGTTCTCACTTCTCTGGTTTTCCTCAACCCCCCCCCCTCCTCATTACTCCTATTCATACTTCTTTGTTAGTTCTTCCCTTTGATCTCCACCCTGGACCCCTTTCCTTGTGGCTTTACCCCTTCTGGTTTTGTTCCTACCCCGCCTTTGATCCTACCCACACTGACCTCACCCTTTAATCCCTCAGCCTAATCCTCCTTTTGTTGTTTGTTCCATTGAACTCTGTGCTTTTTTCTTTTGTGTTTTTTCAGCGTCCATGATGTGCATCATGTTGTATATTGCCCTATATATGTTTGTTTCTTGTACACAGTCATTTAGTCTCTGAAGAAGATCTTGTTAAGATCGAAATATTAGGCCCTCTTAACTTATTTGATTTGTATATTTTAGGTCATTCCAGCCAGTAAGCAGTTTGCAGCAGTATTAATCTTATTCAATATTTTAACTTGATAGAGAAACAAAATGTGCGAAAACGATTCCACGTATTCGTTACATTTTAATTAATTTTGGGCCAAGGAAATTTGTGGGGAATTATTGCCTTTTAGACACTTTGTTTTCTTCCCCACATGTGTATTCTACATCAAAGTTGTATTTCATTAGTCAACTTTGATGTAGAATACACATGTGGGGAAGAAAACAAAGTGTCTAAAAGGCAATAATTTCCCACAAATTTCCTTGGCCCAAAATTTACAAAATTATGTTAGAATTACGAAATTCTTCTGTTTTTTTACAATTAGATGTGGCCTCTGCATATCACCAGCTAACCCTTCATGAATAATCTAGACCACTCACTGCATTCATCACGCATAATGAGGGCCATTTCAGTGCAAGCGTACGTGTTTTGGCTTATCCTCTGCCCCATCGGCATTGCAGAATATGATGAGTATTTGTGTTAATGGGTTAGAAAGAGTACAGTGCTATTTAGATGATGTCGTTATTATGGCAAAACCCAAGCCGAAATTTACATTAAAAACCGATCACCAAGCACTTACTTGTAACATTACTCAGCAAAGGTTCTGATAGACAAGCTGTGCGTATTGCTTGATGGTCATGTGGACTAATTAAGTACAACTTTGATGTGGAATACAAATGTGGTGAAGAAAGCAACGTAGCTGATGGTTTGTCAAGATAACCCATTGAAGCACATGAAAGTGATTATGATGTAGAAGATGAAATCATTTGTCAAGTTGTATTGGAAAGCATGTGTAAAAGCATGGCTGTTGAAAAAACAGGCTGTAGAAAACGACAAGGTACAAATTGTGGTGAAACGGTATATTGAGAAAGGCTGGTCAAGCAAGTTAACGGACATGGATCAAAAAGAAAAAAAAAATGAAGCCGTATCACTCAATCAAAGATGAGTTAACTTTGTGTTTATTTTCTTCCATTCTGTACTTTTTAACATGTGTTCTACGCCTTTGATCATTTCATAAGGGGCGCAATATAAATTTTAAATATTATTATTATTATTTGTATTACATGTATTATCATGAGAAGTGACCCTATCAATGTTCCTGAAAAACGTCAAGGTGTAATTGTTAACTTAAAGGGGTCGTATACGTTTGGTAATTACTCCAAAAATTAATGGCAATAAAAACTTACTTGGTAAGAAGTACAGCAGCTTTGGATAGTATAATGCATTTTTAGAAAATTTTCACTTCGAAGTACTGCGGTTTTGGAAAAATATATCACTTTTTATCTCCAAAAATTTGAATCTGAGAAGCGTTACTGCAGTGACGTTTCTCAGATTGTGTATTCCAATGCAGATTATTCTTCCTGCGTGGACGTGGACATATACCGCTCTAGATTTTTGGCAATATCTCCAAATCGCTCCCACCTTTTGAAATGAAATTTTACAGGTTAGTTTTATGGTATATATCTATAACTATATGATTAAAACAAACAGTGGGTTTTAATTACCAAACGTTTACGATCCCTTCAACAAACGAACCACACCAGGTAATGACTTGTACGAAACAAAGATTGAGAAAACTACACTGGTGGCCATTAATGGACCAACATGTTGAAACAGTGGTTAATCATTTATTACATGTCAACACAATGACAGTATTAAATATTAAGCAAAGAATTAGTCCTTTAATTTAAGTAGAGTACCCTTTCAAACCATGGAGTAAACTTGCAATGAATCTTGTAGGACCTTTTGTTAAAGCATCGAACGACTATGCAATCACATTATTTGATAGATTACCACAGTGAATGGCCTGAAGTTGGGTTTACATTTTCAGTCACTACTGCCAAAGTAATAACTCTTGAAAACAATATTCAGTAGAGAAGGGTATCCCGATGAGATTATTTCAGATAATTGTGTACAGTTCACGTCAAACGAGTTTAAAGATTTCCTGAAAGTTAGAGGTATTAAACATGAGTTTTTATCATTGTATTACATCCAGAGTAACTGTGATGTAGAGAGATGTAATGCTGTAGTCAATAACACAGTTAAAACAGCAATTTACTTAAACCAAACAACGGAGAAAGGCAATGTATGAATTCCTTGCAGTGTACAGGGCAACACCTCACGCAACTACAGGAATTACACCTTGTGTATTATTACATGGGAGACACATAAGGACAGGTTTAGACATTGTTAGTTGGAAAACAAACTGTAGATTTATGAAACAGTGTTCTACTTTTGCTCTGGTTTATTGAGCCTTGAGACAACTCGCATTCCTCGCAAGTACGGGTATATACACACGGCCAAAACGTGCAGAGTTCATGCACACAACATGGGGCGAAGTTATAGCGCCAGTAATGCGGGGCGAAGTGGTTCGAACTCACGTGGTGATTTACAAAAGTTCAGTACATTAACACTCACGAAAGTCCGCGAAAGTACTGGCAAATGTTCGCAGAAATCGTCTTGCTGGTGATTAAACACTAATACTAAATGATAGTGGTGGTTTAAGCTTGTAACTTTTAAGCATGAATAGCGAAAATGCTCTACAAAAACTGAGTGTGTGGAAACAGTCTCACGAACAAACTATACACGAAAAGAAAGGAAAGTGCAAGAATTGACCTTTACCCTCACGCATGTGCCAAATGCGTTAAAGGCGTAGTCCTAAACTTAAAGGGGACGCTATAAAACCAAAAAGACAAACAAGAGATAAGAGAAAAATCCAGAGAAACTGTCCAAACTAAACAAATAAAATACAAAAGATGTGAAAAAAAATGTGAAAGTAAACGAGTTTGAAACAAGGAGACTGTGTACGAGTGAGAAAACCTGGCATTGTTGCAAAAGGTGATGCTAAATACACAGAACCATTTAAAATTGCTAAGAAACTTAGTTTTCGTACATGTGAAATGAGTAAGGAAGAAAAATGGAATAGTAATCAATTAATTTCAGTACAGGCTAGGTTTGAGACAGATGACACCATCATATGCAGAGGCGTGTGCAGGATTTTTTCCTGCGGGGGGCTGAATCAAAATCGTTTCGGTAGAGCGAAGCGAGCGGAGAGTCTTTTTTTTCCTCCTTTCCTTCTTTTTTCTCTTTCATTTTTTTGGGGGGATCCGCGCGTGCGGGGGGCTTCAGCCCCCAAAGGCCCCCCCCCCTGGACACGCCACTGATATGGACTTTAATGTAAATGGCGAAACACAGCCTGCTAAGTGTAAAGAAAATAGAGTGTCAGATGAAACGGTAACGAAACCATTATTGAGAAGTACAGACAAAAACGTCGTTTAAGGATTACGTAACTTAATGAAAATTGGAGAACAAGATAAATGGATTGAAAACGTCGTGTGGTTAAATTAAGACTTTGGGTTTACATTGCATTTTCATATTCACTTATTATGTGACGAATTATTATTTTATTACAAACCTGTTTGATAATTTAATGTGTGTAAAAACTGAACGTGGGTTGAAACACATCTGTTAGTAACTATGGGGGAGATGTCGTATCCAGTATACATATCACAAAAGATGTCTGGCCACCGTTCCTGTATTCTGATTTGCCACTTGGTATAATACGTCCAGAGTTGATTGGTTTAGTCTTTGTAAATACTTGAATATAAGGGGTAAGAGCAAGAATAAAGTTGTTGGAGTCATTTCGGGGTTCACGTGTCGTTACTCGTCTCTGCGTTCCTTACTACCTCACAACACACACCCTGTATTTAGATATACAATTTAAAGGGGGTATACCTGCTTTTGCTGTAATTGTTAGAAAATGTATGGATTTGGAGGGTTGTATAGCAAATATTGTTCCTGTTTGTGTTCGTAAGCCTATAGATGCTGGTAAAACCAACAAAAACAATCATGTTCTGTAGTCTGATGTTTTCCTGACCCTACGTAAGATGAAACGAATCAATTTATAAACGTCTGGGAATTGTACGGTCAGGGTGCCAGTCTAGCTGGCTTGTACCTGTTCATATTGATTGGTAGCAATGTGGAAATTAATATAAAAATATACCACTTTTCTTGAAAGTGACGGCACACCAGGTGGACTGTCATTCACTAACACAGTACAATATGGTATTTCATAACTAATACGGCAAGAAAGCTCAGTTGGTAGTGCACCGGTCCGTTATTCCGGAGGTCGCAGGTTCGAGTCCCGCCTTGCGAATTTCTTTGTTACAGCTTACGTACAACATTTGCTTCTATAGTTGTAATTTTCAGAAATGGGTGGATTTAGAGGTTTGTAAATATTGTTAAAAATTTTAATGTTGTATGACCGGTTTCAAGTGTGTTCATAGACGCTGGAAAAACCAACAACAAAATACCGTTCTTGTAGTCTGGTTCCCTGACCCTATACAATTTCCTGAGACGCCAGGAAATTGCCAGGCAATTGCCAGACTAGCTGGCTTGCATCTATTCACGGACGTTTAATCAAATTGGGGCAGTATTTCTAACGATAGTCGGTCGGTTCCAATAATTGTCGATATAGATTTGTTTTTCAAAGTTTGCAAATGTTGTATATTAACTTTAACTTTGACAAATACCTGTATATATTCCAGTCAAGTTCCATCATAAAAACAAATTAACAAATTTGCTGATTATTTCTGATGTATTTATAAGCATTATTGACATTTATAGAAATGTTGACCGGTTTCAACCTCAAAGCGGTTATTAACAATACGTGTCGGTACCATTTGCGTTTTGTTTCCTTGTTAGTTGTTTTTCTATACAAATTGTTCTGTATTCTTGTTACTTTGTGTGCTCCCACATACCACTCCACCTCTATAACACAGAAGACTCACCTGTTATGCCGCATGCCAGTTGGATAGTCGCCAATTTCAAGAGGATACTGTGGATTCCCGTGTTGGCCATGTCAACGACAACTGAGCGCAAGAAATCAGAAATTAAACTGCACAAACTGCACGAAGATTTTTTTAGCAAGTATGTGCGCGCTTACAGGCAGTGCGCGATGTAGCCTTTTGACAAGGCCTCGTGACTCTGGCTAAGCGGCTGAGATGAGTCTAGATACCCGGGGTGAACGCGCGACCGAGTGACGAATGTCACGAGGCCTTTTGCAATGTAGGTTTCACTGCTCGCATGAATTATTCATAGATACATATTAGCATGCCAATACGCCCAATCAGAACGGCGATCTCCCAGTTGGCTTCGTTCGTGATTCGTTCAATATCAAAGCATGTAAGAAAAGGTACAAAAACGTATATAAATTTTGCTTCTGAGTTGAATATATGAATGATAAATACAAGATATCACATTTAAATCTATTTTACATGCAAAATTGCAATAAATTAGGAAGCAACTAATGATTTGAGCTAAATATTGTAAGTGACATGATTGGACATTCCCTGTTTGTAAAATGAACTAGTCCAACTCAAATATAAGCTGACGTCACGCGGAGATACGTTCGCTGATTGGACGCTACCATTTCGGTAGCGAATTCCAGTAGGAAACAAAGGTTAACATAAGAAATCCAAACCAGATTGATAAAGGCCACTTGTCTGGGCAATTCGCAATGGCGTTCCCTCAGGTTTTCGCGATTAGTCTCTTTTTAGTCGCTCGGCGTCTATCAGACATGTGGCCTTGTTTAAAGGCTATGCGCGATGTTACAGCCCTGCCATAGAGAACGGTATACAACCTTTATTTTAGCTCGTGCGCTGAGAAACGCTTAAGCGCTTTGAGCTCTGATTGGATAGATTGTGTCACAGTTCCGCGGCTCATCTGCGCTGCGTGCTTTTCGAAGGGACATGCTACGCTACCCAGAATCCTGTGCGTTTCCTTCACAGAAGTTTGTGAAGCTGCATCAGCTTTTTCCATCACCCAGTATGGGCGGTGGGACCAAGCGAATTTTCTCTGGAATACATCTCCGGGTTTTTAATTAATACGCCCCGTCTACGATTCTGAACGTACAGGAAATCCATCCCTTCACTGTATGTACCACGCTCCAGCACAACTCCAGTAGTAGAGCAAGTGATGTTCCTGGTTTAAATCTAGTTTAATTGCCCTCTGATACCCCTTTATCGCATTATTTCAGCTGAGTGAATTATAAAACACATTCAATATTAGATTTTGGTCCTTCACTGACGTGTTTTGTCCCGATGGAATCTTCCGACCGAAATCACCGACTCGGGTGTGACGCAAATCTAATACTTAATTTGTATAGGCCTATAGTATGGTGTTATATGTGCCAACGATTCAAGAAAAAGATCGGGCGTAAATTTTTGTTTTATGCGTCGCAATTGGTTTTTTTTCAGGTTTTTAAATTTTTTTAGGTCAATTTTTTTTTTTTTTTAGCATTTTAATTTTTTTTTCTGATTTATTTATTTATATATATTTTTTTTTTTGGGGGGGGTAAAATTTTTTTTTTACGAAGGCCCATTAGTGCCAGCAAAAAATATAATTCAAATCCGTTATTACGGATTCGCAATCCGTTATTACGGATTAGCAATCTGTTATTACGGATTTGCAATCCGTTATAACGGATTCACTCATCCCTAGAGGGCGCTATTTACTGGTCACTCTGCATCCCTGGAGTGCGGTGTGGTGGTACAAAATACGAATCCCTGATAACAGATTATGAATCCGTAATAACGGATTACGAATCCGTAATAACGGATTACGAATCCGTAATAACGGATTGCGAATCCGTAATAATGGATTTGATTTTTGTTTTATTTATGAAGCTTTTAACGGCCGGTGTGGCGGTCTCACTTCTCCGGCGTGCTAGCTTCTCCGAAAGGGAAATAACGCTTCAACACGCATGCGCAAAATTGCGCAGTGGTTTACATTTTTGTCGACTTTATTCTGTGTGCTGAGTTCTTTGGTGATGTACTGGTGAACGTAAGATTGTAGGATGTGTCTACGTATACAGGGTACCAGTATGATCCAGGGCGCGTGCGACAAAATTGTACATGTACTACATTTGACACGCCGTACAATTTTGTCTTGTACTGCTATGCTGTACTAGACTAGTACTAGTCGGTCTTTTACTTCGACACGACGGCGTCGGCAGACACATGACGGCCAGACTCGCTTCTGACAAGAAAAAGAGCGATCGTATTATCTTCTATCTATCTGATGACTGTTGCATTTATTTATAATAATATTACATGTAATAACGAATATTTGTAATGCGGTAGTATCCATAAACAAGATTTATACATAGTCCGCCTCGTGTGAGTGCTCAGACTCAGAGATATAATTAAAGCTTCTCCTCAGTTCAGTCAATCATCCCCTGATGAAAACAACTTGCTACAATCTTCAAATTAAATTATTTTAATTGTTGCCCAATTTGGTTGTCTTTTTCCTATATAATGAGTGATCAGTTAACAAAAATTGGTCCTGAAATCAGCCACACTTTGTCAAATGCGATGAAAAAATTTGGTGATAGCGCCCTCTGTTACTGTTAGTAGCCCGGCATCCGTCAGGAGAAGTAAGCACAGCGGATAAATGAGTATGTGATTGTAACGTGCTGACTTATCCGCTCAATCTGCCCGGAGAAGCTAGCACGCCGGAGAAGTGAGACCGCCACACCGGCCCTATAATTATTGATAACGTAATCTACTTTTACCGCATGGATTGTAGTTTTTAGTGGAGGCACTGCTGGACTCGACACTCGCTAATACTTGTCCACCCTGGATGTTGCTTATACAGTCAAACCTGCCTTTGCGGCCACCTCGATACAGCGGCCACCTGCCTTCACTGGCCACCTTTGCTTGGTCCCAGTTTGATTCTTGCATAAACATACCTAACCATGTCTTGCTAATGCGGCCACTGTGTAACGCGGCCAGCGGCCAGCCTATAATAGCCCACAGCAAATAAAATGTGTACAATTACATTGCCGTGAAACCTGTGTACTCCGGCCGCAGAAATGAAGTGCGCCCTCTGTTGACTTTAGAATTTCCCCTGTTGTTTGGCTCCTGGACTTCATACTCTTGTTTTATACAAACGGTACCGAGCGCACAGACTAAAATAGTTCTTGTCGTCGCGACACGTATAAAACGTACGTGTTCGTTTTATTAAACGTGAGTTCTTAGTTTTATTTCATCATTTTGAAGTGTGAATTGCCTATCCATGTGCCTTGAGATTAAAATAAATAAATACAATTGGAAAGAAATAATATTTACAGTATATTATGTAAGTTTCTTCTTGCCATTCTTGTGCCTTGAGATTAAAATAATACAATTGGAAAAAAATAAACACAAATTCTGTTTCAGAAAAATTATGTTTCAGATTGATACATATAGTTGTGTTGTTCATATGGTGGGTACACGTACTACATGTACACGTGTACATTCATTCATTATGCGAGCACATGTGTATGTACGTGTACATATACATGTACACGCAAGTGGGTAAATGCCGTCAATAGGGGACGGGGCATTGTCCGACCGTCTTCCCTCTTTTGTTTGTACTCTAACGTTTTCGGATGATCGCCATAGGATTTGCACACGAGTCTGAATCGGGGACCTTTGCGGAATAGGGGACCCCATTGTTCCCTTTGTCATACGTCCCCTATTTCAATCAAAAACAAACGCATGTATGTATGTGTGTACATGTGTACGTTTTGCTACAGTGGCCACTTGCGTATAGTGGCCACGAAAACCGGCACCGTCGATGGCCGCTATATCAAGGTTTGACTGTATATGAAGCATGCAGAATCAGTGTCAAAAAGATCGGACGTGTTTTTACAACTCGGATGCTTTCCTAATTCGGATGCATTCCTAATTCGGATGCATTCCTAATTCGGATGCATTCCTAATTCGGATGCTTTTTGCAAACTCGGATGCTTTTTTAATTCGGATGCTTTTTAAGTAAGGATTCCTTTCTAGTTCGGATACTTTTGTAATCTCGAATGCTTTTTTAATTCGAATGCTTTTCTAGTTTGAATGCTTTTTTGTAAACTCGGATTGTTTCAATGAACAAAGAGCTGTCCTTACAGCAAACCTAAAGGGCGCCCTCTTGTGAATAGACATTGTTTTTACACATGTTTTTCAGCCATGTTTACAACGTTCGTTTTATTGCTAAAAGTATAACCGAATTTTCTACCGTTTAAAACCTTGTTTTGTGTCAGTTAACTGAAGCCTGTGGAACCTAGAGTCTTGCCACAGTAGTGAGTATTTGTTAAGTTACATTTTAAGGTGAAATAAGCTTTGTTTAGAAGGTTAGACTTTCCATACTTTTTGCCACGTTTACGGATTAAAGGTGACTGCATTTATCGAGCTCACATGTGTTTACATGTACACGTACTTGCATGATACGGTTTGAGAAGTTTTCAGCCAGATTTGTTAATTAGTGAGAACATTTCAGATTTGTCTAACAAAGTATCAGATTAATATAGGATGATAGGTAGTTGCATTTACTGGGTTATTTTCTAGATTTTTGTAGTTTTTCAATTTAAAGGTGACATGTACTTTTGCAAGCATGCTTAAGGATTTTCTGTTTATTTGTTTGTTTCAGTTCGAATAACTAAGATTAAAGAGGACAACACAACCGGAATTTACAACAGTTAATCATCAGGTGTTGTGTCTAAATACGTACTTGCATGATACGGTTTGAGAAGTTTTCAGCCAGATTTGTTAATTAGTGAGAACATTTCAGATTTGTCTAACAAAGTATCAGATTAATATAGGATGATAGGTAGTTGCATTTACTGGGTTATTTTCTAGATTTTTGTAGTTTTTCAATTTAAAGGTGACATGTACTTTTGCAAGCATGCTTAAGGATTTTCTGTTTATTTGTTTGTTTCAGTTCGAATAACTAAGATTAAAGAGGACAACACAACCGGAATTTACAACAGTTAATCATCAGGTGTTGTGTCTCTATGTCTCTATACGAATTGCAAGATTTCTAGTCCGTAAATTGGTTCTACACTTCCTGACGATCCACAACATTCGAATACTACTTGCTAACCTGGGACCGGAAAGGAGTGTGGTACATCACGATGACTGACACAACAGTTAAAGAGCTCAAAGTGAAGCGAAGGAATGCAAAGGCAGCCCTCACGAGACAAGGAAAGGCACTGCAGTTGTTGATGCAGGGTGAAAGGGAGGCCATTGAAGTTACGACTCGGCTCAACAAATTTGAGCAACAATACGATCAACTGCTACAGAAGCACGAAGCATATACCGAGCAGATTGAGAATGATGATGAATTCGAGCAAGAAGAAATGTGGCTGGAAAACTGCCAGCAATTCTTCATCAACCTCCAGTGCAGAGTGAAAGATCACTTGAAAATCAATGAAAAGCCTACTGAGGTCATGCCAAGCCCCCTCAACGAGCCCCCTGTGACCACAGACGAGCCCCCTGTGGCCACTGACGAGCAGCCTGCAGATCCAAACAGCCAAGTCAGCGCAGTGGAGACAAGCAGTGAAGAAAGACAGCCGTCAAAAGTGCCTAGTTCAGATGGTAATAAAGCGTGTGGCTTTAAAATGGAGAAGCCAAAGATGCCCAAGTATGCCGGAGATGTACGAGAATATTTCATCTTCCGTGATGATTTTAAGCATATGATAGATGCACGATACAGCAAGAGAGATGCCATCACACTACTGCGCACATGTCTACAAGGGAAACCACTTGAGCTAATTAAAGGGATCGGATCTGACTACGAAGTAGCCTGGGAGTACCTTGACTCCATATACGGTGATCCACGACTCGTTGCTGACACGATTACCCAGGATATCATGAAGTTTAAGCCACTTCGAGACGGAGAGGATGCAAGGTTCTGCGAGCTAGTTCATCTTGTCAGACGAAGCTATAATACCTTGAGTGAAGTGGGGCGACGGAACGACATGGATAATAATCACATGCTCGCTGTCATCGAACAAAAGATGAACTTTGACGACCGGAAGGTGTGGTCCAGACATCTGGAAAGAGAAAAACGGGCAGCCACCCTGCAAGAACTGCTGAACTGGATGACATCAGAGATGAAGTCCAGAATGCGAGCAACAGCACCAGTCCGTTGCTCAATCCAAGGTGCTCGGTCAAGCATCAATCATGTGATCAAAAGGGATTTGAAGCCGATGCCATTGCCTGCCCGTGACAAATGTTGGATTTGCCACTCATCCAGTCACTGGATAGATCAATGCGAGAAATTTAAAGCAACAAGTCCAGAAGACCGTCTTAAGATGGCGAAGGAAAATCACGCCTGTTTCAGTTGCCTTAAGAAAGCTGGTAGAGATCACAACGTCAACACCTGCTCCAGACGTCGGCAGTGCACAGAAATGATGAATGGGAGCCAGTGCAGGCTGTTTCATCATCGGTTACTGCACCTTATCCCACAGCAGCCAAGCAGTTCAGTTGGTGTTGCAACAAGTGTAACCCATGCTGACACATTGCTACCCGTACTGCAAGTGAAGGTTTTGGGAAATAAAACCAGTCGGCCAGCAAACGTCCTACTTGACACAGGAGCCCAGATAACATTGATAAACAAATCCCTTGCTGAGGATCTGAAGCTCAAGGGGAAGGATGTGGCTACGACAATCACCAAGGTGGGAGGAGAAGAAGAGGAGCTTCAAACAAAGGCTTATGAAGTCCGTCTTCGTCAACTTAACAGAGGCTAAACATACACTGTTACTGCCATCGGGATCCCCTGTATAAGTGACGACATAGCTGAAGTCAACCTGGAAGAAATTGCCAAACAGTTCAAAATTCCCTCGAGCAATCTCCATCGAGGTAGCGGTCCTGTTGATCTGCTAATTGGCATCGATCATGCACAGATGCATGCTGGTGAAACACGAGAAGTCCAAAATCTGGTAGCCCGCCAATCTCCGCTTGGTTGGGTGATATTCGGAACTGGACCAGGAGAGCAGACTAAGACTAGCCGAGTTCTTCATGTGAAGTTTTCTACACCGGTTGACATGACACAATTTTGGTCAACTGAATCAATGGGTGTAACTGTCAAAACCTGCGACTGTGAAGTAGAAAAATTAAGCCCAGCAGAACTGAAAGAAGCCAGAATGATAGCGGAATCCTGTACCCGACGTGGAAACTAGTGGATCATCCCTTACCCGTGGAAAAGGGACCCGAGAGATCTACCTGACAACAAAGCACAGGCTGAGAGGAGGCTCTGTGCAACGGAACGTCGACTGATGAAGAATCCGGCCCACGCAGACGCTTATGATTCCCAGATGAAGGAAATGGTGTCAATGAAGTTTGCCCGCAAGCTGTCTGAAATCGAGCAGAAGTCATACACAGGTCCTGTGCACTACATCTCTCATCATGGAGTCTTGAAGCCCGAAAGCAAGAGCACACCGCTTCGAATTGTCTTCAATTCATCAGCCATTTACCAGGGTCACAGCTTGAATGACTACTGGTTTAAGGGGCCAGATCTACTCAACAGCCTGTTTGGTGTAATCCTGAAGTTTCGTGAGAATGAGGTAGCAATCAGCGCAGACATATCAAAAATGTATCATCGGATTCTCATTCCAGAACAAGATCAGCATGTTCATCGTTTCTTGTGGAGAAACCTGAATCTGAACCAGACACCAGATGTGTACATCAAATCAGTTCTGACATTCGGTGACAAACCAGCCCCAGCCATGGCCCAGACAGCACTAAAGAAAACAGCCGAAGCAGCAGAAGAGAGATTTCCAGAGGCAGCAAAGGTGTTAAAGGAAAACACGTATATGGATGACATTTGTGACTCCGTTCACACAGTAACAGAAGCCGAGAAACTAATAAGTGACGTCAACAAAGTTCTTGCTGAAGGTGGATTTAAGGTAAAGGGATGGCTTTCCAACGAAACCCTGAATGAAGGTGGCAGTAGCCAGGGAAAAAACATAGAGCTGCTGGAAATCGCCAACGAAGAAAAGGTCCTAGGAACAGTATGGAACCCCCAGACTGACGAAATTTCATACAAGGTTACCGTGGGCAAGTACCGGTCCAAAGACGAGCCAGAGCAAATCGACCTAAAGCTGACAAAACGCCGGATCCTGAGCCAAATTGCAGGCATATTTGACCCCATAGGATTTGCAGCTGCAGTCTTGGTACGTGGTATGATCGGAATGCAGCGACTCTGGCAACAAGGACTGGAATGGGACCAGGAACTCCCCATCAATGAGCAGAGCAAGTGGGTTCAACTGTTCAGTGAGATGAAACAGCTCAATGATGTCAGCTTCCCGAGAAGCCTCACCCCATCCAACGCTACAAGGAACCCAATCCTGTGCATATTTTCTGATGCATCAGAAGAAGCTTTTGGTGCCTGTGCATATGCAAGATGGCAACTGATGGATGGCACATTGGATGTGCGATTTGTTGCAGCTAAGTCACGAGTTGCCCCATTAAAGAAGCTGACAGTTCCTCGACTTGAATTACAAGCAGCAGTGATTGCTACTAGACTGTACCAGACTATCATTGAGGAGACCAGACTGGAGATTGGGCAGACGATATTTTTCTCAGACAGTATGATCGCCTTAGCATGGATCCGTAGCCAGGCCAGAGGATTCAAACCGTTTGTGTCCAACCGAGTTGGTGAAATCCAGAGCCATTCAGACCCTTCACAGTGGCGACACATCCCAGGCGAGCTGAATGTGGCAGATGACGTATCCCGTGGAGTAAGCATAAAACAGCTGAATCTGCGATGGAAATCTGGACCGGATTTTCTGTACCTACCAGAGGAGAATTGGCCACTTGATGCATCCCGTGTAGACCAGAGAGAAGTTGACAAGGAACGCCGAAAGACCCAAGCTGTACTTATCGTGGCAGAAAATAAAGACATCATCGACTGCAAGAAGTTTTCAGGATGGAGAAGGCTGATCAGAGTCACCGCTTATGTTCTGCGATTTACCCTGAACCTACAAAACAAGAGGCAGAATAATGCTGAAAAGGCAGACAAGGCATCCAGAAAAGGTCCACTCTCCCCACAGGAGTTGATAGAAGCTACTGAATACTGGGTAATCAAGGCACAGAAGGGTCTATATAAACGAATGGCCAAGGGAGAGTTCAACACACTCAGCCCTTTTACCGATGAAGCAGGTGTCCTGAGAGTGGGCGGTCGAATAGACGGATCTACGATGTCATACACCATGAAACATCCGGCGCTGCTTCCTCAGGATCATCACGTCTCCCGCCTGATAATGCGTAACATACACGGGCAAGGCCACAACGG
This sequence comes from Crossaster papposus, assembly GCA_037893245.1. Taxonomy (NCBI): domain Eukaryota; kingdom Metazoa; phylum Echinodermata; class Asteroidea; order Velatida; family Solasteridae; genus Crossaster; species Crossaster papposus. The sequence continues at coordinate 1,890,279 of JBAIAA010000344.1, read as the reverse complement.
AGTTGCCACTACCGTAGCCAAGTCGAGACAGAAGTACTGGATCTTGAAAGCACACAACTTGGCCAAGACGGTAAAATACCGCTGTGTGTTCTGCAGAGAGATGGAGCACAAAGCCGAGACGCAGAGAATGGCCGACTTGCCAAAGCAACGTTTGGCTCCTTACACACCACCGTTCCACATCACTGCATGTGACTACTTTGGCCCACTTCAGGTGAAGATTGGACGCAACAAAACAGCGAAGCACTATGGAGTCTTGTTTACCTGCCTGAACACTAGAGCTGTTCACCTCGAGTTAGCCGTAGACTGTTCTACCATGGAATATCTACAGGTGCTCCGCAGATTTTTCGCCATCAGAGGCTACCCAGCGACGATGATTAGCGACAACGGAACCCAGTTTGTCGGAGCAGAACGAGAGCTACGAGAGATGATCCAGGGATGGGACATTGACAAGCTGTGTGAGTTCGGAGCAGAGAGGGGTATGGAGTGGAGATTTATAACGCCGTCCGCACCACACCAGAACGGGTGCGCAGAATCATTAGTCAAAAGCTGCAAGACTGCTCTTAAAAAGGCCGTGGGAGCTCAGGTGCTGACCCCATTCGAGCTTTACACCATCTTGTTGGATGTGGCAAATCTTGTCAACCAGCGCCCGATAGGAAGAGTCCCCAATGATCCAGACGATGGCTCCTACCTCAGCCCGAATGACGTGCTACTTGGACGCGCTTCAACTGATGTCCCTCAGGGGCCATTCCGTGAAACCAGAAATCCGAGGCATCGCGTTGAATTCGTACAAGGGATCGTCGATTCTTTCTGGAAGCGGTGGAGTCGAGACGTACTGCCACTGTTAGTGCCGCGAAAGAAATGGATGACTGACAGACGCAACGTGCAGATTGGGGATATCGTGACTGTTGCAGACAACAACACACTCCGAGGGAAATGGTCCGTAGGACGAGTTCTCGATGTTTTCCCGGGTTCGGATGGCAGAGTCAGGAACGTGAAGGTCAAGACAACCAGGGGTGAATACTCGAGACCGATCACTAAGGTTGCAGTTATCTACCCGGCAGAAGGATATGCTGAGGACTAAATGACCTCATCGGGGTGGAGGATGTTTCAATGAACAAAGAGCTGTCCTTACAGCAAACCTGAAGGGCGCCCTCTTGTGAATAGACATTGTTTTTACACATGTTTTTCAGCCATGTTTACAACGTTCGTTTTATTGCTAAAAGTATAACCGAATTTTCTACCGTTTAAAACCTTGTTTTGTGTCAGTTAACTGAAGCCTGTGGAACCTAGAGTCTTGCCACAGTAGTGAGTATTTGAGATATTTATGCTCTTCTTTATTTGAAAATACGAGTAAAAAACTGCTTCGTACATGAAAAATTATCACGCTAGAACCAACCCGAATCAAGCCTATATTTCTGATAAAGTATTAATTAATTTATATAAATACAGTTTAAAATAAATGTCAAATACTTTAACTTCCAATAAAGTTTTAAAAGAGGACTTGCAAGGAAATGTTTTGAAATGTTTTGTCCGTGTACGTGTGTTGCGCGCGGCAACGAGCCGATAAACTTTGTCCCACCGACGTGGAGGAATAAACTCCATGGTCCATTAGAACACGTCATATGAAATCGCTTGCGCGCGTGCTGTTGATGCATGTATTTTACGGGCGATCCGGAACTAGGAAAAAATGAACGTTCAGTCTTTGGCAGATTTGAGACTTTTACTTCGACTTATTTTTACTTATGTATCAAGAAGCTTGTATGTTTCGTTTCCAAATGCACTTCATCTAAACAAATAGTATTGGAGACCAAGCCATAACAAGGTAGGTTTTTATTTGAAGCGATCTGGAACTAGAACAAATCCGGAACTAGGAAAACAACTGTACCACTGCTAAACTACATGAACGAAGCCAAAATACGAAAACGAAGCTGCGTTTGTAAAACGGCCTAGAAGAAGCCGCGAAGTCGGTTAAGCAGTACAACCTAACCGAAGATGGATTTCGAGGTAAGTTTCGTGCAGCAAAACTAGACGGGATGGAAACTGCAATCCAATTTGCTGCACGCATTCAGAATTATTTTGACAGATGGATACATTTGGCCAACCTTAAACACACATAATGATGATCTTAAGAATTTGGTTCTAAAAGAGCAGTATATCAATAGTTGTGGTAAAGATCTTGCTGTATTTTTAAAGGAGAGAACACCAAAGACGCTAGACGACATGGCAAAACTGGCTGAGCAGTTCGTGGAGGCTAGGAAAGCTACATTCGGACAGGTCTGTCAACTAGCCCACCATTCTGATAGGAGGCCTGCCTTGCAAAATAGGTTCAAGGGTCCAGAACCTCCAAGAACAAACCAACAACAACCAACTTCCAAACAGTTTCACCAGCGTGATAATCGGTATCAATCGACCATGGACCGGACCTGTTTCATTTGCCACAACAAAAGGTCACATTGCCCGCAATTGTAGGTACAGGCCAAGTCAGGTAGCTTCAGCTATGGGGGTGATGCTGGAGAACCATAATGGTAGTATGAATCAAGCTGGTCCATCAAAGTCAAACCAAGGTGAGTCCACTAATAGAGGATCTCATAATAATATGTGTGATCGATGTAAACAACCAAACGAGACAGTGGCATTCATGGTACCAATGAAGTTATCAGAGTGTTGTAGTAATGAAGGACTTGTTACGTTGCAGTGTGGTCATAAACTCCCTATATTAAGTGCGACATGTAAAGGTCAGACATATCCAAGGTTGCCAGTGGAAACAGGTTTTGTTGGTGATATAAAGGTACCAGTTTTAAGGGACAGCGGATGTAGCGGAGTAGTGGTTCGCCGAAGTCTCATCTGTGATGATCAACTTACTGGAGAGTACAGAGGTTGTGTTATGCTAGATGGAACGGTAAGAAAATTACCGGTTGCCAGGATACAAATTAACACTCCTTTCTTTACAGGTACAGTCATCGCTCTTTGTATGCAGCATCCAGTATTTGATCTTGTTCTAGGTAATATTGAAGGTGCCCGTGGTCCATCTGATCCTGATCCTAACTGGAGTAAAGAAATACATCAATTACAGCAAACGGAGACCAAAACAGTGAGTACAGGTCAGCACATTCAAGAAATAGCCCTGGCAGTACAAACCAGAGCACAAAAACAGGCAGAAAAGATACCAACAAGAAGTTTAAAGGTGCCTAGTAGTATGACGGATGTTGTAACTGCCAAAGAACTTCAATCTGAGCAGGAGAGTGACCCTTCACTAAAACGCTGTAGAGAATTACTCACAATTGGACACCAGAAAGTAGGAAGAGATGGGCATACCTCCCATTTTCTCATTCACAAGGGAATAATGTATCGGGAATTTCAATCTCCCAAAGTTGACCATAACAATGTTTTCCAGCAGGTAGTTGTCCCAGCAAAGTTCCGTTCACAGGTTATGAAGATAGCACACGAGTCTCTTCTTGGAGGACACCAGGGCGTCCAGAAAACTACCGATAGAATAATGACAAGTTTCTTTTGGCCAGGTATCCAGTCGGACATCAAAAGGTTTATCCAGTCATGCGATGTGTGCCAACGCACCTTTCCTAAAGGTAGAGTCACACGAGTTCCGCTGGGCAGCATGCCACTCATAGAAACGCCCTTTCAACGTATTGCTGTGGATATTGTTGGACCTATTTTTCCAGTCACTGACAAGGGTAATAGATATATACTTACTATTGTTGACTATGCCACCCGATATCCTGAAGCAGTAGCTTTGAAAAACATTGAGACAATAACAGTAGCCGAAGCAATGGTGGACGTCTTCAGTAGAGTGGGTGTTCCACGAGAGGTTCTGAGTGACCAAGGAACACAATTTACGTCCAATCTGATGAGAGAGGTGAGTCGTTTACTATCCATTAGACAGTTAACTACAACACCCTAGCCTGTAATGGTCTCGTTGAACGGTTTAACGGTACTCTTAAGCAGATGCTGAGAAGGATGTCTACCGAGAGACCTAAGGACTGGGACCGTTATCTAGGGGCACTCCTATTTGCTTATAGAGAGGCACCACAGTCAAGCTTAGGGTTTTCACCTTTTGAACTTCTTTATGGGAGAACTCTACGTGGCCCTATGTCCATCTTGAAAGAGTTATGGACGGGTCAACAGGAAGAAACAGAGGTAAGATCAACATACCAGTATGTTATTGATCTGAAAGAGCGTCTTGAAGATACATGCAAACTTGCACAGGAAAACCTTCGAAAATCCAAGGTAAAACAAAAACATTACTATGATAAGAGGAGTAGGGAGCGTAATTTCAGGGTTGGGGATTATGTTCTCTTGCTACTTCCCACTGATAATAACAAACTTCTTTTACAGTGGAAAGGACCCTTTCCAGTAGTCGCCAAAGTAGGCAAGGTAGACTATCAGATAGATCTTGTAGGTAAGGTTAAAACATTCCATGCTAACCTTCTCAAGCTTTACATCCACCGCGAGAAACAGGTCCAAGATCAAAAGAAGATTGAAAAGAATGCGAATGAACCGCTCGTTGTCAGTGTAGCACTAGTTGACTCTGAACAACTTGATGACGCCAACCGAATTGTAGACGAAGAGCTGCTTATTTCTCCGACGTTGAAGGCTACAGAAACCATACAAGATGTGAAGGTAAGTACTAGTCTAACCAGTGACCAATACAAACAAATCAATACACTATTACTTCAGTTTACAGATGTCTTGACCGATATGCCTGGAAGAACAATCATTGGCGAACATGAAATTAAACTGACTACAGACGAACCGGTAAGACTAAAACCCTACCCCTTACCTTTTGCACTAAAGGATACAGTTAATGAAGAAATTGCCCTGATGCAGAAGTTAGGAGTGATAGAACCATCTGAATCGCCCTACTCATCCCCAGTCGTGTTGGTTGCAAAGAAAGACAAGACAGTTAGATTCTGTATTGACTTTCGAGGGCTTAACCGCATAACCGACTTTGATGCGGAACCCATACCTAGCCCCGAACAGATTTTTGCATCAATTTCACAGGAAACATTTTCCAGTAAACTCGACCTAACTAAAGGTTATTGGCAGGTACCTCTTCATAGAAACTCAAGAGAAGCGACAGCTTTTGTCACACCACAAGGTTTGTATCAATTCTGTATGATGCCCTTTGGACTAGTTAATGCCCCTGCTACCTTCAGCCGGATCATGAGAAGGATGTTGAAGGGTATGAAGAACACGGACAATTTCATCGACGACATTTTAGTACACACCCCAACGTGGGAAGAACATCTTGTTACACTAGAGGAACTCTTTACCAGATTGAGAACCACAAGATTGACAGCCAAACCAAGTAAGTGTGAGTTAGGATATCATTCACTTGAGTTCTTGGGTCATGTGGTTGGTGATGGGAAGATGAGTCCGCAACCTGATAAGCTACAACACATCAAAGAGGCCCAAAGACCAGGGACAAAGAAACAGTTGCGTTCGTTTTTAGGATTGGCGGGATATTATAGACGCTTCATTCCAAACTTTGCAGCCATTGCGGTCCCTCTGACTGATCTAACCAAGAAGAAAGAACCAACACACATTCAATGGGGTCCTAGTCAAGAAAAGGCTTTCACTACCCTCAAGAATAAGCTCACTACTTCACCGATTCTCCAGTTACCGGATTGTGCAAAGCCATTTGTACTACGTACGGATGCATCCAACACCGGAATCGGGGCAGTCCTCTTTCAAGAGCGAGATGAAGAAGGTAAGTTTCCAGTAGCCTATGCAAGTCGCAAACTTCTCTCACGAGAAAGAGCGTATGCTACCATAGAGAAGGAGTGCCTTGCTGTGGTCTGGGGTATCCAGAAGTTTGAAATTTATCTTTATGGTCGTGAATTCGTTTTGCAGACAGATCACCAGTCTCTAATCCATATGCAACGGGCCAAAATGGCAAATGCTAGAGTGATGCGATGGGCACTTGCACTTCAACCTTATCGCTTTCGAATTGAATCTATTAAAGGAAGTGATAACATTGGTGCTGACTATCTCAGCAGGAGTTGTGTGGCTGAAAGATAAGAACGTCTCAAGGTAGGTACATCAATGTTCGACAGTGCAAGAATAAAGAAATAATAAATAAATAAAACAAAATAAAAATAAAGAATAAAAACAAAACAAAACAAAAAAACACCAATTTGGTAATCTTCCAGTGAAAATGTATTTTGTTATTGTTTCTGGAAAATACATTTTTTGAAAGAGGGGGTGAATTGTCACAATAAAACCACCTTTTCCTTATATTTAATACTCTGTGTAAATAATTGTGCATTTTTTAAAACCTGTATCCATGTATAAGTGGGTCAGAGCCCGAACCCATATCAATCCGTGGTTGACTGGCCAAGATAAATTCCATCCATATAGTCTACAACATGTTCCTATAATGATCTCCACACACACCATACACATACCTAGTGTCACCAGTGGTCTGGTGATGGAGATAATTTGAATATTCATGAGTGTGGGTTTAAATAAGAATGAAATAAAGTTAAGTTTGAATGAGTTTGAATGAGTGTTAGAAATGAGATGTAAATTGATGCAAGGTTGTTGGAAGTGAAATGAAAGTAAGTGAGGGAGGGTCTCCAAGATTCCTATCTGTGTGGACGCGCCGTGCACTCTGTTGCTGCAGCGATACAGTTTTTTACTTTAGGGTATTTCAGACCCTATAATAACTATTGCAAGCAATCTGGCTTGTAAATTCGCTGTGCAGCTGAATAAAGGTTTTGAGTGCTTCTGCAAGCAAGTTTTGCCTGACGGTGTTTTAAACTTTGGCGCGAGGAGACATGTCGGCAACATTGACCAGCAACCACGGCCTACTCTGGTCCTTAGAGGCGAGGCTCGATGGTATGAGTGCAAAGGATGCCGCAAGACTTTGAAGTCAAGCGAAGGGGGAAGCTTGTATGCAGCTGCCGGGACTGTGCTACATGCTTAATCAGGAGTGAACTGAATAGGAGCTTGCTGCTAAAGTGGTTTTGACGTATTGAGTGAGGACGTGAGACGTCACCAGAAGTTAAAATAATTTACCTTGTTTGGATATAAACCCTGCAGAAGCTGGAGTAGACATTGTAAATGTTGTGAAAATTATTGGGAAATTTTGTAAAGTTTAAGTAGTTGTGTACTATTTCAGTTTAGTGAACTTGAATTAATAATAGTTGGGGAGACTGTTTGTGAATCTTGGGTAGATTCAATTAATTTGATTAATTAATATATTTCACTGTAATTTGACCTTCGTGGATAAATTACTTATCATCTATACATGTAATTATAAATATAGTAAACTCAAGCTTGAGGTAATTTTTAAAGGGGTGGAGTTAACGTATTAAATTAATTCAGAGTCGAGAAGAATCGTGGACATTTTTTTTTTTCCATTGTCTTGAATATTATTAGAGGAAGGTACTGGATCTCACAAAGCTGTTATTGTCTTATACCTGTGAATGACATTCCATTAGAGCTATTGCCCATATCCTTGATGAGGTTAGAGAGGGTAGCCTCCCTCTTGGCCCTGTTGCAATATTCCACGTTTTGGGTCCCACAAGGCTTGGTGATCTGAAAATGGACAAATTGTACACAACAAAATAATACAATATTTAAACACTCAATTCAAACCTGCAATAAGTGTGTTTAATATATATTAAGTCAAAAGACTTGGTCACGGTTGTCAGCCGAAATAGTTTGATGGTTGTCAGTCTTCTATGTCACTAATTCAACATAATTGAATCAATGGCACCAACCTATTTTATTTGGCAAATAAAACACGAGCTGATCAGAAATTGAGAACTTTGAGGAGCCAATTGTTAGTTTTCTTTAATTGCTAAAAACAATGTTGTTGAGTGACAGATTGTGGAGTGAAGCCTCGTTATAAAAAATCTAAACAAGATTTTACCGCTTCAAAATAACATTTACGACCTAGCTAGGGCAATCTTCTCCTGGTTATAATTTGCCCTATCTTTTACAATTTCAAACAGTATTTTACAAGAAACTGGAAATTTCTTCCTTAATTTCCCAGTGCAACTCTTTGCACAAAACTAACATTGTGTCATCTATTTATATGACTCCAGAAATTGTTTAAGTGATTTTTGTTCTCATATAGGAACTGGGTTCGTAAACTGTTAGTTGAGTTACGGGCCCCTCTCTAGTTTTGATCAAATTAGTGGGGGTGCGTGGAGTCACTATCTTTTTTTTCGCGCTGCGTTTTGCCGTCTTTGTCGCAATCATTGTACCCTAAAAATTGACCACAACAAAACCACAATAAAACCATTACCTCCATACCTGATGTAGTGTTGGTTGGTAATGTTGCAAGATATGTCCAATAAGTTAAAAGTGGAGTTTATTCCCCCACACATAGGAACGGGGCCCGTAAGTATACACAATCGATCGCCCGTAATGTTTATACTTCACAATCGCCGATATGTAACGTAATAACGAATAATACTGATACCTGATGGGGCATAGGCCTAGCCTAGGCTATGTTGCGTTTTTTTGTCGTCTTGGTCGCCCACAGGGCATGGCCGATTATCTTGCACCTAATTGACGCATATGTTTACCCCAAGTTTTTCCTCAGAAACCTGAAAACCTACCCTCTATTTACGACACTACAGGTGGTTTTAAATGCTTCTGACTAGTTCAATAAATCTAGATAGTACTAGTAGATATATAATATAATAATATGTTCGATATTTTTTTCACGAACATGAATAAATGCAACACGATGGCGTGGAGTGCATACACTAGCATTGATATATAATGTTCAAACCGTTTTTTTTTCACAACTTCCTTGTGTAATTTAGGCCTGCATTAGCCTTGGTCAAGGCGTTCATCGTTACCCGTCCGTACGTATACGGCGGGCGGTAATCGGAGCACAACGACCATAGCTCACGGGGCCACTATTATATTCAAATCAACTAAAGATATATGAACGCCTATATAGATTAAGCTGACCTTTAATGTCGTTTTCTTATTGGTCGATCGTTGCGTAGAAACTGCAAAATTTGAGCTAGCGGTGAAAGGTCATAGCTAGCTTGCACGTGTTTACAAACGTGTACATAACAACGCCATCGTTGACATAATATTTTATCGGAGAAAGTTGAGTGATTTTTACGATGGCTTGTAGGAATTACACATGGAGATTTGAACTGTCTGGCTTGATTGGTGAGGTTCGCAGTTTAATATTTTCGCTCGTTTTTCTGGGTATTTGCTTGAATCGGTTGACAATGTTATGGTCAAAACTAGTTGTGTTTAGCTCCTTAGTTTTGAGTTTTCAACCGCGGCGACTAGCGAAGGCTGTGACTCTATTGAAACGTGTCGAACTCGGCCCTACATTATATCGCACGCATCTAATCCAGCTGAAAAAAACATGCCCCGGTAAAACGCGGAACTCTGATAATTAAATGCCTTGCCGGCTGAATTTTGCCAAGAAAATAATTAGAGGAGTTATTGAGGATATAAGACACTTGTCCCTGTTAAAATTACGATATTGCGATATTTTGAAGGTTGGTTCTGCACACTGACCTCTACACCTGGACGGACCATTGTTCATATTCTGCTGTGCTAACGCTTGAAGTCGGCGCGAACTGGAAGTGCAACATGGCGGACCCAAGACGTCACTTCTGTGAGCCAATGAAATGTCCAGGTGTAGAGGTCAGTGGATTTACTCTATATATTTTTTATTTATAAACATTACGTCATACGTACCGTACCCACTGAACCTTACACCTGGGCCCAATTTCATAGCGCTGCTTATCAGTTAGCGGAAAAGTTGTGCTAACTTTAGCAGAAAAATTTGCTAACCTTAAGCGCTATTTCACGGCGTTTTTGTGCTAACGTTTGCGCGCGCATGGAGATTCTATTGTTACGTCACTGATTTAAGCAAATTTTTCCGCTAGGTTAAGCGTGCCTTTTGCTGTGCTTACTGCTTACGGTCCCCATGAAATAGACGGAGGCTCGGTTAGCAGAAAATCGTGTGCTTAGCAGCGCTATGAAATTGGGCCCTGGATATTTCATTGGCTCACAGAGTGATGTCGTGGGTCCGCCATGTTGCACTTCCAGTTCGCGCCGACTTCAAGTGTGAAACAATGATGATCTGTCCATGTGTAGAGGTCAGTGGTTCTGCAGACATAAACATGCCCCCTCCCCACAGCGTTGGACCATGCTTGGACCATTACAATGTAGCGATAACGCACAGACCAGCATGCCTGGGTATAATGTTGCGGTATATTATGCGGCGATAAGAAACTGACCAAACACGCTGAAAAACGCGGAGTACCTGGCTGTACGTGCGAGCTCCTAACTGTTTATAAATAATGTTTTGTGTGAAATGTTATAGGGGTAATTCTTATAATTAGAGAGCTCATTTAATTATTAATTAATTATGTTTTATGTATATAATAGCACTTGAAAATTAACAAGCCATGCCCCTTTTAGGGGTTTCCCTGATTCTAAGTAGTACGCATTTTCCAGCGATTATCAGTGCATGTGTTTGAATGCAAGTGACTTGTAGAGGATGCTGTCGTTACCTTATTGCACCCAATCTATGTTCATCTTGAGAATGCAGCATCTTACGCCAGAGTTCTGTTTTTAGATTTTTCATCAGCTTTTAATACTATACAGGCCCATGTGCTGATGGAGAAATTACAGATATTGAAAGTAAATCCTCTCCTCAATTTATGGATTATGGACTTTTTGACCAATCGACAGCAAAGGGTTCGTTGTGGTAACACTTTATCTGAAGTTAATGTGTGCAATACTGGTTCCCCATAGGGATGCGCTTTATCACCTACTTTGTTTACATTGTATTCTAATGATTTTGAATGTACAGAGTTATCATCTTTTTTAACTGTTAAATATGCAGATGATACTTGTCTTGTTGGACTAATATCTAACAATGATATCAGTGGATACAGGGACAATGTGGATATCTTAACCTAAATGCTGCTAAATGTAAGGAAATCATAGTTGACTTCAGAAAAAAGAGAAGCGATCATGAGTTACTAACTATTGCTAATGTTAACGTTGATGTTGTTTCTGAGCATAAATATCTGGGCGTCTATATTGATAATAAATTAATTGGAAATGTAATACTAAGAAAGTCAGTGCTAAGTGTAATCAACGATTGTATTTTTTAAGACGCATGAAATCGTTTAACGTTCATAGTGATATTTTATATCTGTTTTATCAGGCAGTTATACAATCGGTTTTGTCATTCTGTAGTGTTGTGTGGTACATTGGGCTGTCTTCTATAAATGTCAGAAAGCTAAATCGGATTATAGTCCAGGCAAAATACACTATTTTGTTTTGTTGACCTCAAACAAATTGCAACAAATTGTTTTTTACCACAGTGCACTTCTATAAGGTCCCTAGAATTACATACTAAAAGTCTACAAAAACCCAAGTGGTGAAAATATGTATAATTTGCATAAATCGTTAATCCCTGCCGTGTAATATTATGTTTATTCCCATATTTGGGTATATATTTTATTTTTATTTTTTGAAAAGTTTATTTTGGCGATTATACTGACACATCCTTACTTTAATAACATTTTCTAAAGCATGTAAGTGACTAAATAATTTTGAAAATATAGTAATGGTCCAAAATGACTACAATTATACCCTATAATTTGCACGCATTTACCATGTCTCCAGATATCATCAAGTAGTCAGTATTGACGTGCTTCAAATTCACCAAGTTGCTTACTGGCACAGTTATCCTATTAAAACCTCATGAAAAATCATATGAACAATGATAACATTGTGATATTTAGCCCAGCAAACAAAAACTGGGAAAAAGTGGTGTGTCCCTAAATTGGGCTAACAAGTAGGTGAAGGGTTGCCCAAGGTGAGAGACTTGAACAAATTCAAGGAAACCCCCCAAATTAAAGATTGTTGTTGCTTACACAAATCCTATCTACGTTAAAATGTATTTTGGGGATTTCCTTGAACTTGTTCAAGTCTCCCACGTTAGGCAACCCTTTAACTACTTTTTAGCCCAATTTATGGACACACCATTCCCCCCCCCCCCCCAGTTTTTGTTTGCTGGGCTAAATATCACAATGTTATCATTGTTAATATTATTTTTCATAAGGTTTTAATATGATAACTGTGCCAGTAAGCAACTTGGTGAATTTGAAGCTCACCAATACTGACTACCTGGTGATATCTGGAGACAGTGTAATGTGCGAACATTTATGGGGTCATGAAGTTGTCATTTTGGATAATTACTATGTTCTCCTAATTATTCGGTCACTTATATGCTTTAGCAAATGTTATTGAAGTAAGGATATGTAAGTAGAATCACCAAAATAACTTTTCAAAAAATAAAAAATATATATAGGGGAATAAATATATTACGCGGCAGGGATTAACGATTTATGGAAATTAGTCATATTTCCACCACTTGGATTTTTGTAGACTTTTAGTATGTAATTCTAGGGACCTTATAGAAGTGCATTGTGGTGAAAACAAAATTGTTGCAATTTGTTTGAGGTCAAAACTTATTTTTCCTGGACTATTATCAAAGCTGCAAGTAGGTTGGTTGGTGCTGATGTTGAGCAGTTGGACTCCTTATGTAACAGTACTTTGGAGAAAACATTCCAGACTATTGTGTTGGAAAAAGACCACCCTTTGCATTCCAGTGTTATTTTCAACAGGTCAGGTCGAATTAGACTCCCTCGGATGAATACAAATCGGTTCAGGAATTCTTTTCTCCCATCAGCCATTAGACATTATAACAATAATTTCTCTAGATAGGACATATAATTAGATTTGAATGTCAACGACAAATGTACAAAGACAAAATACAATTAATGAAAAATGTATGTATATGTATTTATTTAAAAAAAATATTCTTAACCGTTATAATTTTATATGTATATGTTTTTGTAATGACTGGGGAGACAATTTTCATGTTTTCATGATGAATAAATAAATGAATGAATGAATGAATGAATAAAATGCAAACCAGTTTGAACTTGTAAGACCAATGCCTTGCAAACATTTGACATCATTTTAACGACAAATTAGTTGTGGGCGTGGTTTTTAAATTAAAAAAACACGCCTCTTTAGGAGTTTTCCTGATTCTAAACAGTACGCATTTTTCAAAGCGATTATTGTTGCATGTGTTTTGGGTGCAAACCAGTAAACCAATGCCTTGCAAACCATTTTTGGAAACATAAGACACCATTTTTCTGAGAAATTAGTTGTGGGCGTGGCTTTTAAATTAGCAAACTGCGCCTATTTAGGTACATTTCCCTGATTCTAAGCAGTATACGCATTTTGGAAATGGGCTTAAACCTGCGTCTACAGTAAAACACCTTTATAACAAGGTCCTTTGAGACTTTACAATTACCTTGTTATAACAGGTACTCTAACCTTGTATTATCAGTACTTAGATTCTCATTGAGTAAAAGCCAACATCTTCAATTTACCGCCCACAGCAACGCCTTGCTTTGTCATTAAAAGTATGATGTCGGCATAAATGTTAAGAAAGGCGTATGGGTCAGAGCATTCCGCTATACTGAGACTTTTGATATGAATCATGCTACATTTTAACTGAATGGAATGGAATGGAAACTCTTTTAATCGCAATGCATTCATATTAGGGGAGTCAGGCTGGCGTAGCGGTTCTTTTCTCGCATTCCACCACTATGACCCGGGTTTGAACCCCGCCTGGGCCAATATGTGGATTGGGTTTTCAGTCACTGCCTTCCCCCCCCCCCCCCCCCCCCCCCCGTTTTTAGTCCCTCCCTATTCTTCTGGGGTTTTCCTTCCACCTCTAAAACTGTACCTTCTTTTGATTGTCTTCTCTCTACAGGTTTCTTCAGGCTTGCGAGCTACAGTGCCTAGAGCGCTTTTGAGGTTTCTTTGGTTTCAAAAACCAGAAAGAATTAATAATAAATAATAATATTCTATACTTCTTCATATACAAACACCTGTGCGTTTGTATACAGTGCGCGTGCTTTTTTATTCAAGGTCAATAAAAAATGTAGGATTTTTTTAAAAGTCACACCCACAACTAATTTCTCATTAAAAAGGTGTCAAATGTTTGCAAGGCATTGGTCTACAAGTTCAAACTGGTTTGTACCCAAAACACATACAACAATAATCGCTGAAAATGCGTATACTGCTTAGAATCAGAAAAATGTACCTAAATAGGCGCAGTTTGCTAATTTAAAAGCCACGCTCACAATTAATTTCTCAGAAAAATGGTGTCCAATGTTTTTAAAAATGGTTTGCAAGGCATTGGTCTACTGGTTTGCACCCAAAACACATGCAACAATAATCGCAGTGAAAAAAAATGCGTACTGTTTAGAATCAGGGAAACCCCTAAAAAGGCGTGGTTTGTTAATTTAAAAACCACGCCCACAACTAATTTATCGTTAAAATGATGTCAAATGAAGGCATTGGTCTACAAGTTTAAACTGGTTTGCACCCAAAACACATACAACAATAATCGCAGTGAAAAATGCGTATTGTTTAGAATCAGGAAAAAACCTAAAAAGGCGTGGTTTGTTAATTTAAAAACCACGCCCACAACTAATTTATCGTTAAAATGATGTCAAGTGTTTGCAAGGCATTGGTCTACAAGTTCAAACTAGTTTGCACCCAAACACATGCACTGATAATTGCTGGAAAATGCGTACTACTTAGAAACAGGAAAACCCCTACAAGGGGCGTGGCTTGTTAATTTTAAAGTGATTATATAGCCTACATAAAACATAATTAATTATCATTTGAAAACAGATTCAACTCACCGTTAGGGGCTAAAAAAGGACTTGGTGTTCATTTTTGCGTGAATATATAGCGGTTTTCACTTTTGCCCCTTTTTTTCTAAAAATAGCCACAGAAAATGACGTAGGGGGTCCATGTTTGGGGTGTCTGGTACGCGTAGTGCAGCGGTCTTTTCGTCTGCCGTAATCCATTTTGTACTCTATGAACTCAACTTGTTCATTTGGCATCATTTTTTAGTGGTACCTCGCTTAACTATTTAGTACCCAGTTTTTGACCCCTCTGGGGGTCCCCCGGGGGTACATGCATCTGGTGGTACCCGGCAGACTCTCATTTCCATTCATTTCAGGTGACCCCCTACACACTCCCATAGTCAGATATTGGTACCTAGTTTATCTAACCAAATGTCCGTGGGCTGCCGACCTAGATGGCGTTGTTTCCCATCATCAGAATGGGATTTGGAATTGTAATGATTTGAGAAAACAATAAACACAGGTGCTTACACAATCGCAATGTTTAGCTCCAAAATAATGAAATTTGAATGATCTATTCAGAATTGCCGGAATTTGTGTGCACACTTATTAACGGTAAGACATAACCATGTTCCACGCTGTTCAAAACATGACTAGGCGGGGAAAGAGTCCGCCAAAAAGCACTATGACTTCTTAATCTACCAGCAACCTTGATATTTGGTATACCCTCATTTTGTTCGTATTCGTAGTAATCTTCAGCAACATAGGCCAACGAAGCATCTTTAGCTTTAATTCCCTGATTTAGGTTACACTTAACTTTATTGGCTTGTTGTTGCTGCGACCGAGGTTGCTGGCCTGCTGAAGGTAAATCTTCTTGGGCATGATGCATCTATTTCTAAGAAAAATGACTTTGCTGAATTATCTTTGACGCCGACAAAACACATATTTGGGGGTGTGAGTAGCAAGGCGGGGGTAGGGGTATACCTTGAGAGATTGGCGAATTAAAGTACCTTGCTGCCAACTTGGATGCTTACACCCGGTCTTAAAAATACTCCAAAGACACCCCCCCCCCCCCCTTTCATGTACAAGTGACAAACCCTTCCCCTTTAGGGGTGAAACGAAACGACAGATTCCACGAGCTGGCTCCCAGACTACCATGCCGTGTGTTGAATCTCCAAACAATCATCCAAGCACGCAATGCGGCGTGTTAAATGATGTTAAAAAAATATCAAATCATCACATTAACACAAACGTTAAACAAAATGTTGTAAAGGCGCGAGTTGGTATAGGAAACATCCCAATTCAATTAACTCCGACGAATAAAACAAACACATAGGCCTAGGCCTACACGTACATCTCTCGGATTGTTTGGAACAAATAAATCAGTGAAGTTTTTTATTTTCAAAAACTGATGCATGTGGTTATTTTTTAGTAGGCCTATCGTGGGTCTATACTAAACCAATTAGCCTAGGCTAGGCCTACTTATAGCGAGTGCCCACTTTCAAACTTGGGGTAGCCGGAACTGAATGAAGTCTTATAAAACATTCATAAATACCTGGGACAGTTTAGGCATTCCTATTGGTCGAGAGCCCGTCACGTGGCCGGTATTAAACGGACGATAAAGACATGGCTGGAAGTGTTTAAAACCAGCTGGCAACAAAGCGATGTCGCATTATACTCGTCCCCAGGGCTCACTTTATTTCCCACCGAACCTCGTCTCCAATAGTAAGAGCGGGTAGTGTTGGGCGCGTACAGCTCGACACCCTGGGAACGAAGTTGCCAATGGCAGTAATAGTCTGGTTCATAGTAAATACGCTTTATTGCATGTATTGTGTAGTGCGACAGAGGCGGAAACATGTCATTTGACACACACAGAATGGCGAAACACCGAAATTTACTTTCGACAATTTTCCGGGATTTTCGGGGCTTTTGGGGCTGAATTTTACAAAAAAGGTATTTATGACTGGGAATAAATGTGTGTTCGGTCGGTATTAATCACTCTGTTTAATATCGCTTGGAGTCTGGGTGCTGATAATTACCATCGCCTTCGGCTCGGGTAATTATCCTCAGCACCCAGACTCCAGTCCAAGCGGTATTAAACAGAGTGATTAAAACCTCTCAAACACACATGTACTATTCCCTTATTGAAACTCCTCGTGTCTTTTAAAGAATGATGAATAGTGAGAAATGTTAGAACAAGTTGGAAAAAAGGTGAGAAACTGCCAAAACTGCAGTCTATGCGTTTAACGCGCGTGACGCCATGTTTAACATTATGTATAAAGGGTTGCATAAGCCAATTCGGTATTCCGATTTATTCTAACTGCGCATGTGCACAACAAGATTCAACAATCTTTCTCAAGGGATAAACATTTCATCGATTGCGTGCAAAAGCATAGCGGGTACTAGCAAATTAAAAAAAATCGTCGTGTTTTTACATTTTGGTGTTTTCAGGTGTTTTGTGTGGCCAAACCGTTGTTCGAACAAAGTGCCCATCGTCTTTTCGATTTCACAAGAAAATACAGATAATGCAGATTTGGTTACCACGTCCCCCATAGCCTTGTGTGCATTTTCAGCCGTGTTTATCCCTTGAGAAAAATTGTTGAATCTTGTTGTGCACATGCGCAGTTGGAATAAATCGGAATACCGAATTGGCTTATAATTTACGTTACGCGCGCTACGCGTACGCGCTAATCGCAGGCTATCAATCGGGCCGAGCGGCAATTTTGGAGGTCAAACAAAGTGCAGACGGCACATTGCCGGTGTGAAAGGTAATTCTGTCTCCCCTGGTAAATGTGTCCCCCCGGACTGACTTACCAGGCCGTGACCCGGTAAATCTGTCCGGGGGGACACATTTACCTAGGTATTTCTGTCTCCCTCCAGGTAATTCTGTCTCCCTGTCCAACGTTAAACGTGTCCCCCTGGTAAATTTGTCCCGTGCAACGTCACAAGTCTAGCACCCACTAGACGCAACAACCAGTGTAGTACATGTTCACCCCTCCATGGTGCATTATTTGTGGCAGACTGTATGATGTGTAGCGTCCTACAAATTACTGGTGGTCAAAAGTGCTGCCGTATTTCATGCTGGGTATCTAGAATTTGTACGCGTGCAAGAAGTCTAAAAATACTGATTACTGCCATTTTCCCTTTCGTGCAGAAACGTAGATCGGTTGATTTAATTAATAAAGTTATTTGTATTTTTATTTGTATTTTGATAAATCGATGAAGGGAAGAGAAGTCCAAATAATAAATACCATGTGAGCTTTTCATTGAAATAACATCAAAATAACCACTTATGTGTGGAACATTGGGGGACAAAATTACCTAGAGAGGGGACAGCATAAACTGGAGGGGGACAGAATTAACGGCTCCAGGGGGACACTTTTACCTAGGTAATTCTGTCCCCCCGGACGATTTTACCGGGGGACAGAATTACCGTCCACACCGGCCGTGATTACGCAGACCTCATTGGGGGCGCTGTCGTGAAGTAAGTGCGACGTGCATGTGACGTAATATGCATGAACTTTATTTGTTATTTTGTATAATCAATCATGATATTTCGACATCTCGTTGTTTAGCAAATATTTATATTAAATGTACCTCTGTTGTCTCTCTACATCATGGAGGAAGGGAGGGGGGGGGGGGGGGGGGGGGGGGGGGGGGGGGGGGGGCGAAAAAACGAGGCTTCCAAAATTCATATTGTACAGGGGTGCGTTCCACTTACGCAAACTGTTTGCGCGAACGTTCGCCTACGTTTTGAGTTGGCGTTGAAGTGGAACGATATTTTAAAAACTAAGTTTTCAAAATACCATCGATGCGACCAACCGCGGTAGGCTAGTCGTGATGAATAGTCGAATAGACAAGTCCAACCATCGTCGACTAGCCTGAGTTCGATCAGAGTTAGTCAAACTATTATACAAATATTGACTGCTTTGAGTGGTATAGACAGTAAAACTAGCCTCCCGAGGTGATCCATGGAGCATTCGCCTCGGGAAAATAGAATG
Organism: Crossaster papposus; assembly: GCA_037893245.1. Classification (NCBI taxonomy): domain Eukaryota; kingdom Metazoa; phylum Echinodermata; class Asteroidea; order Velatida; family Solasteridae; genus Crossaster; species Crossaster papposus. The sequence goes on along the minus strand of JBAIAA010000344.1, from coordinate 1,871,576 downwards.
CTCCATGGATCACCGAGGGAGGCTAGTTTTACTATACCGCGAAATAAAGCAGTCAATATTTGTTTTATAACACCTCACTCACAGATTCTGCACAATTTAAGCTTCCTGAAAGTATAGTACATGTAATGACAAAAAATCTCCGAATTATACGTCTCTCGATCATACGTGTACTTTGTTGCCTTGATGAACGGGTGCGAGGGTGATAGAGCAATGTTTACGCAATGCACCGAGTACACGTCTGGGTTTCAGTCACGCTTTCGTTGCTATGCGCATAGTACGTGTGTTGCTATGCGCATAGTACTTTTTCAGAACGAGGCTGCGTGGTATAGTCTTTTTGGAGCGCAAGTAAAAAATAGTAAAAATAGCAAGTGACACGTGACGCGCTCTCGGCCAATCAAGACACAGAATCTGTGAGTGAGGTGTTATAAAGTTAACTATAATAGTCCTTGATCGAACTTGGCCACTATTTAACTTCGAACCCTGCAAATTGGGTACGAGGCAACCGCAACCTCCCCCGGCCCCGTGTATACACCGAGTGGACCGCTATTACCGACTTGGCACCAAGTATAGTCATGCATCAGCGTGGGTTACGTCATTGACTCTAGTCGTAGTCGTACTGAGCGCTGGTGTCATGGGTTATCGGTAGGATAACAGGGAAGTTGTTCTCAGTCAAAAACTAAATGGTTTTTTTAAATATAATTTTACCAACCTTTTTAAAAATAACCTTGCACTTCATCGTGTGTAGAAATCTTAGTAATGTTGGTCTTGCGTTGCGAGAGATCGTCCGCCATTCACAGTGGTACTGCTTTCACGACGTAGAGCGACGTCACATATTATCGGTTTTTTCATTGGTTGGTACTAAATGAATATTTAGAAGCTAGTATGGTGTGCCAAATAAATCAAAAATGTTGCAGTTTTGTCCAACTGCACTGCCGTTAATCGAGATGACTTTACTTAATAGATGGGAGCTCTCTAAAACATTTTTGAGTATACAAATGGTGTTTATTAATGTTCTAAGTAACTCACAAGCTTGTTTGTTTACTTGTTTGTATAATATAAATTTCTTAAAATTAACTTCATTAATTTTGTTTAATACACTTTTGTCTTTGTGTAATTTCTTTGTATTGTTTACATTTCTTTAAATTAATTATATTTATTTTTCTTTAATACACTTTTGTCTTTCTGTTTATTCTTTTGTATTATTTACATTTCTTGAAATCAATTAATTATATTAATTTTGTTTAATAAAATTCTGCCTCTCTTGTTATCCTTTTTACATTTCTTTAATTTATATTGTATTTACTTTGTTTAATAATCTTCTGCATTTCAACTTATTCTTTAGTATTATTTACATTTCTTTAAATTAATTAATTACATTAATTTTGTTCAATACCCTTCTGCCTCTCTTGTTATTCTTTTGAATAATTTACATTTCTTTAAATTATATTTCTTTATTTTGTTTAATAAACTTCTGCATTTCCGTTTAATCTTTGTATTATTTACACTTCTTTATATTAATTAATTACATTAATTTTGTTCAGTAAACTTCTGCCTCTCTTGTTATCCTTTTGAATAATTTACATTTCTTTAAATTATATTTGTTTGTTACCCTGTGAGAATCAAGGTTATGTATTTTACCGAAGGTTATTTTTGTTGGTGGCAAGTTAACAACATATTGAATTTTATTATAATTTCTTTTTTACATTTGTTTTTGCATGGTTTATTAGGTGTTTACTCTTCGGGGTTGTGACATGGGCACAAAAAAAAAGAGTGCCTGCGCACCACTCGCACTGGTGAGCAAAATTTAAGGTGCACCCAATGACTGCAGTCAGGGTGGGTGCACTGTGCCCATGAAACAAAAGAAATGAAATCGACGTTTTTGAGTTCTCTTGGTTGCAATCGTTTGCATGCACAGCACAGGTCTTTGGGGTCTGTAGTCTCAGATTCACTGTCACTGCTGTCGATATACGATTGTTGATTTCTTGGTGTTGTTCCGGACGTACTTGGTTTTTGGGAACTGTTTTTGCTGACTGATTGCCTTGGTTTGTTTTTCTGCTCCTCTAGATGTTTCCTGATGTTATCTACAACTGTGTCTTCAGTAATGGCTTTACCGCTTACAACAGCACTCAGAACTTTACGCTTCTTTGTCTCTTTAGGGTTCTCTGTCAGCACCGCTTCAGCCTTCTTGAAAAAGTTGGTGCATATGTCAGTGGCGTCTTCAGCTGTAGGTGTCTCTGCTGGCATGACCGACGAGGAAGAAGTAGCTGTTGGTGGAGGGTGGAAAATTGTTGCTGGAAGGAAACTTGATTGTTTCACAGAAAATCGGTCAACTGGATAGATGCCACTCTTTCTGAATGATGCTTGCAAGTTATTTGGCGTGAGTGCAGATGTATATGCCTTGCAAGCTAACTCACACAGGGAGTATTTGTCAACACCAGATGTTGCATTTTTCCGCATATGATTGTGTCTAACACCATTCAGGATTTTTTCAAATGGTCCAAAACATCCAACATCCATCGGCTGAAGAATATGTGAAGTGTGTGCTGGAAGTACAAAAAGGATGATATTTCTCTCCTGTGCCCATTGAATTAGTGATAGCGAAACGTGAGACTTATGTCCGTCATACAACACTAAGATAGGGTTTTCTGGTGTTGCATGAGTGCAGTATTTGCTGAAGTGGTCATTTAGGTATCTCTTAAATATGTCCGAGTTGGACCAGCCCGAGTCACTGACTGCCCCTGCAGCACCAGCAGAACATCCTGTCAAGAATTCGTTGCGCATACGCTTTCCCTTGAAGATGAAAAATGGGGGTATTGCCATGCCAATAGCATTACCACATCCAATTACTGTTGTAGTGGATGATTTACCCATGGTTACTGCTGGAGGTATTTCTTGGCGTGAGGAAACAACACGTGGAGGTTTATGGTTCTCAGTGATGCCCTTTTCATCAACATTGTAGATGGCCTGTGGTCGATCTAGTAGGTCATACTTCTCTAGAATGTGCTCCAATTCATCAAAGTATTTATTGACCGTCTCAAGAGAAGTGGCTTTAGCTCGCATTATCTCAAGAGATCTTGGTTTCTGTACCTTTAGCTGTGGCCAGCGTTTCATGAAGCTATAAAACCACTGCAGTGAGAGGGGCTTATCGGACTTCTGTCTCTTTCCAAGGTGGACAGCCAAGTCAGTAGCAAGTGCTGTAACTTCAGTACGGCTGTACCCATACCCAAAAGAAGCCATTGACTCAATGTGTGTTACTAGAGTTTGTTCCTCTTCTTGACTCATCAGGGGAGCGGGTCCCGACCTAGTGGCTTCAAACTTTGTCTTTCCACTGACTTTATCATGCAGAGTAGAATATGGAACACCATAAGTTCTTGAAGCTTTTTTGACAGAGTCACCTGCACCGAAAATAGCATCTAGTGCCTTGTCTAACGCTTCTGTCTCGTAATTTCTGTAGGTCATAGGGCGCATAGTTTTCTTAGTGGCCAACTGAATCTGTAAAGAAAAACAAATAATTGGCATGAAAAAAAAAAATTAAAAATAAAAGCTCATATCAAATTTTAGATTTGTTTTTGAATGGCATTGTCCTTAGACTATAGCTAATTAATTAGTGTCCTGAGACATCACAGGACACCCCCCCCCCCCCCCCCCCCCCCCCTCAAGCATTCTTCCCCCAGCACAAATACTTCACGACATTCTGGTTTTCCCCTTATAATATTTCAGACCAGCCATGATTGGTTTCAGGAGGAGAAAATAGACACATCTCTTTGTTTTTGTTGATGTTGACATACCATTCATTATGTTTACCAGACCCAGTCAGGGGAAAAAAAATCAATTTCACTTAAATTATTTTAATTTTTTGCCAAATTGGCGTGCCATAGAATCCCAACTAGCAACCACATCACGTGATCTATCGAGTGTTCGACGGAGAGTGAAACTTAATCTAGCAGACGATAATTTTGTTTGGAACTTTCGAGGCTGGATATTGTTTCTTTGACACATTTGATTGTTGGTATAATAATGTACTAGTGATCTATACCCAAAATGAATCATTTTATTAACGTTTGAATGTCACTTACGACAGGAAACTTGAATTTCAGCATGATTACGCCGGGAGACAGCAGAGCTTCTTTCAATGGTGGATCTCGTCGTACAGTCTCGCGGTAAACGGGAATCAAAGTTGGGGGTCGATAACATATGAGGGTCGATAACGTATGACGATACGGGGTAGTGTAGTGGAATGTTGAACTGAAGCATGTTTTTATTCCTCCTTGTTTGAAGTTTCTTTTTCTGTTGTCACATAATTAGTTATGTTAAATTAGTTCATTGATGATTGATGATGGACCGGCGATTGATGATTTTGGTTGGTATTTCATTTTTGTATAGCATGTAGTACGTATGTATAGTCAGACCTGGCTAGACCGACTGGCCTCTTATCGCTTTTTTAACATTTGGGCATTATCTTGCGCTAGTACTAGTAGTACTAGTACTAGAGGCCGAGCTAGAAGAATATTGACAAATGATTATCTCTTAAATGTGGTTCAAAATGTCGCCAAAATCCACACAAATACTTAAAGTAGTAGTAATACACCATTTGCAGATATCGAAAATATTTACTACTGAATTATTAAGAAATATCTTACTCACTTGAAAGTAAATAATGATTCTAGGCATCCAGCAAAATAATTGTGCTAGATATCCTGTAATTATTCCGAAAAATGTAATTTTATAAAGAAAAATTCGCGATCGCCGGAGGGCGATCGCGAAAAAACAAAGATAACATAAGAATAACTGCCCAACGCCGGTTGAAAACAGACGCTGTTTTTCGTGATTTTCTCGGCATCCATGATTGTAAAACTTCGGACAGGTCAGTTAAACGATATTTACTATGAAATACAACCCCCCAAATCTACCCATTCATGATAATTCAAGCAATTACTAATGGTGTATACTACCTTTAACAAAAATACCTCTAAATCGTCTAAATAACCTTCCATATGTGTCCAAGCAGGACTGGACAGGCTTTCGGGGTACTCACGATCAATTCTTGACCTGCAAATCAAGGAAATTTGACGCCAGTTTTCCAGCGCGTACTGAACTTTTGCATGGCGGCCCAACTTGTCGTACGCGGCCCAACTCGTCGTACGCGGCCCAACTCGTCGTACGCGGCCCAACTCGTCGTACGCGGCCCAACTCGTCGTACGCGGCCCAACTCGTCGTACGCGGCCCAACTCGTCGTACGCGGCCCAACTCGTCGTACGCGGCCCAACTCGTCGTACGCGGCCCAACTCGTCGTACGCGGCCCAACTCGTCGTACGCGGACCAACTCGTCGTACGCGGACCAACTCGTCGTACGCGGACCAACTCGTCGTACGCGGACCAACTCGTCGTACGCGGCCCAACTCGTCGTACGCGGCCCAACTCGTCGTACGCGGCCCAACTCGTCGTACGCGGCCCAACTCGTCGTACGCGGCCCAACTCGTCGTACGCGGCCCAACTCGTACAGTCGTACAGTACGCGGTCCAACTCGTCGTACGCGGACAAACTCGTCGTACGCGGACCAACTCGTCGTACGCGGACCAACTCGTCGTACGCGGTCCAACTCGTCGTACGCGGTCCAACTCGTCGTACGCGGTCCAACTCGTCGTACGCGGACCAACTCGTCGTACGCGGACCAACTCGTCGTACGCGGACCAACTCGTCGTACGCGGACCAACTCGTCGTACGCGGACCAACTCGTCGTACGCGATCCAACTCGTCGTACGCGGTCCAACTCGTCGTACGCGGTCCAACTCGTCGTACGCGGTCCAACTCGTCGTACGCGGTCCAACTCGTCGTACGCGGACCAACTCGTCGTACGCGGACCAACTCGTCGTACGCGGACCAACTCGTCGTACGCGGTCCAACTCGTCGTACGCGGACCAACTCGTCGTACGCGGACCAACTTGTCGTACGCGGCCCAACTCGTCGTACGCGGCCCAACTCGTCGTACGCGGTCCAACTCGTCGTACGCGGCCCAACTCGTCGTACGCGGCCCAACTCGTCGTACGCGGTCCAACTCGTCGTACGCGGTCCAACTCGTCGTACGCGGACCAACTCGTCGTACGCGGACCAACTCGTCGTACGCGGACCAACTCGTCGTACGCGGACCAACTCGTCGTACGCGGACCAACTCGTCGTACGCGGACCAACTCGTCGTACGCGGACCAACTCGTCGTACGCGGACCAACTCGTCGTACGCGGACCAACTCGTCGTACGCGGACCAACTCGTCGTACGCGGACCAACTCGTCGTACGCGGACCAACTCGTTGTACGCGGACCAACTCGTCGTACGCGGACCAACTCGTCGTACGCGGACCAACTCGTCGTACGCGGACCAACTCGTCGTACGCGGACCAACTCGTCGTACGCGGACCAACTCGTCGTACGCGGACCAACTCGTCGTACGCCTAAAAAGATCTATTATTAAAAAAAGTTATGTCAAACGGTAATTACGAAATTAAAACCAAGATGTATAATAAACAATAGTAAAATCTTACACGAATGCCTTGGCTTTGTAAAAAGAAAAGTCTTAAAGGTAGGATACACCATTGGTAACTGCTTGAATTATCATGAATGGGTGGATTTAGGGGGTTATATTTCATAGTAAATATCGTTTAACTGACCTGTCCGAAGTTTTACAATCAAGGTTGGTGAGAAAAGCAATATACAAAAATATAAGGTAGGCCTATATGTTTGATGTATACTGAATCAGTGAATCTGTTTAAAATAATAATTTAAATGCACAAAAACATAAGAAATACTGTTACAAAAAAGTGCATCTGACGATTAATGTTAGTTGACACATCGTAAAACTCAAACATACTGTAGCGCCCTCCGCTACTGCACTTTGTCGAATGCATGAAAATATAAACTTGGAACAGGGTATAAAGTATTAACCAGTTCGGCCCGGGTTTATTTTCAAGTTACCGAGACCACTGAAAAATTATTCAGTAATATATTTCTGTTTTGATAATGCAACTACTACAAGATGCCAACATTTAGTTTATTAGCACCGTTATTTACATGTTTTTGCCAACATTCTGTCGCCTAGGGCATTTTTCTCTCTCTGCAGTCAGTGCGTGATATTACGTCAACCGCTACAGTACCTGCCATAAAATCTGACGCGTGTGTACGTATACGTCAAACATTAACATAGACTATATTTTCCATCATGACTGATATAGCAATCTGTGGTGTACCTTAACAAAATTTAAAATTATTCTTTTACCTTCTGTTTCTGTTATTTGTACAGCTTTTCGTGCCTCTTTTTCTGCAAGTCCTTTGTTCAGAGATTGAGGAAAATGTGGCTGGTGGTGATGCATACGTATTCAGGAAACTCCTGAACTTGATTGATCTTGGATCTTCTACTAGCAGCAAGTTTGTACCAGGACCAAATGTTAGTTTCTAGTTGTATGTTTTTCGTATCTTGATTGGTTCACTGCAAGTATCACAGTTTGTTTTAGTTATTTGTTGACATTCATTTTTTTTCTGACTATTAAATATTACTTAAAATAAAACATAAGGGGAAACTGACTAGTGCATTACATATTGTATACATGTTTAGGTTAAACAAACTGACTAGAGTGGGGTTTGAACCTGAGATCTCCAGATTACCGTTCTGGTGTTTTACCAACTGAGCTATTGAACCCTATGTTGGCACTTTCACATTAATTAAGTCAATGTTCTTGTTAAAGGATCACCAGACTCGTCAAAAGCCATAATTCGGTATGTATGCCATAATCAACTTTAACATGAATATGAAGTAATTATTTTTGTTTGTTTGTTTGTTCTAACAGGGTGAAATTTGCATACTCGGCCATAGAGACAGACATGATCGACGATACGAGAAGCATGATGACCTTGGATGGTGCTGTTGCGGTCTGTGCAAAGCTGGGTCCTACGCTAAGAAACTCTGTGTTTGTGGACCAAACGGAAACCCATCGGAATTTACAGAGTGAGTCAATCAATAAACAAACAGTGTTATAAAAATAGGCTGTGTCTGAATTACTTGAAATTGCAACGTGTCTATGGTAGAGGCTGCAGCCACTTTCCATAAACTTGTGTAATTTTAAGACTTAGCCAAGTAATTCGGACACGCATGTGATCATATACTCAAGATGTGGGCAGGAGCCTATATATGTGACCCGCTCCATCGTAATCAGGAATAAGTCGCTGAGGCCGTTTTACGCAATCGGCCGTTAAAATGAACGCATGGGGGAAAATCGTGACCAAGTCGATTTTCTTAACATTGTATTTTTAGGAAGTGTAGTTATCACAGATTATTGTCATTAAAGTCTTGTATGAAAAAACAATCAAAAGATGAAAATGAAGAGGATTTGTGTGTCCGTATGATTTTGGTCAATTTTGTTTATTTCAAAGCTGTTTTTCTCGGAATGTGGATTCGGCAAATCAATATACACCTGTCATCTTCATCAGACTATAACTCGATAACCTGAACAGATACACACTTGTGATGGGTATAATTAGAAAGCTTATGAGACTTATTCCTGATTTCGATGGAGCGGGTCACATATTTTCTTGTAGTTACATAACACCTGGCTTTTAACGATTTAGGAGACTTTAGGAGACCAATGTGTCTTGCACCAATCAATTGTAATACGCACCCTCATGTCGTCTTAATGTTCTCAGTCCAAACTTGAAGATGGGGGTGCGTAAAGTGAGATTTGTGTGCATCACGAACACATCGCGGTGTGTCGAGGTGCGTCAGTTTCGAACTATGCCATGCGTCAGGGAAGTGTGAATATAATGAATGACTTCACTGTCTGTTTATCAATTTTCGACACAATTTTCGACGCTTATCGCGCTACTAGTCAGGCATACAGTTTAAATTCTCACTACGTTCCGTAGACTTACGAATGGATCGTTTTTTTTGTATAATGGCGGTACTTGCGTAGTGTGCTTGCGCTTGTGATTTGCACCCTCATCCCATTTAATAATAAGACAACCCCCCAAATAGACAAAGCCCCTGCATGCAGACAATAGAGGGTGACTTATGTGCAGCTTGGAAAACCCATAATGTCGCGCATCGCATGCGGTACATGAACGTTCGTGCATGTGGTGTAAACCGGTAAAAATCTGAGCGAGCTGATTGAAAGACTGGGAACTAGATCGTCGAGCGTTCCTGGAAAATTTTAATTTATACAGTTCGGCTGTGGTTATTCACCGTAGTATGCCATAGCAGAAAACCAAAGGCATAGCCATTTATTCACTGCTGACGCGGCGCGGCCACACCCCCAATGTGCATACACACACGCAGTGCTCCGCTTCATGTCGCGACTTTTGTTTGTTGCGACTTGTTTGCGTCCTTGCGGTGGGTTGTTTTCCAGGAATGGTGCATCAAGAATCGTCATTTTACAGCGTCAATAAACGTGAATAGTTTGTCATGAACATGACGTAAGGGTGCGTCATTCAATGATTCAACCATAAAGTCTGGCCTCACCGTTGTGCGTCATACAATTGATTGGTGCAAACAAAGTGGAGTCTAAACCTGCATTAAGTTGATCTTCAGTGGAGAAATGATTGTACAAAGCAACTGTGCCATTAAAAATTATCTAAACAGTTGCTAACACAATATGATAGAAGTGATACAGTACCTAGGTTGGTCTGTATCCTTCACTGTATATTTAAAATATTCTTTAACCCTTGCTCTATGAGAGTTGTTTATTGCATGTCAGTGGTACGTGCCAATGCACTCCAGTCGTGTGCATTGGAGGATTATACACTGGCATTTATTTTTTTATTTTTTTTTGGGGGGGGGGGTGAATACTAAAGTGCGTTGGAGTGTAAACAAGAACAAGGGTTAAGAATAAATTCAGAGATTAGAATGTATACTAAAAGTATATATCTTATGAATAATTTTCTTGCTTTTTTTGTAGCTGTGATTTTGTTAAATGGGGCATTGAGTACATGGACAAGGCAAATAAATGCTCCCAGCCATATATCTGCTCTTCCAGTTGCGGGAACCATCAAAGAAAGGTAAAACAAAAGCACGCATTTAAGAGGTACCGTATCTCGAATCTTGATAATAATCCAACAATTGTTGTACATAACATTTCCCCAAAGGATTTCAAAAGTCTTTGTGCATAACTTTTAATAATATTAATAATAACTATAATAATAATAATGTGTTTGTAGACGAACACAGACAGAGCTGTTTCGAGTGTCTAAAATTACTTTCAATATGTGTGTGGTTGTCTAAGTATGTGCCAAGTCTGAAGTCGATCGGATTTACTGGTTAAAGATATATTGGTTAAAAAAAATGTGTAGAAATCCTATGAGGAAAAACTACAACTTTAATGTGACGTCACATGACACCCGATGACGTCATCATGATGTCACCTTAATTTTCGTCTATTACACATCCCGGAATACCTGCATACCAAGTTTAACCCCAATCGGACCTGTACTTTCAGAGATAGAGGGTCTTAAAAACTGCACCTTTAATGTGATGTCACATGATCCACGATGACGTCATCATGCCCATTTTCCTCTTGGCTATCCTGAGGATGGTGGTCGAGGTGTGTGCTAAGTCTCAAGTCGATCAAATTTACGAAAGTGTCAAAGTCAATAGTCTAAAAAAACGTGTACAAATCCTATGGGGGAAAATTGTGACATCACGTGACCATGAATGACGTAATCGTGACAAATTTCTTCTAGGATCATCTGTGGGTTGTGTTCTAAGTGTATGCCAAGTCTCAAGTCGATCGGAGTTACCAAAGTGCCAAAGTGTATGGTCCGAACAAAAAACCTGTACAGACTCTATAGAAAGGAGTCTGAAGGAGGAAAAAAAATAAAAAATGTAACGATTACAAGAGCTGTTTCGGTGAAAAACCGAAACAGCTAATAATGTGCGGTGCTTGTATAGCGCTTGCAGGGGAAACTATATTTTAGCCACTACTTGATTGAGCAGAACTGTGATTGTAACTGATTAAATCTTGGCAAAAATGCCGTCCCATGAAAATGTAGCTGATATCCGTCTACACTCGGCAGAAGTATTATTATTTATTTTTCTGATCCAGGTGGCTGACTGTACGTCATTATCGGACATAAAATGCGAGTGTGTAGAAGGATGGTTCAATCCAAATCCATCAGAGAGCGGGGCCATTCCGAAAGAATGCAGACGCAGGCCACGATGCCCTGCAGGTCAGGGCCAAGAACTCCAAAGCGTCGGTAAGAACGCTTGTGGTGATTACTTCCATGTGTCTCACGTCTTGTGGTCCTTGTTCAAATTATGGATATCATAAAGAAACTCTAGATCGAAGCGTATTATACGCTGAGAGCGTTTGGCAAAATATCCTTGAGTGCTACTTTTACGATTAGAATCTCGTGCAAATCTTTTATAATTTATTTTTTAATCACAGGTGAAACTGGAGAAGTTTTTTACACCTGTCAACCGTGCAGAGAAGGCTACTATCAACGATACAATGAAAGCACAGCAACCTGCCAACCCCATAGAGTCTGCCAACTCAAGGCAGGGTCCACAGTTACTGATAGCGTCTGCCTCAATGATAAACTACTGACCAACCTGTCTTCAAATGCTACAAGGGAGACCCCCTCTCCAGAATCCGAAGAAGTCAAAATCGGTAAGGGTTCGGCTGGACGAATCTATGCACGTAATCGCAAGTCGGTCACAAGTCGGTCGCAAGTCGGTCACAAGTCGGTCACAAGTCGGTCACAAGTCGGTCGCAAGTCGATCGCAAGTCAAAGTTTATGTCTTGTTGCAAGTAGCAGGTGACAAACAATATTACTTTGTCACACATTATTTGACCTTGTGGTTGGACTGTGATTATGAGTACTCGCGCAGTTTGGGCCAGCAGTAATAGGCAGGGTGGTTTAGAACGTCCATAATTTCCCTTTCATTTTGTGCACCTTGATGTAGGTACTACCACAGAAGTGATAGCGCCCCCAGACATCAACATTACACAGAGAACTCCAATATGCACTGAACAAACAGGTAAATTCAGTTAAGTTTAAAAATAAAAAAATCACACCATATGATGCTTAACTGCGAAGCCAGCACCAACCTAGCCTTTCGTCAAGGCCATCGTGGCTGTGCAGCTGTGGCGACTGGAGTCGAGACCTGCAATCACAGCGACTGGAGTAGACCACTCAGCGCCCCCGAGTGTAGCGACTGGAGCCGGAGACCACGGTCCCCGAGTGCAGCGACAAAGTCAGCTGGCGCAACTCGAAGGCGGTGAGTGGTTTTGAATCTAGTCGCTGTGGTTGCAGGTCTCGACTCTCCAGTCGCCACAGCTGCACAGCCACGATGGCTTTGACGAAAGGCTAGCACAAACCAAGAGTTTCTGAGGCAATTCTTAGAAAACCATTTTGTTTTGTCTATTTTGTGCAATATTAACAGTGAACTTGTGTAACCTGGCATTTCACATCAGTCGGCCGATAAACAAGTACATTGTACATTGTGCATGTATTGTCATCATAGCAAAGCTGCATGCCTTTATGTAGAAATGCAATTATAGAATGACAAGTAGAATGTCATTTGAACAGATATGACAATTGTATGCATATCGGCTTATATGCAAAAAATATAATTTGGAATGTTTTGATGCTCTGCAATATCCCCCCCCCCCCCCCCCCCCCCCCCACCACCCTCTTTCAATGTCCCTTGTTCGGGGATTTCAGTACCCATAAGCGTGCTTGTTTATTGATTTTATTCCTGTATGGCATGTATATCTTAAAAGATTTTTTATTTTGTGACAGATTGTCTACCAATGTACGTCACTGTTCTGGCATGGGCTTCAAGTGTGATTCTTCTCATAGTCCTTGTTTGCTATTGTTGCTATGTTAACAAGTACAAATACCGAACATCCAACCATGCTGGAGTCAAATATAACAGACCTAGGCAACAAGTTACACTTCCTCCCCACTGACAGAAAAAATGGTATTCATCCTACAACTCATTTCATTATGTGCCTTATTTCCATCATCCTGTTAATTAGGCATACATTCCCCCCCCCCCCCCCCCCCCCCCCCCACACACACAAGTGTGTAAAGGCCTTCGATCGTGGACGGGGTATTGTCCGACCGTCTTCCCTCTTTTGTTTATACTCTAACGTTTTTTGATGATCGCCATAGGATTTGTACACGGGAAAAGATCGTGGACGTTTTGTCAATCGTGGACCCATTGTTTGACTCCCAATTCTTTTGTCCGACGACCACGATTGCCGGTCAATACAAACGCACACACACACACAATATATATCTAACCTCTGATCAGTTGATCTGAGTCTTTTTCTTCCTGATGCAAGTTTTTAAACCATAAAATACAAATCGATTTCAAGTTCTGGAAGATTGCCAGCATAAAGGTTTGGTTTAAAAAAAGAATACATGTACCAAAATAATTGCATTAGTATTCCACTTTGTATAGGATTTAGAACAGATACGAGGCTTTAAATTTGTACAAGTTTTTATTTGGTATAATTTAGCAACATCAATGTTATCAAGGGACCAGTTTTTGTAAACATTTATATTTTGGTCAAATAAAATAATTTTAAAAAATGTAGTCTTTTTAAAAACGTGTATAACTCACAGATATCTTTCAATAATATTGTGTCTTTCTCACTGCTGTATAAATATCGTTCATACTTTTTAAAGCAATAAAGAATATAGGTAACTTACCTTGTATATTTTGCCTAACAAAAGTGCCTTACTGTACTATCACTAAATTATGAAATGATTTATGAAGGAATTAAAAAAACTCTGAATGTATTGTTATGTAATGTTATCAGTACTCTTGGCATTTAAGTCTTTAAAGATCAAGCTAGCCAATTAAGAACAAACTTAATTAAGTTTCTATTAAGTATTTATTTTTATCATATTAGCAAAGTTTTCCCTTGTGTACTTAAGTGTCTGCAAGTATTTATATACAATTATTTAAAATTTTATTTTAAAGCATTTGTATGTTGCTAAAAATATGCCAGCTTTGCAGTGTTATATATTGTAATAACTAGCTTTTATAATGTTTCGTTAAAATGTAGTGTATAATGTTAGATTTAGTGTCACATGCAAAAAAATTCTTCAAGGCAGAAAAATACAAAATTCTGGAGATCTGTCAAATGAAAACATTCCCAAGTATTTGCTTTGTGTACCGATTGTGTGTTGATCTAAAAAGAACAAATCGCGACTTTGTAGAGCACATCGGGCAGTAAGCCCAGAATTAACTTTTAATTTAGTAAAACGAAGGCGTTAATTTCTTTGTTTAACTTATTAAAGGTAGGATACACCATTGTTAATTGCTTGAATTATCATCAATCAATGGGTGGATTTGGGGGGTTGTATTTTATAGTAAAAGACCTGTCCGAAGTTTTACAATCGTGGATGCTGAGAAAAGCTTAAAAACGGCGTTCGTTTTTAACCTGCTTTGGGCAGTGGTTCTTATGTTCGTTTTTCTCGCGATGATCGCCGTCCGGAACAATTAGAGGATATCTAGCGCAATCATTTTGATGAATGCATACAATCATTATTTACTTTCAAAAAAAGTAAGATAATTATAAATAATTCGGTAGTGAAATGTTTCGATATTTGCAAATGGTGTATCCTGCCTTAGCTCAAATGTCACAAACTATCAAATGGAAAATACTGCTTTTCTACCTGTCTTTTTTATTACATTTAAAAAATAAGTTAAAACAAAATAATGTCATGTACAATTTATTTCTTAAGAGCTTGATCCAAAACAAATTTCATTTGTATGTTTTGTTTTCTTAAAGATAACAACCTACAGATAACTTTTTGCCCTTTACGACCCCCTTTAAGAATGCTTATATTTTTTGTTGCTTTTATCGGGCTTCAAATAATTTAGTTTGCAAATTGTTTGTTGTATGTATCATTCAATAGTGAATAACTTTTAAATCGCTAGAAAAAAAAGGAAATTTATTTCGGGTTTTAAACACAGCGATACTATAGGGCCTATCCTGATATCGTCCAATTTGGCTACAAAACGCGTTTTGAACGAAATTATGTAGATCGATAAGAGCATTTGTGACCCACCACCCCAAAACCAGGCTAAAGTCGAAATTTTTCATATGAGAGATTTTTATACCATTGGATTGCTAGCGTTTTAGCTTCAAAGTGATACATCAGATGCACCAGTACCGCTATGGAATGAAAAGTAACGACGCTTCAAAAAGTGACATTTTGTTGCCGTTCGCGGCAACAAGTTTGCTCAATTCGAGTAATAGCAACGACAACAAAAATCAGGAGAAGGCGGATATTATCACTTTCGGGGATTTTTTAAAAGGTTTAAACATGAACAGCCAATAAGTTAGAGTTTTAACTAACGATTTATGAAGAAAAAAAAACAATCGACCGGCAACACATTTTTGTGTGTACAATACCATATCTCGAAATGGCATTTGCCGACTTCCGCCTGGTTTTGGCCTGCAGTGGTGGGTCACATTTACAAACTGGGCGACAGCGTTTTTGTGTTTATCAATCCAAAACATCGGGGATTTCAGAACCTAGTTCCTCTTTAAGTCAAGTACTATTTTATCCACGATTTTTTGTGTGTGTGTTCGTTCTTTTAGGGGGTTGCACCCTGACAAATAGATTTTCAATTTCAATTGGTAATTTGTTAGCATTGCATTTGTTAGGAGCTTTCAACTGAGACATCGTACACACACAAAATTAAAACAATCGGCCAACGGCGAGTAATTAATTAATCAAATTCAAATTTTAAATTAGGAGCGTCCCCCTTCGTGGGGGGGGAGGGGGGGGGGGGGGAGGGGGGGGGAGGGGGGGGGGGGGGGGGTCCAATAAAAGGCTTGCGAAAAATATATAATATTTATTCGTATAAAGTACATGGTCTTCTTTCAAAAATCGAAAATCCAAATTTTTAAAAAGCACGAACAACGTACCCAACTTTAAACTCATCCTGTATGTTTAGGTTTATAGCTGTTACTTAGTCCCAACTATAGTTGGGACAACCATAACGACTGAGTCCTAGTTGGGGCAGTGACCTATGACATGTCCAATCCTCCAGAGTAGGAACAATCCCAACTACATAGGATTGTCCCAACTGTAGTCGGGAATTCCCCAACATCTACTTAATTGTCATAGTTGGGACATAACGCATTCCCACGTCCAGTCTACACCCCAAACTAGCCAGACCTATCACATATTGTGGACTATTCCCTCAAGAACACTTTTGGTAAATGATTACAATAAAATAACTAGAAATGTGTTTATGAACAAACACGTACTATTAGATGTTTTGGCTGTTTGAATTAAAATGAATCTCTGACATGTCATGATAACATGACAGCATCCTTTCAAATTTCATTCATAACGCATGTGGTACGTAAATGACAACACAAATACTGGATATAAATATACCTTTAATGTGACAACACGCCTCGTGATTTAACACATCCCATAATATCTGCATACAAGTTTAAACCTAATCGGACTTGTGTGGGTCCTAAAACTACACCTTTAATGTCACGTCACATGACACCCGAAAACGTCACCATGGCGTCATCATGACGTCGCATCCCAGAATATCTGCATATCAAGTTTAAACCCAATCGGACTTTATTTCCAGAAAAAGAGAGTTTTGTCACCATAATGTGACGCCATATGACACCCGATGCCATCGTAACAATTTTTTTTGTTAGACCATATGGGGGATGTGGTCTAGGAATGTGATTAATCTAAGTCAAAGAGGGCCGAATATTTCGATCTTAACAAGATCTTCAGAGACAAAATATGGCTGTGTACATGAAGCAAACAAGGGGGACATAATAAGCATGGTGCATAACATGGACGGGAGAAGAAACACAAAAGAGGAATACAGAAGTGGGGTGGAAGAACAAACAAAAGGAGGATAAGGCCAAGGGGATAAAAGAGGTTAGAGTGGGTAGGAAAGCTAGACAGACTAACGGGGTAAGCAGTGAAAACCTGGGTGTGAATCAAACAAGAAAGGGGTGAAACCACAGGGAAAGAGAAAACTGACTATTAGGTGTCATTGGCCAAAGCATTTCGTAATTAAAAAAATGACTCCTTAGGTGATCATTGGCCAAGTTTGGACCCCTACTGACCATTACGGAATCACTGAACAAAATAAGTAGATCAAGACTGCGAGAGAAGCATTTCGTAATTTTAAAGAAAATACCCAACTGATTATTAGGTGTCCATTGGCCAAATTAATTGGATTAAGTACATGTATGTGAAAGAAGCATTTCGTAATTTTGAAAAAATAATTGACCATTAGGTGACAATTTGCGAAATTCTTACCCAGACATTAGGTGTCTATTGGCCAAATTATTTGGAGCAAGACTGTAAGAAAAGAAGCATGTCGTAATTTTAAGGGAAATTACGTGACAATTATTGCCAAATTTAGTCTTGATCCAAGACCAAGCAAGCCGTTTATTTGTTCCGCGACACGCCGTCCGTATATATATCCGGGCTTATTGAGGGCGCCCTTAATAATGGTACACCACATTGAACGAAAACCGTCTCAGCGCGCATGCGGGGGCGAGTAGCTATTTGAGCTATGCTTGGAATGTCCTCGGAATTTTCCGGGTTCACGTGACACTTGCGTCGAGACCAAGATAGGGGAACGAATCTGGCGATAATTAAGGGCGCCCTCAATAAGCCCAGATATATACGGACGGCGCGCCGCAAAACAAATGAACGGCTAGCTTGGTCTTGGATCAAGACTACTCAGATTACAGCGATTCGAACACGAAAAAAGTGTATTATGCACGTTTCAGATGCAGATGCAGATGCAGATGCCAGGGTTTTGTCGTTCTCTGAAAAAAGTTGGAAAAAAATTCACGCTTGTTGCGGGTAGGTGGAAGAATGTTTCTACTTCTACCATGTACCAAATCAGAAATCGCCGAAAAAAAGCGGAGATGATCATCGGCATTATTTCCAGTCGTACACGCACTGATCCGCCGGAATCATTGTCAAAGGTACGTGATGATGTAGTTGAGTAGATTCCGTTAAAAAAAAGAAGGAATGGGGCTTTTCAAAATTAATTTTTCTTAATCCTAGAACCACCTATCTCTTCTATGTCCCCATAGATTGTGTTATTTGGACTAAACATGTTTTAAATGGAGTTTAAAAAGAGTTATGACCATTGTTGACAATTTCTGTCTGGTCATAATTCGGAACCCATTATTGTTAGAGGGTTTTTATACCTCAAGCGATCTTCTTCAAGTCCATAAGGGCAAAACAAAATAGTTCTGCTTCCAGTTCTAAATAGACATGCAACTTGGTCACATGGAAATTGAAACTAGGGTAGGTACACAAATATACATGTAACTTGTCACTAGTACTGTAGGCAGTTAATATTACTTTATATTAGGGGGACAAAAATTGAGGGGGGGGGGAGGGACATTTATATAGTACATTTTTCCAGTACATTTTTCTATTCTTAACCCGGAAGCTTGTATAACGTCCGTATTTGTCAGTATTTTTTTATTTCCTTGCCTTTCAGTTTTTTCCCTGGAAAAAACAAAACAAAAAACCTGCCTGCTTGTCTAATTGTATTCCTTAATCCCCTCACTGTCAATATATATATTTTTTTAATTTCGTCTTTCCCCTCCAATTGTATTTATTAACTTTCCTGTGATCACACAATGTCCAGAATAGTATAATAGTACGAGTTGAAAGAGAAAATGTTACAATCTACGAGGCGTAGCAAGAATGCAACATTTATGAAGTGTATTTTGCATGACCGAGCAAGAAAAATACAATAAAATTACACAGCAGGGGTCGGCTGGAGATACAATGTAGTCTTCCTCTACACATTTAAGGTTTTAGTCAGGGTTCCATAGTTTTAAAGTTAAATAACAAAATACGGCATTCCTGGAACCTGTACTTTGGAAATAACAACCTCTAAGAATGTTTTTCTCATAAACAAAAAGTGCATTTATTGTTTGTTTTATACCTGTGTCTTTAATAAATTGTGGACAGATATGCTTCACTCCACTCTATAGAGTGGAGTGAAGCATCCGTTTTCACGAAGAGGCGAACTTCATGAAAAATCGTCTATTTATCGAAATAATTTGTTTTGATGAAAACGATTAAATATTGCAATTTCTACAACCTGGTGAAGTTATACATCCAAAAAAATCATTAAAATCCTAATTAACCTAATTAACGAATGGGCGAATTGGTCCTCAAGTGCCCTTTTGCGTTTTCACGAAGAGGCGAATTCGAAATAGCGTCGACTTCAACGTGTTTATGAAGGGGCACTTTGGTGCGCGTAGTGACTTTAGCGTTTTCACGAAGAGGCGAATTGGGCGA
Source organism: Crossaster papposus (assembly GCA_037893245.1). Classification (NCBI taxonomy): domain Eukaryota; kingdom Metazoa; phylum Echinodermata; class Asteroidea; order Velatida; family Solasteridae; genus Crossaster; species Crossaster papposus. The sequence goes on along the minus strand of JBAIAA010000344.1, from coordinate 1,852,249 downwards.
ATTGGGCGCGTAATGGCTTTTAGCGTTTCCACGAAGAGACAAATTTAAGGCGCAATGGGGAAATGTATACATTCTGACTCTCACAGCCACGGGCGAATTTGTTGATGTATCGTTTTTTCGTTTTCACGAAGAGACAATTCTATTAATTGATTAATTCTGCAAAACTATCACCTATTTTTCTTAACGTTTGCTATATTTAAGAAGATTGAAATCTCTTCTTTCCCATGATACCTTAATCTTGTATATTCTATGGATATTTATGTTTCAAACTGCCAAACGAAAAAAGGACAAACTTTACAAGCGATTTTCTCGAAAGTTTGTTCAGACCGTGAAAGGCTCAATTTGTCTCTTCGTGAAAACGGTGACGAATATCTGTCCAACATTTTTAGATTTTGTTGTATGTATAATCTTACCCATTATTAATGTATCTCCAGATTTCAATTCATCGGGCAATCTATATAAATATTCCCATTTCCCTCCCCCCCCCCCCCCCCTCCAAATATTTTCAGATGCAGATACGGCGGGAAAAGACACATGCGAATGCAGCACTGAGCCCCCAAGGAGAACACTGCGTTCAACCTCTGGCTTCCTTCCAAGAAACAAAAAAAACTTCACAATACTGCAACGTATGCATCATCTGCAACAAGACACAGAGGTGGAGTTTGGACAAGAAGACCTGCAGGAAAGCTTCTGGAAGCAGCGAGGAAAACAGATCAGTGGGTGCTCTCACAGATTGAGGGGAAGGATCTTGTCACCAAAGAAACATTGTATCACACAGTCTGCTTTTCATCCGACTCTCCTTAATACAAACTCAGCTGGAAATGGGCAAAATGTTTGTTATAACAGAATTGTGTGTTAAATGTAAATCAGTACGAGTTGTTGTTCACAGACTCAAATGTACATTGTTAAAGACATGGACAAATTTAAGTTTTACCGTTAAGAATAAACATGCTAAAGCTGGAAAACCCTCTGGTCGTGTATATATTCATACAATTTAGATTTACATTTTTAACCCCCCCCCCAAAAAAAAAAAAAAAAAAAAAACTTTATAATTAAACATTAAATTATAATACAAAAAAACAGAAAAATAAAAAATAAAATGACACTCTATTAAAAAGTTCAAAATATGGCAATAACAAAATAAAAATTTGTATTGGGACATTAAACCACACCCTAATTCCTCCTTATTATGTCGAATTATGTCGAATTATGTCTCTGTATAGGCCTAGTTCCTTTTTAGCAAGCGACAGCAACAGCAATGAGCAATCAATTCCCATTAAAAATGTACACAGCTTTTCAATCCTGGTCAATAGAGGGCGCCCTCTATATACAGGTGATTAAAATGCAAATATTTAATTAACTGGTGAACTTGCGATTGGGGATTTTGGTTTTTCGTGATCCACAAGATCCCAGCTAACAAACTGCAGTGATTCCACTTTGATTCAAGAGGTGTGCCAAGAAAATCAATTTCTGAGCACATTTTGCAGCCATGCCCTGTGGTCTACATCACAACACTTAATTCAGTTTAAATGTGATAGAAAGTTTCTGGTTCATATAACTCTCAGTGGTGAATACTAAACAGTATATCAGCTGGTGAATGGAATTTAATGGGTTGCACTTTACACAAATGTTCTTGTCCCTAACCTATAAGGCATTTAAAGTTTAAGAAGCAAAACATTGATTGTATCATCAGATCAATATAACACAATGCTTAGGCAACAGAATCAAATAATATTATATCTTGGTTTGTCATTTGCAATTTAGTGAACATTGTTTCCAAAATACAGTATTCAGAGTCAACTCTTATATTTACAATTTATGGAACTTAATTGTGAATCAAGAACACAATAAGTCAAGAGATAACCTGGATATTCATGGCAGTTAAACTAACCGACTAACACTTCAGCATACTTCGGCTGACTATGTTGTGCATAGCAAAAGGACTTAGAGGAGCAGTCCCTGGAATTTGGTTTGTCAGCACTACAACCAGAGAGTTTGTTCTCCTTGGCATGAACAATTTTATAAGATTAAAATGAGGAAGACAAATTTTCATTATCCGACATTACCAAGTAAGTTTCATTGCCATAAATTTTTGGGGTAATTACAAAACGTATACGACCCCTTTGATAGTTACAGTCTGTTGTCGTGTTAAACGATCGGGAAAAACTGTTAGTTCGTGGACTTTATACTACAGCTTAAAAAGTACAGGTATACCGTCGGTTTTATGCAAATTACAGTTTAAATAAGTTTAAATAATTGTTCCACCTGTGGGAAAAGGTGTTAATTATTTTCCAATGCAAGTGTATAAAAGATTAAAAACTTTTCCCACTTTGGGGAAACTTTTCGCATTTTGTGAAATTAAAATTAATTCCTTGTATAGGAAAAGAATTGTGAAAAGAATTTCCCTTTTTTTAGGTAAACTTTCAATTGCATGAATAACTGTGACTATTGTTAAAAAGGGGGTGTTGTAAGTCTCGGTCGACTCAGACTTATGGATATGACAGGCTGAAGCAATAAGCTCCAAAATGCCTACACCCAAAGCCTCCGTCAAATTAAATCATTTGTCAGTTGAACATTTTTCTCGTTTGAAGCAGCAAAACTGTGCTCAAAATGTAAAGAAAAATATTTGACGACCTAGTCTTTAATATTATATAATACATATTTCGGGAAAACAATATTTTAATTTCTCGATATCAGAGTCGGTGATTTTGTGTATATTTCACACGGTACCGGTACTCCGCGTGTAAATGTACAAATTGACTTCAGCTGGGAACATGAACATCAACATTTTTGTCAAGCTTTTCAAACTGATGCGTGGCTGTATGTTACAGAACATAAATAATATTTTTATAATACATGTACCTCAAAAGGGCAAAAGGTTCACCCTCCTGGCCCCCAGTACTACTGTATTTAATACATGTAGTACTCTATTATCTTTGATTTTCTTTAAATTTCGTGGAAAGAGCGCCCTCTCCCGGTCGATCTAGAAAACAGCCGCGCCCCGCCCCATAACCATCACCGCGGTACCCACGTATATGTACGTCACGCAGATCATAAAGATTGCCGCGTTATTTGTGGGCTGGACTGAAGTTTGAGTTGCCCAAGAAAACAGATTTATTGCCCAAGAATCCAAGATCAAATATCTCCAGCATGGGAGTTAAAGTCCATATTTTGTATTGGTGAGTGGTTTTTAGGGCAAGAATGTAATACAGGCGCTATTTCTTTGGTTGTGTCATGGTGGAGGTAGGAAATTGTGATAGACCCAATCAGTAATAATTGGGGCGTTTTCACTCCTTTTTCGAATTTTGGATTTTGTCTGTCGTTCTATAACGCCCCAACGACTTCTCAGTCACATAAAGAACTAAATTTGGACCACAAAAGTGGCCCAAAACAGGCCAAAAACTTGACAAAATATCTTGCAAAGCGCATATACTGGCTTTTTCTATACATGTTAAATTATCTGGGCAACTTAATGGTACATGTACTCTAGGCTGAGAAGTTGTGTTGGAGCATTTTAGACGACAGACAAAATTCGAAAAAGGAGTGAAAACGCCCCAATTATTGGGTCTACAGTTATATTAGTATTGAGTTAGTCCTGCGAGTTTACCGCCTAGAATAAGTAGTCCGAGTTAATACTGGACTCTACTCTAGTTATCGCTTTTTTAACATTTGGACATCATCTGGCGCTACACTAGTACTAGAGTCCGAGGAAGTACAACATGCATCAGGCCAAATCTCTTAAATGTGGTTCAAAATGTCGCCCAAATAAACAAAAATATTTAACAAAATACCTAAAAATCCTAAATCGCCTTCCATATATGTGTCCAAGATCAACTTTCTGGGCTTCAGTGATATTCGCGAACAATTTCTGACCTGCAAATCCAGGAAATTTGACGACGATATTCAAAGAAGTGTGCACTAGCTGTTGCTCGCCATCTTCAAAAGTGAACCCAAATGTTTATGGATATCATGGTGGCCTGGACGGGACATAATCGGTGGTGATTACTTTTGCAATGTCGTGAATATTTACGACTGGTCGTAAATATAATTTGTGGCATCGTAAACTGTTCACGACTAGTTAATATAATTTTACCACGTCGTGAAAAATGATGACGCAAAAAAAATAATATTTACAACCATTCGTTAATAAATTCACAACGTGGCAAAATAAATATTCACCACCGATTAAGTCCCGTACAATTATGTACAACTACATAAATAATTCAGTCCGAATGCAACTGTAAGTGAGAATTTCAGCACTTGAAACGTCGTCTGTAAAAAGAGTGAGATTTTGTGCTAAAGTTTTTGCGTAGACCGCCATGTGGCCTAGTATACGGAGTGAGTTCAGTATACGGCCACAGAATGGGGCTAGGGCTACGCCAGATCATGTCCCACTCCAAATGTACAAAAAGCGATAACTAGTACTTATTCATACTATGACTTTTAGGCCCATTTTTGTGTTGACCGCGTTGCCCAGTATGCGCACAGAACGTAAAAAACGCGCGCTGCGTTGCCCGTCGAACGAAAGATCCAAAATTATATAAACGCGCATGCAAAGGCGTTGCGCAGTAGGCGCGTAAACCTCGTGCGGTAACGGTTACACGCGACCATTCACTGAAGGGTCGTTTTGCCCATACTTTCAAAATCACGGTATTCTGCACACGACTGACGGTCTATAGGGTTTAAATGTCTGTGGTGTAGCCCCATTAATTTGGCTCAAATGCTGGACTTTCTTTGTATTGTACGGTGGCTTGTATTCGCCAATAGGTTATTGTCTTGCAGCGTTATATCGCCGTACTATTGTGTACATCGCTGTTATATTGTGTTATATCATTGTACTATTGCGTTATATCGCTGTACTATCGCATCGCACCCACGAGGCACATTTAGTCTGGTCTACGTACTGCATGCCTCGCAGGGCCCGTATTCCCTTAATAGTGTATCTTTTGATAAAAAGTTTCTCTTTTATTTTGCAGCGGTGGATGAGGGTACAAATCCAAGGTAAGAAGTCTATTTTTGTTTAAAAAACAGAGAATGGAATATTAACCAGTTTGCGCAGTTTTTGTTTTTTTATTATTTACCGGACCAGGCGACGCATTATTTTTCACGAACAGCGGGCCCAGGCCAGCAGTCTGTGGGCAGCATACCCACACATGCCAGCTGCGAGCCGGTCACTGACAGATATTTCAATTTATCAGTCATCCGTGTTTTTTTGTGTGAAACCTATGCGTGTATACATGTACTTGTCCTCCGGCGCTAACTGGTTAAAAGTAGCATACACACTTGCAAACATTAAAAACAAATTAACAAATACATACATGTAATTATTATGAACTACCTTACTCACTGTAAGTAAATAACAGTCTCAAGCATTCTGTGAAATTACAGCATCTTGTATGCTGTGGTTTTCAAGAAAAGTGGAATTTGGTATCAATTTCTAATGATTTCCGTCTGGCAATTGTTTGAAAACACTGTTCCTAATTTATAAAATGTAGTTAATCCACATTTTATTGACAATACTGTAATACTCATCCATGAATGTGCCAGGCAACTAGTCTGGTTTCCTAACCCGATCATTCCCCCGATGTTTATAAATTGCTCCATTTCGTCTGAAGGAAGTCAAGGAACCAAATGACATTAAATTTGTTGGTTTTTCTAGCAGGTCTTCTATGAAAACAAAACTTTAGAAATAGGTCAGCGTTACTATATTTACTGTAATCCCCTATCCCATCCATTTTAGAAAATGATAGCAAAAACAAATGGTGTATACAGTACTACCTTTAAATATTCTGGTTGCTATATTTGCCGTTTAAAGGTAGTATACACCATTGGCTATTGCTTGAATTATCATGAATGAGTAGATTTGGGGGGTTGTATTTTATAGTAAATATCGTTTAACTGAGCTGTCCGAAGTTTTACAATCATGGATGCCGAGAAAAGCACGAAAAACAGCGGGTTTTTTTCAACCGGCGTCGAGCAGTTATTCTTATGTTATCTTTGTTTTTTTCGCGATTTTTTTCGGAATAATTACAGGATATCTAACGCAATCCTTTTGCTGGATGCCTAGAATCAACATTTACTTTCAAATGAGTAAGATGTTTCTTAATAATTCGGTAGTAAATATTTTTGATATCTGCAAATGGTGTATCCTACCTTTAACCCTAACTCCCTACACAACAAAGGAAGTTGGAGGATTTTGAAGGAATTGTATTGTTTAATAACAATGGTGAGGGAGTTAGGGTTAAAGATCATGTTAACCAGTTCGTGCCCGAGGTTCGTGCCAAGTTTTTCCCATATTCAAAATGGATGACGCATAAACACGTCACGAGCAAGGCCGGAAATGTCTGTCAGCAGCGAGCAAGGCCGGAAATACATGGCTGTAATTCCCAGTACCATCGGTCACGGTCTGAACCCGCCTCAGATCGAGTTTCATTAAAAATAATCCCGCGTCTCGGCTCAGTGATGTTAACATTATTCAACCTCGAATCAACTTGTATTTCAATTTAATTAGTTTAATTCAACAAGTTTTCTATTTATAAATATGAGGATATGTTTGGTATTGTTTTCTTCTTTGTTTTGTTGAGGCTGCTTCTGAATCTCTTGACTATGGCTATTGTCTAGGTAGTCATTGCCCATTTGTGACCCACTCCACAATAATGGGTAATATGTCACAAAATAGTAAAATTGAGTTATATACATGGTTAGAAAGCCCACAGCGTAAGCTTCCAGTTGTTATATAATAGAGATCCATAGCTACTCCCGTTCTGGAGATATGACATGTTCGCTTTTGATTACTTCCTTGGAGTTCAAATTACACAACTGAGAAAACGGGCTTTGAAAAAGCCGGCTTTGTTGTAGAACAACAGAACGATGAACACAAATGGGCGTTTTTTCCACTTTAATCATCAAAATCAACATTTCTTTGAATGAAACCTGAAAATATTGGTGTTAAAGATGTCATTAATGGCAAAAAATGTAAATCACATTTTGATGAAATGTTTATCCTCTCAACGTTGAGTAGTTCATTACATGATAGTGCACAGCGCGACTTAATACCCTTTATTGCAGAGCCGGTCACATTTATACTACGCGTGAGCAGACTGACAATAGAAGTACATGTAGCCGTAGCAGTCCTTCTGATTTGAAAGTGTATGCATGTTGAAAAAGGCACACCTGGATTTTTCTAGACGTGTACATTTTTAAGGCGTGTGAATTTTCAAGGCGTGTGAATTTTCAAGGCGTGTGGTTCTGTAGTCCAACCAGGCTGAGACTAAACAATACTTGGAATTTTGTTAATAATATTTATTTTGGTAAGTTTACAGGAAAGCCCTTTTATGACATACTTTTTTTCCACTAATTATGTAGTATAATTATGCCGTAAATGTATGCCGAGGTGTGCGGTACAGTGGGATTCAGGCGTGGATTATTAGTACTTCTTAGGAAGCTTTTAGGAGTGCGATGGTGTGAGGTGCGATCGCATGCTCAAATCAGGACAGCCATAGCTCTGGAAGCCCGTTTTGCATACGGTCTTAGTCCCATCCAAGCCTTTGTTGGCAATGGCCAATATAAAAATCAGGTTTATTGAGTTGACTATTGACTTCTCTAATAACCCTAGCAGTAGCAGTTCTATAAATCCCCCAATTTTATTAGAAATTTGTAAACACCCTTGGGAGTTGGGGTTAACGATGACTGTTTTTTCTTGTTTTTCTGTGATCAGTTTAATGCCGTGAGGGAGGCACTAAACGAGGAGTTTGAGACAGGCCAGGTGGAGATTGTAAGTATAGTAACCATGGTAACAGTAAAAATAAATCAAATTATTATATTGAACTAAAAGGTAAAATATTTCTTTTCCAGCTTTTTAAAAAGTAACCAACCAAAATACTGTTATTATGTCAGTTTGGGAGAGAATTACAAAAAGATGTCCATTCCAAAGATGCGTCTCAGAAACACACTTTTGGACATTTCCGCGAATAGTGTGTTCAAGTGTTCGAACGATGCACACGCACACGCGCTATAATTGGTCTATTCAGTGTGTGACACGCGAGTAGATGCAATCGGCTGGATGAGAATGCATATTGTGGTCTCAAATTGTGGCCTGGACAATTTTGAATTGAAATCGAAATCTTAGAATATTATTACATTGTATATCATTCACAGAGCTAAAACTTCACAAGGTTAGTTGTCAAACACCTTTCTGTATTTGTTGAGTATTTTTGCTGCAGTAAAGTCTTGAGTCACTGTTACTGTTAGACTCTGCAGGGAAGTCCTGGGAACCATTAGAAGGTTAGGGCTAAAGAGCAAAATGAAACAATATGACATTCCATTTCCAGCAGATGTTTGGCGTACCATCTTCAGCAATTGCTCTTAATTTTGTGTATGCCAATATGCCAGCTTATTGGAGGAGAAGTTGAATCATTGATAGTCAAAGATCGTCATAAACTTTTGTAACTTTTGCTTGTTTTGTACACATAGGTTGGTGAAACAACCAAAAATGTGTCTGGTTATCTGGAGGTCACCGTCAATGGTCAGCTGGTTCACTCCAAGAAGGTCAGTAGTTATCAGTTTGATGGTCATGGTTGTTTCACATTATACCTCCTGATAGAACTTGTCACAATCTGTGACAATTCTATCCACCACATCTCCCATAGCATACAGGCTGGTCACCAACTGCCTGAACCCCTATGGAATAAACCACATAACTGTCAAAACCAGGGGCCATTTGCATAGAGCTGCTTAAAGGTAGGATACACCATTGGTAATTGCTTGAATTATCATGAATAGGTGGATTTGGGGGTTGTATTTTATTTTAAATATCGTTTAACTGACCTGTCCGAAGTTTTACAATCATGGCTGCTCAGAAAAGCAAGAAAAACAGCGTTCGTTTTCAACTGGCATCAGGCAGTGGTTCTTATGATGTTCTTTTTTTTTTCGCAATTGCCGTCCGACGATCGTGATATTTAAATTTTTTAATTCAATTTTTTGGAACAAATAACCCAGGGAGACTCTGTTGAACTCGTTGAGGTTCAGGGCAGCAAAGCATGAGACTTGTAAAAATGTTAGAGCTTGGGGGAATGCACAGGCATTTATTCGTGGGTGAGCTCACCCATTGTCACAGCACAGTTCCTGGTCAACTGTAAGTTTACATGTGTACACCTGTGTGGAGTTTGGCAGGTTTAGTAATGCTGGGTTCAGTACCAATAATTACTATACCTGTGCGCAGTTGTTGAAGTTTGTTAGGTTTGTTATGCTTTCCAGTGCGAGGGAATGTACATCATTTGCTTTTGCTGTAACTTTCAGAAAAGGATGGAAACGGGTGTTAGTAGGTTTTTGAAAAATAGTGTTACACTGACTTTAAATATTTGACATTTTGGGTTTGTAGATTTTTGAGAAAAATGAAAAAGAAAACCAATTATGTTCTTGTTGTCAGGTACCGGTACCCTGGCCCCATTTAAACTGAGGCCAGAGCAATTTGTAGACGTTATTGTAAGTTCATCAATTCTTCTGGTACTGTACATAGCGTTATGGGGACAACCCATAGGGTTTGTGTGTAAACTGAAATCTCTCTAATCTCAAACTCAGAACACTCTACATCTTCTACATTTTCTTTCATTATACCCTAACCCGATTTTACCTTGTTCTACCTTTACTGAACACCCAACGCGCTATGGGGACTTGAAAATGTCCCCACTACTCGGTCTGTCTTTTCCAAACAAAAGAGCCTGTCCCCCTAACGCGGTGAGTGCCTACCCAGGGAATCAGTTGTACCCCTTCATATGTGTGTGATCAATTGCAAAGAAAATGTGGAATAATTAAATATAACAAATTAGGAGCAGTTTTGAAAAAAAGGCAGTTTTTGAATGCTGGTCAGCCAATCATTGTTTGAAATTGATGCAAAATACCACTGTACTTGGAAATGTCAGCACACCAGCAGCCATTATTATACAGGATACTGCATTCTGTGGTATAACTGCATTTCCGGGATATGCAAGAGTGAACCTTTTGTGCATGCATTGTTACTGAAGTAAATCCAGGGACTTCCAGTACTGACCTCATATCCACCAATGTCAGTCAAGGCCCGGTGCCCTCAGTTAGGCCAAACAAAATAAATGATGTGTTTAAGGTAACGATCCTAAAAAGAAATCCAAGTAGGTAGATAGGGAAATACTTTTATTTTGTAAGTTTTGTGTAGAAGGAATAGTATGTGTACCTTTTGCAACTATCAAAAAAGTGACCAACCAACTTATTGTTCTCATCTTAATTGATGTTAAGATATTACAGGTAGGATACACCATTGATTAACATTCTTTTTTTAACCGGTGTCGGGCAATTATTATTTTGCGTAATTTTTTTCCGTGATCGCCGAACGGGGATCTCGATAGTTTGTTTGTATATATTTTAATTTTTTGGAACAATTGCAGGATATTTAGCGGAATCATTTTGTTGGATGCCTGGATTAATTAATTACTTTCAAAAAGTTATTTCTTAATAATTTGGTAGTAAAAAAGAAATCTGCATCGGTGTATCCTACTTTTAATGACTCTAAACTCCCTATGAAATTCTTCCTTCTGGCATGCGAGCAAGGCCGGAAATGCGTTGGTGTGCTTCATGGTACCATCGGCCTGAACCCGCCTCGGATTGAGTTTCGTTTAAAATAGTCCCGCGTCTCGGCTTGGTAATGTTAAAATAATCTCGTCACGAACTGGTTAACTTATATTTAGCTTCCTGGCCATGTAGATGCCAGCCTTGGGCAGTGTTTCAGATATTGCCTGTGTGTCTGTTTAGGAAACTGGCATTGCAGGCCTTCATTTTAATAAATCTGAGGAGAGCTGTGCATCGCTCTCCTTAAATCAAAAGGTGAATTAAGGAGAGTGATTTTAAAATCGCTCTCCTTAAATCAAAACAATGAATTAAGGAGAGTGATTTGCTCTCGCTAACAAAACGCAAGTTTAAAGACCCTGGACACTATCTGTAGTTACTCAAAATGACAACCAAAGGTGTCTATGCCTTTAATAAACACATACTCAAGAAAAGGAACACAACATTCACCAGTAGTTCAACTTTTGGTTAAGAGAATGATGGCGCTTTCCCATCCAGTGACATTTCTCTCTCTGTGACTTGTATGGCTTAATTAAACGCGAATTAGTCTATGCCCGTTATGTCCGAAATAAATGGAATGGGCGAACACGAAAGACTAGATGACCGTTGTTGGTATAAGATAAATCTGATGTGATTTTATTTGGGGGTGCGAGGAGAGAATTGTAATCGCAATTTTTTTTTTTTTTGCTCTTGTTAAAAATGTAAGGAGCGCTTTTTTTTGCTCTCCTTAAAAATTTTAAGGAGCGCGGAGGAGCGCGAGCGCGATCGCGCTCCTTTAAAATGAAGGCCTGCATTGACATCATGAACTTATACTTAAACCTGGTTGATTTCCTTAGTAGAAGGTGGCTAGGTTAAGGGTTATTTTTAATTTTATATTATAAAATCCGGTATTGAAACCAAGGATCCCTCCAAAGTGCCCTAGGCACTGTAGCTTGTAAGCCTGAAGAAACATGTAGACAGAATTTAATGAAAAGGTACAGTTTTAGATGTAGGAGAAAACCCCAGAGGGATATTCTAGAGAAACCCACAGAGTCAGACAGGGTCTGAAAACCCAATCCACATATTGGCTTAGGTGGGATTCAAACCCGGGTCACAGCGGTGGAAGGCGAGGAAAGAACTGCTACTTCAACCTGACTGCCCATTGAAAGAGAGAAAGTGCTTGATGTTTACAAATACACGTAGTACAACAATTGTCATATTTGCTGTTCTAGAACGGAGATGGCTACATTGACAACGATGCTAAGATGCAGAAGATATTTGCTGCTGTGAAAGCCGCCTTATAGGCGTCAAGATGGCCACAGCTACGCCAGAAGTAAGTAAACTCGGCCCCGTAACCTACATGGGTCGGCGGAACATGTACTACATGTAGGTTATACTTTAAATGTAGTGCTTATACAGTGCGAGTCAAAAAGAAAGTATTTTTTGTTTCCTGTACAAAAACCCATCATAATTGATGCACCAGTAAGGTATACTTGATAGAGCATGTTCTTCCCAACATCTTAAAACAAACAATTATTGAAATTGGTCCTTGCTATCCAGAGCTGTGCCTGTTTAACCAAAAGACAATTTTTAATAGGTGTCTATAGAATGATAAGATGCTTAAACAAATTAAAACCATTCAGCTGAGCGAGTCCCAGAAATGTCACATCTGCATTCATATTTAACCCTTTAAAGGTTATACGCAGACCTTTCGAGGAGAATTGCTGTTTAATAGTTTAAAATGTGCCTTGGTGTGTAAGTAACAAGACCAGGGGTAATAAAATGGTATAAAATGACATAGGTGTCTATGGAATGATAAGATGCTTAAACAAATTAAAACCATTCAGCTGAGCGAGTCCCAGAAATGTCACATCTGCATTCATATTTAACCCTTTAAAGGTTATACGCAGACCTTTCGAGGAGAATTGCTGTTTAATAGTTTAAAATGTGCCTTGGTGTGTAAGTAACAAGACCAGGGGTGATAAAATGGTATAAAATGACATTAATTGAGGGTTAATCACCGTAAATGTAATTGGCCCCCTCATTAACATGTTCAAACACTGACAAATGGTGGCGCTGTTCGTGACGAACATTCGGCAACCCCCCAAAAGAAACAAAATTATAGTCTGGTACCTGACAATATGTCTGGACACTAGATAAGCCCCGTACGATGCCGCTTCACGGCGTGCGTGCAGCATGCGATCCGCGTACGTAAATGCATGTACGATGTACATGTACATGTGCACCCCCACATGCGAGATGCCATGCACGCGGGTACGCACGCAGCCGGTTTTTGTTCAGACATGGCGAGTAAAGGCGACAGGCCGGGGAGCGCATGGTACACAGAATCGGACGAAATATCCGCAGTATCATCAGGTCCTACATCTGAAGAAGATATTCCACTTGACAATTCCTTTGACAATAACTTGAGTCGACCACATCGACTGAATGATTTTGCATTGATACGCGTGGCACATGATGCATGCATGCACGGGCACGCTGGTCGCGACGTCGAAGTCTTCCCGAACATACGTCACAATTATGCAAATTTTACATGTTAATAAGCTACCATTCTAGGGGCGGGGCCGGTCCCCCAAAGCACTTTATTATTATTTTTCTCATATTAATTACCCAAAAATATAACTTTTATAAACTGAAAATCACTCAAATAGTTATAATCTTTCATTTAAACTAATAAAAACCACATTTCTAGGACCCTTTAAACTCAGGCCTTTTTTTAAAGATTTTGTACGTGTTGCTAGTTTGTATATACAAATATCATTTACAGTGTACAAATCCCATATAATTATGTATCATTGAAAAGCTTACAAATAGGGCTATATTTTTGGGGGAATATTTGGACCCCCAGGAGCTTTTAAGGGACTTATAAGTCAGATGTAGCGCGGGGCTGAGTGCAAAGGGTTAAAGTAATTTAAACAGTTGAATGGTCCGCAAAAAAATAATGAACTCCAAACAGTGCTCCAAGTTTGAGCGAAGACTGAAATATTATTTTATTCTGATATTTTGTTTTTTTAATCAGGAATAAATCAAGCCTGTTTTTGAAATCAGAATGCTGAGCAATGTATGTTCGTTCAGCATGCCATGAACAGTTATTGAAAAGTGGTCGTTTGGTAAAACAAGTACAGCTCTTGATAGCAAGGACCAATCTCAGTATTTGTTCTTCTTCTGATGTTGGGAAGAACATGATTTATCAACACATAACTTTCATACTGGAGAATCAAATACAATTTTTTTTTTATCGACTCGCACTGTACAGTAAAAAAAAAAAAGGGCACTCAATAGAGCACACCTGCCCAAACAGAAACAGAAAACACGGCCTGCATAAATAGATAGGGTGCCAAGGAAATGGTTCAGCATAACGACCTCTCTGCCAATGTTACCAACACAAAATCATACAAAGTGATCCAGATTCAAGATCAATCTGAAAAGTTAATGAAATCATCACTGACCCATATGCTATCTACTCGACAAGTTTGGTTAAAATCCCTCTATTAGTTTTCTGTATTCCTGGTGACAAACAAACAAACACCCCTACAAACAAATAAATAAATGCCCCTACAAACAAATAAATAAATGCCGGCATAATAACCTCCCTGGCAGAGGTAATAATGCTAGTAGAATAGTAGATATGAGGTATTCAGCTAATATGCTACAGTTTGTACTGTACCCGAATCCACATTTTGACCTCCCACAGCTGTACAATCACTGGCCTGGGACCATCAGTATTGAACTGAGGGGCTATTTTTGTGAACAAAGTAAAAATGCAGTTATGCAATTCAATGCAGGGCTAACCAGCATTAAAAAGCAAATGTAAGCACCTGTTTTACTACTTGCATGTACAGTAGTTGAATTGAAAGATCCATCTTTCCTCTTTATGCAGATTAACTCTGCCCTCGTTAACATAATTATGGCATTCACAGCATGCCTAATCAGTATGTGATCTAGACTGTCCCACCTGATAATGTCAACTTGTACAATTATGCGACTCTGGAGTTTTTAGCTTGCCCTACCTTTATGAAATTGTTTTACGTTAAACCCTTCTGACCCTAGGTGTGCCAATGTCTAACTCCCAGCGTATTGGTATTTGGATGGTCCACGACCGAACCACGTCCTATCCCTTTTAATGGGTCTTGATTTTCCCAACTGCAATTTTGCCCAAACAAAAGAATATGCTTCTAGTTAATACCGTTGGGTTTAATTTTCTCCACCTTGTATTTTTGTTTTTCCTCAGTCAAATGGACTCGACATTTCAAAGTTGATTGACCTGTTTATGATGAGACAAGCTTAAACGTGACTAACCCTCACAAGGCTTGTCCCTGATGCTGTACTAGGAACATCCGCTGGGACCTGCCGACTGGAGTTTGGTTCTGGAATAAATACAGTTTACTTTTACTACATAGTTTAGCACTAAAACATTTAAATTTTTCTTGAGTGTATGCATTCAGCTTAGAAAGTATCATGATAAACTTGGTAGAGTAAATTTCACTTGCACTCGGTCGCAGTGTAGATTTCTGTATGTGTGTGCGTTTGTATTGACCGGCAATCATGGTCGTCGGACAAAAGAATTGAGAGGCAAACAATAGGTCCACGATTGAAGCAACGTTCAGGATCTCAACTCGTGTACAAATCCTTTGGCGATCATCCAAAAACGTTAGAGTACAAACAAAAGAGGTAAGACAATCGGACAATGCCCTGTCCACGATTGCCGGTCCATACATGACTGTGTGTCATTTTGGTTAAAGTTTTTGAAAAAGTGGTCAAGCATGCAAAGTGGAAGTCCAATTCTGATCAAACTTGGGTCATAGACGCAATAGTGTACATTTTATATGCTGGTCTTGTCCAGTATTGAGCTCAAAGGTCATTTGAGGTCAAGTTGTAAAAAAGGCTGGAATTGTAAAATTGGTCTCATTTGAAAACTTGAAGTATTTTGCAATCAAACTTGTCTCATGCATGCAATGCTGTTGTCCTCTGTGGCCTTCACACCTCACTCTAACGTTCATAACTTTTCACCACATTATTCGTCCACATTGCTATTGTCAGCTACTACTGTTTTACGCAAACTCTTCAGTTTTTTGTTTTTGATAACTCCCTTTAATTTCCTTCCAATCCTTGGTTCTTCAACACTTACCGATCTGCATTCTTAATGTTTAATAACAAAAACAGGCGAGTCGTGTGTTCATAGAACATCTTGTTGTACATGGATTTGGTTTTAGCGGAGTTTCACATGAACCTTTAACCTCAGGAATAATACAATTTTATATCTAATATTGGAATATTATTATATTTTTGTAGGAAAAATAAGTAAACATATTAAGATATTCTTTGATGATAATGTTTGGTAAAGTTTAGCACTTTTGTTCCAAGCCCTTGTATCAAATCGGAATGTTTATTTTTGTTTAGCGTATTGGTCATCTGATTTCAAGCGAAATGTTCACAGGTTTTTTTGAGCATGCAGTTGCTTCCAAACAGTTGAGTAAACTCAGAACTTTCATCTGTCTTGATTTTTGTTTTGATTTTGTTTTTAAAGACGAGCAACATTTAAACAAATATTAGTGTCGATTGTAATACATATACAGTATAGCTGCTTAAAGTAGAACAATTGTTTAAGCACAACAAAAGTGCTTAGTAAAACTCCCGACAACGGGCAGAGCATATCGGTTCTTTTCAGAACCACATATATCACTAAAGAGTATTACCTTGGTGTTACCTTAAAACCAACTTACCAGCCACAAATTCATTTGATATATTGTTTATGGTTGGTATTTAGCTGTTTTTAGCTTATCGTAACATTCACTTGTAATTTTGGCTCGTGATTTTGTGTGTGCTTAACTATTCTAAAATTAACCATGAAGAAGCATTCTGTTTCAATACTTTGATCAATAAAAACAAATGGTGGGGGAAGGTTAAAGTACGTTCAGCGTCCACTTATTTACAGTTTATTGTACATGTTTTAACATCAACTGTGATGAGATTATGAACGTTAAGTGGCCTGCCCTCTAGCTAGTGCCTTTGGGGTACGCCCATCCAGAATCTCAGGCAGGCGAGTAAAAAAGCGATCTAAATAAATCCTAGTCTTTGCCAAACTCGATCGTATTCGATATTTGATTGTGCACGTCACGTATTATTTTGTACACGGTGCGCCCGCTAATATTAATAACGACACGATTAATCCAGCTTCGTAAATTTGTTTGAGGGCGCTAGACAGAGGTCATCAACACCAGAATGCCGTGTGGCCAGGGATCACTCCTGATTTCACGATACAACCTGGGAAGCGACGTTGTGGGATCACTCAATGAGATTACGACTTTTTAATCTTATAATATACACAAATACACATGTACCCGCATGCTAATCCTCTGAAGACTTGTACTTCATTATTATTTCATAGAATTTCAATTATATTTCATATATTCACATAATTTAGGAAATATATATATCTGTTGGAAAAGTTTATTTTGGTGATTCTACTTACATATCCCTACTATAATCGATTGGTTACTATCATTGACAAGCCCGCAAACAGCATTCTTCAAGTTCATGATTTCCAGTATTTACATTACAATTATTGATCAACCATGCATGCCTTGACGTAGACGTTATTGTTGGCGGTGACGTGTCTTTTGTTTTCATTCCTCGACGCCATTTTGTGAATACATGTACTTCCTGGTCTGCTCGTAGTGGACTACAGTGGCTACCAAACGGTAAGTTACAGACTTATGCATCTATAATTGCTTCTAGAACCCCTGGGCTGCCCCAGGTTTTATGTCAGAGTTTGGTTACGGTTTGTTTAATCCCCAGGGTGGGGATTTTGGTCACCCATGAGCACTTTTACCTTTTAACTGGGGCCCTAATACTAATGGAACTCCTCTTTTTCGAATTTTTGATTTACTTTATATCGTACTAGGTCTCCACGCCAAACAATAAACAATATGCAAAGTCTCTTAATTGCAGCACAAACAAATCATAAAACCACGACAATACCCAACAAAATACCTCAAAATCGCCTAAATAGCGTTCCATAATAATTATGTTCAAGATCAACTCCCGGGGCTTCGGGGTACTCGGATCCAGGGGATTTTTTTTAAACGGGTGGTGGGGGAAAGAGAGGGGAGGTGAGAGAAAAGGAAGGGAGGAGGATCAAATCGGAGGATCTGTTGTCTAATTTTTGGCATAATATAATACTGACAAAAGAGGGTTATCAATCCATGGAGCCCTGGCGGTTTGCGACCCGCACCCGTTCAATTTCTCCATGCACATGAAGCCCTCTCAGGGTCTATACTCGCAGCGGTAAAGCGAGGCCGGACATTGGTGTTATCCGCAGAAGACAACCTGAACCCGCCTGGCGCGCATCTAGCCTCTCGTTGGAAGTGGCTCCGCTAACCAACGTATGATGCTCAGACTACCTGGCTTTAAGGTTCGATAAATAATTCCGCGCCTGGTGGACATGGGGTCACTGAATTTGCAGTAATGTCCTTTTCATTGCCGATTACCCTTTTATTGCAGTGTATCGTATGCTGTTTATGTTGTTCTCGACCTTGTGTAAGAATGTTAGTTGGTTGGTTTGTCCATGGAGCTATGGTTTGTCCAACCCAAGCTATGACATTGTCCGAAAGCTCGACTTTTTGGCAACAGTTTTGCTAAATATTTTTTTATTTATGTATTCTCGCATGTTCCAGTTTTGTGTGTGCCCCACATTCATAATTATATAAATTTATATATATTCTCCATTCTAATCTTCATAATTCTCCAGTTTATCTTAATATAATCTTGAAAACTGTTGCTAAAAAAATCAGAGGAAAGTGGCCAGGAATCGCCTCAGATTGCACCACAAAGCATAATATAATCAACATTTCACGGGGCCCTTTGGGCCCCGGAACTCACGCTTCACGCTCGCATTTTCCAGTTTTGGGTGCGCCCCACATTTATATATACATGTACATTTATATATTAGTATATATTATTTTATATATATATATTCTCCATTACTATCTCCATAATTCTCTATTTTTATCTTCATATAATTTTTTGAACCTTTGCTAAAAAACTCCACGAATGGCCTCTGATTTAACCTCGTACTCATGGCTACGATCTTGCTGGGCCATCATGCCTTGCGCGATCTTCCCTGTCAACATATATGTCAATATTGGCCGATATATGTATACAAATGATTTTTGATAATACTCCTATCCCACGGACACATGTCACTTTTGGAATAGTTTTATTGTGATCTTTGACCCTCGAAACATGGGTCTAGGCACCTTCTTTATTCATTTAACTGCAATATTGGCTGAGATATCGTGAAAAATAGATTTTTTGATAATGGCGGCACTAATGGCGGACCCATACAAAAGCGGAGCTTAATTTATTATATAAATAATGAGCAGGACGAACATAATAACATTTACCAGGTGAAATAATAACAAATATGTAAATGCAATACTAAATTATAAAGTATAAGTATAAACTTTAGAGTTAAAGGAGTAAATGGTATGGGCATTCTTAATACTTGCATGAAGCGAATTCTACAATTTTGGACCTTGAAATCTGACGAGTATAAACTATTTGCTTTCATATTTTATAGTAAATATTGTGGAGCTGAGCTGTTTAAAGTTTTGTGTTCATAGAAGCTGGAAAAACCAATAAAAAAGTGTTGTTCTTGCAGTCTGGTTCCGTGCCCTTCTTCACTAGACGAATTCAATAAATTAGGGGCAGTGTTTGAAAATAGTTAGGTTTTTACAACGATGGCCCGCTGGCAATCGTTTAAAATTGATAGAATTTGTTTTCTTTAAAACCACATAACATCAGGCGCCGTGATTTCACAGGATGCCTGAGAATGTTATTCACTTACAGTCAAGTAAGGTATTTCATAATAATTCAGTAGTTTCGTTTTTGATCTTTGCAGATGGTGTATACTAATTTTAAGTCCGAAATCTCATAGCGTACATCCAACTTGGATGTCGCTTTGGAAAATCTCCCTCTGGTGCACACTGTGCCTTCTTAATGGTGCACCCCAGACACCCCCCCCCCCCCCCCACCTACAAATTCAACCCAATGCCGCTTTTTAGCCCATATACGTAAACTCTCAAAAAGTTTGATGCGTTTTATACCTTTAAGACATTTCTTGCTAGCCATCAAGGAAATTATTTGGCAATTGTCTGAAACAATTAATTTTATAACAAAAAGCTCAACACAGGAAAAATTGTGTGTACAATTTTATGTGGACCTGCGAACAAAAGATGTCCACAGGATGCGGCGGGTAAGAGATTACGGAATGTGGACATGCACACGTCCACGGTCCGTTTTGCACTTTCTGAAAAAGAGCTTTTTAATTAGAGGAAAATGGTGTTATCTCTGGATGCGAGAAAAAATTGTATTTAGCCAACGTTTTCTTAACTATACACACGAAAACAAATGAACGTCCACAGTATGTATGGAACGTATATGCGTGCGCGTGGTTTTGTTTACTGTATTTATATATCTATATGGGGGACTAGACGTTGAACAATAGGGTCAACGATATACAAACGTCTCCAATTGCCATTTGTATACAATTACAGGGGGGAAGAGTTAGGGGCTCTAATAATTGACGGCAAATACACACTTGTGTACACATGGGTGTGCTAGATTTGATCAAGTTCTTGATATTCTAAAAATAATATGCGAATTATGCGCATGTATATTGTATCCATATGAATTTGTAGCGCCCTCTGTGATCAGGAAGTGTCCTGTGCCACCCCCCCCCCCCCCCCCCGCCCCAATCCCCCACGCCACCCTTTTCCCTTCCCTTGCCTCACTCATCCCGACACCCCCCCCCCCCCTCCCACCCCAATATCGACAAGAAATCGTCACCCATTGTTTAGAGTATTGTATCGGATGCCTATAGTAGAGGTTTACCTGTTGATGGTTTTGTTTTGTAGAGTTAAATCTAACATTGCCATGGATACGGACGAGGAATCCCATTCGGGTCACCTAGATACACGCAGTAAACTTCTCGGACTCGGGAAAAAGGAGCCAGTGCTAGTGAAGCAGTCTTCATACTCAGGTGAAGATATACATTGTATAATTTAGATTAGAAAGATTAAAGATAACGTTTCAAACCCCATCAGCCGATTTTACGAAACCTTACGTAATGCCGTAAGCCCAATTGCGCCACTACATTACGACAGTTTCATTAAAGTCATTGACAGTGTGTAAGCCTGCGGCTTGCCTAACAATTATGGCGTAGCTTGCGCAGTCAATTTAAGTCGCGTAAGTTGTGGCGTAGCGACTCAAAATGACCAATTTTACCAGTAAATAGTGATTGTCGTGATTAAGATACCTCCAAATGGGCACTTTGGGAGACAATCCCATAGAGTCGTGCACAATCTTTATTGTAACCTAACCCGTTTTTACCTGGAGCTTTTTCCACGAAATTTCATATTTATGCTATTTAGACCCAAATCTGTCTTCTCCGAGCAAAAATAACTCCCAAATATCGTTTTGTGGGGTAGCTAGACACTTAGGGAGACACTGAAATGTCTCCCTAAGTGCCACTGTCTCCCAAGTGAATCAAAACTATCGCTAATTTGTCTCCCAAAGTGCCTATTTGGAAGAATTGTCGTGATTGTCATTACTCAACTTATCACGCTTGATAAATGACACTCGTAGCCTTGTGTATGTAGTAATTCTTTTGTTTAGCCCGTGACTAAAGAGTTGCCGCTTGATTCTGCAGAAAGTTTAACAAAACTATTTTCAAAATAGCGGGCGGAGAACTGGTAATTCGACGACATCATACACAAAGAGTCGTAAACGCCGTATTATCCTCATCTGAGATGTTTGCATTTAAAACATTGCGCAGCTTAGCCACGTTTCGTGTAATCGATCGTAAGTTATGGCGAAGCTACATTCGCAACGCATTTGCTGCGTATTCCTACGCATGGCGTAAGCTACGCAAAATGTACCGTGAAATCAGCTGCTGAACTATACTGAATTGAAATAGCAATGTTTATTGTAGTAACGCGA
This sequence comes from Crossaster papposus, assembly GCA_037893245.1. Lineage (NCBI taxonomy): Eukaryota > Metazoa > Echinodermata > Asteroidea > Velatida > Solasteridae > Crossaster > Crossaster papposus. The sequence goes on along the minus strand of JBAIAA010000344.1, from coordinate 1,830,652 downwards.
AAATGTATTTGTTTCTATATTCAAAGATACAGGTCCGTTAAAACCGAGGTCACATTCTGAGAGGTTCGAATTCGTTCCCAGCCTCGGCAATCTTCTTGGCCGCGCAAAATGGATGCTCAAGAAATCCTTTTTACCCAAGGATTTCTCAGGTCTTCCATGTTGTATTGTTGCTACTCCATCAAATGACATTGTAGTGTCAGTGATGATAAACCAGGGTGTGATGGTGTACGACATCAACGGTTTTCTAAAAAAAGAAATAGCAATCAAAGAAGGTAAATGCAACAGCGTTTGTTTCGTTCAACGGGTGTTAACATTAAAATGATAATGGACAATAAACTACCTACCCACAATAAGTCACTGTGAAATGCATTCATTCATTCATTCGTCCCTAAATTCATCCGTCTGTTCGTCCATTCATTATTTCTTTTTCTTTTTTTACTACACTTAATAAAAAAATAACAATAGCATGCTAGACATTGTGAAATTAGTTTTTAAAATTCCAGCTAATTATATCCTTTCGTGGAAGGCCCAAAAGCAAAGCTTGTCAGGGAGGGAGCTCCTTAGACACAAATTTAGTGATATGAAAAGACAGTTAAACTACACATACATGTAGACGACAACAAACCATTAACGCCAAATTAATATTCATATTGAGAAAAGTTGATAGAGATACTAGTAACCCATTGGGAAATTCAATCCGAGATTAAGTGGACAATATATTCCTTTTAGATATATATTTGAATATAATTGGAGGCTACGAATGCCTTTCAATGAGTTATGCAGAGGATTTTATAGCTTATAGGACCTTCATGTCTAATAGTTTAAAATTACATACAATTGTGCAAAGATAAAGGGACTGAAAATGTTAGTTTTTGACCCAAAATGTATAAAATGGCCTATTTAAAGAAAGGCGTATTTATAGAATGACCTATTTATAGAATGACATAATGCACAAGTCCCCATTTCCCCCAAAATTAGCAAAATAACTGCAAAAACACATACACATACGTCACACGAAGTGTGATTTGTTAAATGACGACAGATATAAGTTTTCCCTTGATTAAACTAGATTTCACTGTCAGGGGTGTGCAATAAAATAGCAAAAAAGTGTAATCTTGAAGCATCGGGGGAAAACTTTTTTTTCCTTTCATTGTATTTTTATAATTTAAATTTTATTTTTGATTAAAATTTGTTATAACACAGATGTGAATGGACTTTCAGCTACACATGATAGATTGGTGACAATAGACAGATTCAGCCATCATGTCAAACTGTACAAGATGAACGGCGAGCTAGAGTTTCAGTTCACCGCTGGGCATCCATGCAGTGTAGCAGTCAAAAAGGATGGGACCATCATAGTAGGTGATGACGCGAGGAGAGTGTTGGTGGAGCACAGACCCAAAGATGGTGAGATCCTACGCACCATAAAACTATCAATAGCACCTCTCTTCCTGGCTGTTGATAATGACGATAGAATCTTCACCAGTGACAACAAAACTCTACTCGTAGTTGACGGTGACAGTACTAGTGCTAAAGCCTTTCCCTTAAAATCGGCACCATCCGGGTTGGTTAGTCGATCGAAACTGGCCGGTTTATGCTGCACCAAATCGGCCATCTTCGTGCTATATATTGATGATGATGTATGGAATGTATGCCGGTACGACAACCGGGGGAACTTCGTTGATTGCATTGCAAAAGACAGGGACACGTCACGGTTACTGGGCCTTTCGAATCAATGTACCGTCACAGCCGATGAGCGACATCTTGCAGTGCTAACATACGAGGGTGTTAAGATATACACAGGTAGGTGACCACCGTCCTTTATAATTTGTTAGAATTTCAATCGATTATTAAGGTTAACTACCCTCCCAGTGGTCTTAATTCCGATGAATATCAAGACGATTATTCTATTCATTTGTGTGTTCGTGTTATATTTCAAGGTGTCGTTTCACACCTAACAGGTTCCCAGCACGCCACGAAGCCAATGAGACATGGGTGTTAATCCGGGGTATAATGGGGATATTATATCTAAAACGTTTGAACGGAGAATTAGCCAGAAATTACCCCCTTTCAGATTGTTGTGGTGTCAAAAAAGAAATGCCGATTAAAACGAAGAACAAACACTACACACGCTTTAAATTTAATACAGCGCTTTCATGTAAAGATAAAGTGCGGGTTTGTTAAATGTACATCTGCATCATGACCAGTAGTCATGTAGGCGCTACCCAGTACCCCCCTCCCCCCCCCCCCCCCCCTTTAATGGGTGACCTGAATTGTAAGGTCGTTTGATTAATTTGATGTGTACGGTCTTCATCAGCATTTTCTTCTTTACTGTTTTAATTTGTGATATGAAATAGACCTGAGCCATCTCCAACTGGTGCTAGATGAAGCTAGCCAGCGGGCGGAGGAGCTCACTGCAAGTGAGCGGTTGGCTACCAGACTTCAGTTGCCCTACATCGCCATGGGTTACTTCAACGAGAAGGGTGGAAGCTTATCCCTGGAGGAGTATGGCGTGCACCTTACCATCCCACGTGGTGCAATAGCTCAGGGCTCGACTCAGCAAGTCTACATCTATGTTGACCCTACTGCACCATCTGATGATGCGGTTTATCCTACAGAAGTCTCATTTTCACCGAACGTCGAGTGCGGACCTGAAGGGCTGAGATTTGAAGAGAGCGTTGTGTTGTCCTTCCCTCACACCGCTGATGTAAAAAGTACCACATCTGAAACGTTAAAGCCCCGAATGTGTCAAGACAACGTCTCGTCGAAAACATGGGAAGAGTTTGATGGAAACGCAGTGATAACCGAAGGCCGGGTGATTCTTCTCGTAAACCATTTTACAAGGTTTAAACTATCAAGCGGAGGCAAAAAACGGCTGCTGGTAGTGCCATATGGAGATATCTTTGACCCACGTCAAAGAAAATATCAATTTCGGGTCTACGTTTTGAACGACGACAAAAGAGCTAAAAAGGTGCGACACTAAGCCTTCTTTCGTCATCTGTACACAGCTCACTAGTTTCGTGTAAACATTGCTTTTGCGTGGATTGTCAAACGCAAACTTGCTCCATAGTCCAGGCAAAATACTTAATTTTGTTTTGTTGACCTCAAACAACCATTTTTTTTCTTCACCACAGTGCACTTCTATAAGTTCCCTAGAATAACATACTAAAAGTCTATGCACGCATTTACCTTGTCTCCAGATATCATCAAGTAGGCCTAGTCAGTATTGACGAGCTTCAAATTCACCAAGTTGCTTACTGGCACAGTTATCCTAATAAAACCTTATTGAAAATCATATGAACAATGATAACATTGTGATATTTAGCCCAGCAAACAAAAAACTGGGGGAAATGGTGTGTCCATAAATTGGACTAAAAGGGTTTCCTAAGGTGACAACAAAATGACAACTTTGTGACCCTATAAATGTGCGCACATTACACTGTCTCCAGATATCATCATGTAGTCAGTATTGGTGAGCTTCAAATTCACCAAGTTGCTTACTGGCACAGTTATCATATTAAAAACTTATGGAAAATCATATGGACAATGATAACTTTGTGATATTTAGCCCAGCAAACAAAAACTTGAAAAAATGATGTGTCCCTAAATTGGGCTAACAAGTAGGTGAAGGGTTGCTTAAGGTGAGAGACTTGAACAAGTTCAATAAAATCCTCCAAATTAAAGATTTGTGTTGCTTACAATAATCATATATACGTTAAAATGTAATTTGGGAATTTCCTTGAACTTGTTCAAGTCTCCTATGTTAGGCAACCCTTTAACTACTTTTTCGCCTAATTTATGGACACACCTTTTCCCCCCAGTTTTTGTTTGCTGGGCTAAATATCACAATGTTATCATTGTTCATATGATTTTTCATAAGGTTTTAATATGATAACTGTGCCAGTAAGCAACTTGGTAAATTTGAAGCTCGTCAATACTGACTACATGTACTTGTAGATATCTTGATTATATCTGGAGACAGTGTAATGTGCGAACATTAAGAGTCACAAAGTTATCATTTTGGATAATTACTATGTTCTCGTAATTATTCAGTCACTTATATGCTTTAGAAAATGTTATTGAAGTAGGGATATGTAAGAAGAGTCACCAAAATAAACTTTTCAAACAAAATATATTTATATATATATACCCAAATATAGGAATAAATATATTACGCGGCAGGGATTAACGATTTGTGCAAATTAGTCATATTTCCACCACCTGAATTTTAAGAGACTTTTAATATGTCATTGTGGGGACCTTTTAGAAATGCATTGTGGTGAAAAAAAATGGTTGCAATGTCGGCGCTTACAATCTTTCCCTCTTCCTCAAGAGCCACAATTCCAATGTGCTTCTGACTCAGCTTCTTAATGTAGGACCAATAAATTGTTGACCTTTAATATGTCATTGTGGGAACCTTTTAGAAATGCATTGTGGTGAAAATTTTGTGGTTGCAATTTGTTTAAGGTCAAAACTTATTTTTCCTTGACTACCACGACTACCAGACAAGTGCAACTGCAAATAATGTTGTGTTTGGTGGATTAATTTTGTGACGCTTACATAGAAAGTACATGTATACAAATGGTTACCTATAACCATTAAAGAATATTGCATTCTGGTTGATAATTACAGAGTGGATCGTGTTCATTACATCTTATTGTTAGACTTTTAGTATTGATTATACCATTTTAACGCAGAGCGTGGAGAAAGATGAGGAGAAGTCAAACAAATTGGACGGTTTCAAGAACTTTTCTTGGAGCGAGGGTGACTTGGTTGTAAAGCTTTCAAACTTCTCGGATAAACGCTTTACAGTGTTGGAAGGAGAGACACAGGTTGGTTTTCAGTAGCTGTCAGTATTATTTTCCAACTCTTTTATTTGATGATATTATATCATGTTGAAACATTCAAACCATGAGTTTTGACGCTGCTTGACCAACAGACCATCTCCGGAAAACAAATAAAGGAGCATCCATCAAACTGCGTGACATTCACAATCCAGTTGCTAGTGTGGTGTGCTGGTGACTTTCTGTACTGTGCTGTGGAAACTTACCAGGACAGTGACGATGGAGATACAAGAAAACAAAGCAAAGCTCAGCTGTCCATTTGTCCAGACGTGAGCAAACTATTTTCTTGGTTTCATACAAAATAATGGATAAGCTGTTGAATTATACAGCAGTCACCGTATACTTGGTCAATTCGTCGCCTCATTGTATACGAGACAATTTAGACAACATAGGCATCAACGAAAGAAGTGGTAATAAATAAAAATCACTCAGACACCGATATATTTTGGAATACATGTACATGTATATCCAATATTCGGGGTCACATTCTGATACCTCTCAGTTTTTCGGACAGTGGGCAGAAACGATCTATGTCTACCAGATACATATGCCTACTTTCCATGCAACTTCGAAATCTTATATAGACTATCAGAAGATGAACTGTTTCATGTGTTTACAAGCATAATTTAAAGAGAAAAAGAATGAATTTTTAACACATAATATTATGTTTGTGCATCTTTCTAGCAGATGACAATGCCCATTCCATGTACAACACGCAAGTGTTTGTCCGGTTGCCCATCTGCGTGCAGTCAAATGGTCAGAATTCAGATTCTGTTTACAATTACAAAGTTATAGTAGTGATTATAGATGCTTACAATCAAACGCGATAACAGCTGTTCGAAAACTTTATCTTTATTTTTATTTATTTATTAGATAATTTCTCAGGCAAAAAAACAATGCAACAATTAAACAATTCAACTACATTAAATTGCACCATATGCAGGCCTGAAGGATTGCCTAAAAAGCTATACAAACCTGTCGAGAGGCTCTCCGACTACAATTAGTACAATTTAGCACGAGACACATAACAAACAAAGAACAACAAACAGACACACAATCACTTAAGCATTTTCTTATTAATGCTTCAAATCCTCCATCTGATCTTACAAAACTAAAACGATATCATTATGTTGGTTAAAGCTAAATCGTAAATGTATTTAACTAAACATTTATTGCTTTTCCGCTTTAAAGCGGAAAAGCATTGTTTCTGTTCTGATTTTTATTTAAATTTTTTTCCTTTTGTTCCTACCCCAAATCCCATAGACTTTGTACACGTTTATTCACCGCGGCACTTTGGGCCTAAAACAAACTCGTATTTTAATGAAACTTGTCCCATAATGACCCCATAGTGACATTGTGTCCCGAAGAATGACGTCACGGTGACGTCATCGACTAATTTATTATAGATTTTTGAATATTTAATTTTCCCATAGACTTTGTACACAGAAATTAAAACAAAATTGTCGATTTTCAAAGGGCATTTTCGACTCTTTGTCAGTAATTCATTTACACCAGTCTTTGTCCAAGCAAAGACCCTAATTCAAACAACATTGTGTAATGATGATGTCATCCGGTGGTTATTTATAGGCAATTAAATTGTGACACTTTTAATATTTAAAAATGCATAAGAAATCAGCCGTACGCGTCCGCAGCATTCTGTTGCCGGCAAGTGGTAGAGTAGGTTGAGGTCTTTATTTCATTCAGTGTGCGTGCAATCACGTGACCCTTGCTTCCGGTTGAAAAAGGCCAAAACAGGAAGTGGCTTATTATTTAAAAGTGGTAATAGATATAAACTTCCTTTTTAACGGTGTTAGTCTCTTGGCTGATAGTATTCTTCAAATCATCTACCAATGACGTCATGCAATCTTTGAGCGCCCTCTAGCGACAGGTTGAAAATTTTCAAAAATGTATTTTGAATAGATGTCTGTGGCGAAGTTTGTCGGAATCGCCTAAATATTGGTGTATATGATGACCTTGATTTACTTAAGACGTGTGCGAAGTTTTAGGCGTATGACGTCATCAGACCTGAAGTTATAATAAAAAGACTCTATTTCATTTGAAAATTCCTGAAAAATTAACCATGGCAGTTTTTATATTAGTTTTTACTGTAATTGTCGATTTAAGGGTAGGTCTAAAATATTTTAAAGCTTCGAGGCAATAAGCGAACTCGGACATGCCCTGCGCACGCTTAAAACGTCAGGTTGACAATACCTCTGCTTTAAAACATGCACAGGACGTCCACCCCGTATGTACATGCAAGTAAGTTGTACATACGCACATACATTGTACGACCGTCAGCCCGCGCGCAGAGCACGTGTTGCCGGGGTCAAATCCTGTCTACAGTGACCGTTTTAGCCGATTTTCGGCTAACTTTGACAGATTTTATGTTCATGCATGCGCATAACCAGGGACGTATAATTGATAAAAAAAATCATAATGCAGAAAAGCCCTATGTTAAGGCCCTGTCACACTTTTGCGTATCCTAATTCCTTATGAGTTGCGCATTGACATTTTTTTTCATACGCACAATATGCACCTCATATGCATCTCAATCGTTTTGTGTAAGTTTTATGTACGTAGGCATGCGCACAGTACGGCCCAGTACGCCGGATAGTTTTGGGCAAGCACAAAACTACGCAGCGTACGCTGTTACGCAGGTCATAAGTTATAAATACGCAGCGCATCGGTCCCGCATCGGTCGAGCGCGGTACAAGTATGTGTGTGTTCGTGGGGGATAAGCGGTTCATACGCGGTAATACGCTGATGTTCACGCTATGGAATCTGCACTGGTACTGACAACAGCGGGAAGCCGCCGCCTTTTTATAACGCGTGGCGAGCGGCGGACATGCGACGGAAATACGCTCGGCATTCGTCGGAAGTGCGTCAGGCATGCGGTCGGGATAAGTAGGGTGCGTCTGGAATACGCTCGGCATGCGCACTGCATACGCAGCTATTCGCAGCAGTAAAATAGTGTTGCGCACTGCATACGCAACTCATACGCACCTCATACGCCATGGATGCGCTGAATTCGTTACTTATACGCTAGGTGTGCGTCGCATATAAGTCAAAGTAATCGAAACATTTTGAAATTTTGAGCGTACGGCTGCGTATTGAATTTTTTTAATAAGGAACTCATAAGTACTTGATATACGCAAAGGTGTGACAGGGCCTTTACGTATTTAGAGGTGCAGTTTGTCTGCAGTGGGATTTTCCAAAAGTCTTTTCCAATACAACTGATATACTACTGAGTAGTTCTGAACTTCGGCCAAGAATTACTATGAGAAGGACAGAGAAATCGTAGTTTTTTTCGCGCTGCCATTGATTCAAAATATTCCCAAGAGTCAAAATATCAAGTCATGATGACGTCATCAAAAATGTGCCTTTTGAAACACATATAAGGGAATGTCTGCTCGTCATGAAACTTGATGGGTGGGTAGATAATACTAGTACATAGATAACACGAGTACACAAAATCTTGAATGACGTCATGATGACGTCATCACGGGTCACGTGACGTCATCTTAATTGGGCAAACTTAAAGACCTTATATCTAGAAAACCGTAAGTCCGATTGGGTTGTAACTCGGTATGTAGATAGACCGGGATGTGACGTTATCATTACGTCATCGTGTGATCTTATATAGCTTTTTGAAGTGTTGGACCTTTAAGCTATATCTCATGAACCCAGTATGTTAAATTCAAAATTATTTTTGTATTAGATTTGTTAGCCAATATGTATTATGTACAAAATTTTGAAAAATCCATGACGTAATGATGACATCATCAAAAATGCACTTTTCGAAACACATATAAGGGAATGTTCAGTCGTCATGAAACTTGGTGGGTGGGTAGATAATAACACTAGTACACAAAATCTTGAATGACGTCACGATCAAGTCATCGGTAGATATTTACGATTTTTTAAATATTGCCCATTTTACTCTGCCTACACAATTTTACACTTTTATTAAGTCGATTTTTTCAAATTTGGTACAGACTAAAACCACAATAAAATCATGAGCACTGCCAACTATTGTTACTATGACCTCATCATTAGACGTGTGACGTCATCAGTAACTTAAATATTTTAAGCCCCTATATATCATGAACAGTAAGTCAGATTGGGTTGAAACGTGGTATGAGGGTAGGCCGGGATGTGTTACAAATAAATATTGAGGTGATATCATCATGACATCATCTTGTGATTATATATATTTTTTCACCGTATTTTGAAGACTTTTGCCGTATTTCACAAACGCAATATACCAAAATAAAAATTCCTTTTTCAATTAGCTTTTTTACACAAAGGTAAATGCACACAGTTTTGCACGAAAACAGAAAAACATTACCTCAATTAAAACAAAATGCGGAAAAGCCCTAAGTTCTGTTAGAAACAGAAACAGAGCTGTAGTTTTCCTTGGGTTTCTTCTTAGCCTGTTGGAGCTACGAGCAAAGGAACCAGCATGGCTGCCCAAAGAGTCCATATTTGATTTTTGTTTAGTTATAGACCAAACAGGAACGACCTAACAATCAATGACTTTAACATATGACGTGTCGTGATTCAGGATGAGGTCATTAGTGGATTCTCCACACGGGAACCTATCACAGTGGGTGACTACGTCGATTTGGAGGGAAACCCTTTTGTGGATACCTACCAGCAAGTGCTACCGCTCCTTCACGCAATGCATGACTCCGGTAACAATTCAATACAACGTGGCACTGTAAACGGCGACACATTGGTGTGTATCATCAAGCCCGATGTAGAAAATACACCTGCTTTGTGTCACAAAATTACTTAAGAGATTTGCAGAGTAAGTGATGACATTAGGTAGGCTAATTAGAAGTGAACATTTAGTTTGCAAGAAAACGTGTAATGATATAGTCACATTTTACTGAAGAATGTAATTGTGATTTATGCTTTAATCACATTTTTATTTTAAAGGCGATTAATTAAAAAAAAACCAGAGACCAATTTAATAATTAGTCTGTGGAATTAATAAAATTCAGTATCTCGATAATGCTTTTCTCGGAATATATATGTCTCTAATGAATGATCTTTGTAAGTAACGAATTCAATGCCTTGGAATTTTCTCTTTTAGGCCAAAATGGAAGAAGAGAAAATGTCTCGCAAGAAGGGTAATTAATAATATTTTACGTGCAAACGTCTTATCGCTTAGTTTGCTCATTAAACGACTAGTTTCATACCTGTGTTGAACTTTAAATGAAGATAATCGTTCAGATTATTAAATGCCAAGCCAGCTTTTGCATCTAACTCTAATCATATGTAATCACAATTAACACACACAAAACAATTGTGTGTACATATACTCAAGAGAAACAGCAGGTTAAAAACAAAATCAGTCAACAATACTTCTGACCATTTAAACTTGCCCCCAAGCACAGATTTTAAAATCACATCGATCCATTGGAAAGCAACCCCAGAGTTAAACCTTTGACACTTTCTTCGTCATTTTAACCCGCTAAAGTGTCAATTCTGAGCAGGAGTAAATTCTGAGCAAATTTTAGTTAACATTTTTAGAGTGTAAAATAATCCCCGAGTTCATTAAAGGTCGGTGGCGGTGTAAGTGATATTGTTTAAGGGAAACTTTCCGAAATAAACCATTTCAACGATCAAATATAAATTGTTACGATCGTTTGTTAATTTATACTAACAATTGGTTGTGTTTACCAGTAACACGATTTACTTTATTATAATTCTTTCAGTCATTGATGATTCAACCCTTCGCACTTTGGCAAGCAAGCTCGGTCCTGAATGGGAACGTCTCGCAACTTGTCTTGGTTTTGGCCGACATGATATCTACAAATTCAAGAACGACAACCCACATGCTACTGACAACCAGATTTTCCAAATGTTGATTAAGTGGCGAGACGAGGAATACATTAAAGAGCTTGTCGGGGCATTGAAGAAGTCTCTGAGAAGAGAAATTGCCGAAAAACTGCGAGGTATTTTGTATCACATTATGTCCAATGTGTAGAACAATTATTGATGAATGTTACTATTTGATGTCGTATACATATTGTAGGTCCTATATGCTGAACCGGACTCTGCTTTGACCTCAAGAAGCTAAATATTCAACGGGCGCCTTATTTGGTGTCTTTCGCAAACCGTTGTTGTATTACAAAACATGGCGACCCGCCATTTATTAACGGCTTATTCCACCTTTCTGATCAAAATAACGTCACAGGTTTTTAAAGTTGACCCTTTTGGTTGGAGCGTGGAATCGCTTTACAATTGCACGCTTGCGCCTGGATATATTATTAGACGGTTAGCGTATATCTGCACACGGGCTTACACTGTACTACTACAGGTTGTCCAAGAAAACAACTAATCTGAAATTGGGGGTCAATTTGACCAAACAGTGTGCCGTATGTCTATAATCATTTGTTTGCAATAAAGTAGGAGCAATTAAATGCTGTCAAATGATACCTTGATGGCATTCCTCCAGTCATGCCTCACTGCATGTCTCACTGAACCCCATTGTTTTGAAAATGGTGTGTGGAGACCCATTATTTGTTTACAGTTCCGGGTATTGACATTAGGACCGTTCCCCAAACTCCAACTTTGCTTCGTATGAGGCACCATTAATGCAGTTTAGCAATGTGCTGAAGCCGGAGTCAAAGCCGAAGACAGCTAGGTTTGAAAAACAGCCTATAGGCCATGCTTGGATGTCTTTACCCGGAATTGTCGCACATGGGTTTTCACACACACACCAATCAAGGTATCATTTGTGTTTTTGGGGGACACCCCGGATGTTTACCGAATTCCTGTTTTTAGACATTGATGATTCTTCACTTCGCATGGTGTCAAACGAGCTCGGTCCCGATTGCGAGTTTCGGGCAACATCGCTCGGTTTCAACACTAACAATCAGGACAGTTTTCATCTGGATACAAGAGATCAGAGCTTTCGAACGCTGGTTGAGTGGCGGGACAAGCAGTTAACCCAAAGGGTGCAGGTCGATAAGCTCTGTAAGGAGTTGAAGAGGATTGAGCGAGAGGATCTCGCTGATGAAGTGCAAGGTACATATCTACAAACACCTCTTTTTTAAGTATCAGCCGTGGTTTTTTTTTTACTCAAACAACATCTCCAACTGTACTATTGACTTTATTCAACATGCATACACATCTATACTAAGATGGTTTGGTGTAGAACCTATGACCAGGCGCAATTTTCTTTATATTAAAAAGCAGAAACTTTGCTTAGTAAATTTAATTTCCACAAACAAAATGAGCCGACTACCAGATGAGTTAAAATTCTTTGTTTATGTTCAGCAGGAATTTCGACATTAAGATTTCATCGCTTATACTAGCAGCAGATCTAGTAAATGTGGTTTTGTTGTGATTTTTTTCTCAGAGTGGATCAGGGACACTGCCGCCTGAACTCCTTGAAAAGTCTCAAATCATGGATCAAAGCCAAGCCAGTGGCGACTATGCATGATTGTGCCATTGATTGTAATCAAACAATGCAGTTTAAAAGGAATATGCTCCACATTGATACACCATGTTGGGTTTCTGGCCCGATAAAGTATCACCTGAAACTAAAAAGATACTGATTGGAAAGTTACTAATTTATGTTAGGGGTTAAGAGTAACGATTGTAGAACATAAGAAACTAACTTTAAAAAGTTCGTGTTGAAACGTTCTCGCTTTTATTGTAATCTAGGCTGCATCGAAAACACAAGTGAGGAAAGAGCTCCGCCACAAAGTTACCAACAACTTGCAGTAAACAGGCGGGATTAACTGTTTTACTATCCGTGTGATTTTAAAGGTAGAATACACCATTGGTAATTGCTCGAATTCGCGTGAATGGGTAAATTTGGGGGGCTTGTATTTTATAGTAAATATATATCGTTAATTAACATGACCTGTCCGATGTTTTACAATCATTGGATGCCGAGGAAAGCAAGAAAAACGGCGTTCGTTTTCAACCATCGTTGGGCAGTTGTTCTTATGTTATTCTTGTTTTTGTCGCGATCGCCGTCCGGCATCGTATTTTTTTAAATAAAATATCCTTATCGATATCGATATCTCCAAATGGTGTATCCTCCTTGTAAAGTAACCGTGTGAATTTATAGTAAGGATAATTGAAAGTCATCCGCGTGATTGACTGTTTTACAAACCGTGTGATTTTAAAGTAACCTTGTGAATGTATTATAGTAAGGATAACTGAAAGTCATCCACTTGTTACTAGTGACAACATGTGTATGTATAATTGCTTTAGTGGTAAGTACTATAAATAGAGTTAGCTACAAAGGTATAAGTGAAAAGTGCCTTAATTCACCTCGTACAGTGTGATAGAACCTGACCCATCCTTACGAATTCCAACATCATTATAAGGGCGTCCCTTTTTATTTATGTGGTTCTCGTTTTAGATCGATTCTATTTTGGGACTCCGACCCCCCAAAAACAAACTTTTTTATTATCGCTGACGCTATCTGGAACCCCAGTCACCAAAAACATTTGCAAATTAAAACAAATGAACAGTAAATTTAAAAAAATTCGGCTGTGTTATTTGAAAGCTGTTGAAAATGATTAGCTTATACCCAAAATATGGCGTACAACAACCTGTAGAATCCTTGAAGATGAAATGATGCATATTATGTCGCCTCTTATATTATGATGCGTCTGTAGTACATGTACATAGGCATACCTTACTGGTAAGTCACGACTGTCACTACATTTAAATTAAAGGGAACAAGTAGTTTACAATAACTTAAATACAGCCAAGTAACATTTTTTTGGAAGCACTAGTTCTTACTTTTGAGTTATGAAAAAACTACGTTAGGGTGTTGTGCGTTGAATAAGATGTTAGCTTCTTTTCATCAATGCACGATAGAGCACTGTACTTGGCAAGCTACACAGAGTTGTTTCGTGTAACCCGAAGCTTGTACTTTGTTTTTTTATGAAACGTAATTGTTTAATTTGTAGATAGATTTATTACATAATGCTTGCAGTGAACAACATGTTATGCCTATATTTTGTACTAAATTTCTTTAAAATTGCATATGAGGAACAAAACCGTTTAACAAACACCTTTCTTTGGGAAATAAACGTGTTTGTATTATTGCTGTAATTATGCATAACGCTACTTTGAAAACTGAATATAGCCAGAAAGTGAGGTACACTATTGATGGGTATGTGCGCTTTATAAATACCTGTTATTAACTAATGTATACTGAACAAAAATAACCAACATTTCTCTTTTTAATACAATTTTCTAAAGCATATAAGTGACTGAATAATTATGAGAATATAGTAATTATCTAAAATGACAACTTCGTGACCCCATAAATGTGCGCACATTAGACTGTCTCCAGATATCATCAAGTAGTCAGTATTGGTGAGCTTCAAATTCACCAACTTCAAGATGCTTACTGGCAGTTATCCTATTAAAACCTTGTGGAAAATCATATGAACAATGATAACATTGTGATATTTAGCCAAGCAAACAAAAACTGGGGGGAATTGGTGTGTCCATAAATTGGGCGTAAAGGTAGTTACAGGGTTGCCTAACATCATCATGAGCCACGCAGAGTTTAACCCTGCGGACATTCGCAGCAACCATTAAACAAGTTGGCCAATACATGATATGAACGTCCACCCCTGGTAAAATGACAATTTCTACCACCTATACTTAATTGTATTAGCGTTTACGTAGCTTCTCAGTCTTTTATGTTTCTTATTCTGTATAATATATAATAGCAAAGCTTTATTTCACGTTCTATACGTTAATTTCTAAAAAAAATCCGATTAATTTTAATTTTTACGTGGGAGGATGAACATTTGTGAGAACACCTCAGATGTATAAGCGAATGGACCAATATAAATGCGCGTTTGCGAAAGAACTTCGGGAGAATCGGGTGAAAAAGCCCGGATGTTTTGACAGATTAGCTGATGATGGCTGACGTGTTTGTCGCATGCCTTTGTTCGTTTGTAACGAAAGCTCTGATTGGGCGCATGGATCTTTGCGCTGTCCTAAAATGCATATCTAGTCCTAGTGCATAATTATAGCTGTATTGGGACCGACGCAGGTCATAATCTCGAAATTAGATATAGCAACTGTACACAGCATGTTTTCAATCAAATATGTTAAATTTTTCTTAAAAAGCAATCAAATTTGATACACCAATCAAGCATGTCAATAAAGAGCATGTTCTCTCACTCATTTCGAAAAAAAGAATTACCGAAAATATTCCATGCTATCAGAAATTATGCATGTGCATGTATTAGGCCTACTAATGCAGGAAGCTGTTTTGTCTTTTCGTAAGTCAATAAAATGTACCTTATATCCCCGTACCAAAAAAATTCCTTCAAATTCGGTCACTTTTTTTTTACTCGTCTAGTGCGTGTTTCATGTCGATTAAAACAATTCCGAGTTGTAGATTGAACAATTTCACTTTGTTCGACCCTACTTTGTTCGACCCTGCTATAATAAGCCTTTTGCGCGTGACCCAGAATTTGACCCCGCTGCGTCGTGATTGTTGCCACGACACGTGATTCGGGGCAAGCTTTCTCGCGCAGAAACATTGTGTCAATGCATTATCGCATACGTACTGTCCACTTGCCGTGGTCGAACGTGATTCATACAATTCCTTTTACTTTACAACGATAACATTCCACGCAAATTTGTTCACTCTGGTACTGGTTATTGTTACAATCAATACATTAACATAAAATACTAAGTTTGTGTGATTTAGTGCTTTAGAATGCCTGCGAATAAGCACTGTTCTTACGGAACATGCAACAGCGACTCGCGCTTTTTGGACCATCCCCACATGATGGAATGACTTGTACGCTCGACTCAGTTTTCGCCGGTCATAGTCCGCTCGAAAACAAATCAAATAATTGAAGACATCGTATAGTCCGAAATCTGGTATATTCGAGAAATCCTTTGTAAATCCAGGTAGATTAAATGGGTCGGAAAATGTGCAGCCAGCGCCTTTCAATCTTTTGTCAAGGGTATCTTTCAAGTTCAAGTTGGGGCTGGAAAGATTTGGGTCGGTTGCCAATTTCACATTGGCCACGCACTTGTACAGTTCAACCAGTTTTTTCTTCAGGTAACCTGTTATTGAAACCACTCTCTCTTGAAGATTTGTCTGCAGTTTTTTCACGTTCCAACCTTCGAAGTTGTTATTCATTAAAGAAACTATAATTCCTAAAGATTTTGAGAAGAACACAATGATGTACTGTAACGATCGAGCGAATTGTTGTGTTTTAGAGTGGTGACAATCTCTATCGTGCGCTGTTTCACAAGCGGTAGTTCCAGATACCAGACAGTAAAACGTGCGTTGCCATGTGGGGGTTTGCCCCGAATCACGTGTCTAGCAATAGTGGCATAATCATAATCCGTCTGGCGGACAACCGGCGCACACTGTGCATTTTAGATTGAGCGAAGACGGGGTACAAGGATATATGCAAATCCACACGCAAATGGCTTATTGTTGTATTTGTTTGTAGAAACAATTGAAGCATTTGAACAAAATCTAAATAGTTAATCCCACGTGCAGTCTCCAAACGTCTTTTAAAATCGCTGTCTGGTTGTTCTTTTCCCTCAGCTACTGTCTTATTGCCTAATCGTTTTTAACACGATTTTCGTGTTTTACGAAAACTTGTCTAATTTGATGCTATTTGGTACTTCGAAAATGTTTAGTTTTACAAAACAATTTTAAAACCGAATGGTGTTAAAACATGCAGAAGTATTGTTTTCAATATTTTCATTAAACAATTATAATTGACACTGTACTTCAACCCGAACATATTGCCGCGAATGGCTACCCTAACTATTGAAGTCACCTCCCCACTAGACGTATTTTCATGTCGTAAATCAATGCGTAAGTTGTGATGGTGCAACAGTTGTGTCGTAATTTCTTTCGGTTGCACGAAAGGTGTCTTACACCACACGTAAGTCAGAATGCGTACGGCAAGGAGGTTAGTACAAGTCGTAAGACATCGATGGTGCATCCCATTTTCGTTCGTAACTTTAGTACAGCACTTAAGACCGTTGGTGCAACCGGCCCCAGGTTCTCGAGGACTGAAAGAATGCCAACATTTCTGCTGTTTTTAAGAAAGATTGTACTTGTAGATCCTTAGCTGCTTATTATTGGCCTGTGTCTCTTAATTCTGTGGCATGCAAAGTCATGGAAAATATCATTTAATTTATAGCCATGTAATTAAGTATTCCAAAAGGCAAGTCAGGCAAAATCCCCGAGAAAAAATGCCCGAAAATAACAATGTCACACAATAGGGAGCCAATCAGCGATCGCAGAACTACGGTTATCAACACTACTAACTATGCGCACGCACGAAATTCATTTGTGAAGCAGCGCTAATTAGATATGCAATGCAGGCCGGCGAGACCGCTAAATGGGTAGATGACTGCGTGAAGAAGCTACGCATATTCAAATGGTCGATTTTGTATGAAAAGATCACGCCCCAAATAACGAAGTTTGCAAAGACGGATGGCAGAGGAAGGCCGTGCTTGAAACGGGTGTCTAGAGCTACAGCTACGGCTATTGTCTGCGTCATTCATTTTGTAGCGCTGTCCGAAATGCCGTCTAGAGCTACAGCTACGGCTACAACGTCACAACAATCTAGCCGTAAAAGAAGTTGTTTAGCTCAGGCAAAACAAAATGGCGGCAGCACTTACGTTAATTTTGGAGCAAATTTTCGTTTATCGTTAATGATAGTGCATTGAATTAAAACTAACAGATCGACAAATACGTCAATATCATCAGGTATTTCGACCGGCTGTAAACAAACATTGTGTAACATCTAGCAGACGATAATCGTTGTTGGGGGCGCAATAACTAGCCGTAGGCTCTACCGTATAGCCACGTCCGTATTCCATCATATGGAAACGTTGTCTCATCCGCTCCGTGCGGCCTGCGTGCATAGGGAAAATTCATGAAAAAGTGCCTTAGCGCCTACGTAGTACATGTACTTAGACGTAACTATAGCTGTAGACGTACACCGTAGCTCTAGACACTCGTTTTGGACACAGCCTAAGAGAGGACTGATCGTGTCGTTAGCGCCCGCTGCGTAAGAAGAATAGGCGACGTACACAATTAAATATCGAATGTATTCGTCTTTGGCAAGGACTAATTAGGCCTATGCAACAAATCAAAAATTCGAACCCCCCCCCACCCCTCCCCAAACAAACGATTTTATGTTTAAATCCACGGCCCACTTGTATAATTTTCTTCTTTTGTGGGGCGCCTATATACAAGCCCTCTTCAGATGGGTTTTACCTAAAATAAAAAACATCAAAAGTTAGTAATTTTTCTATTCCCAGAAAAATTGCAATATAAGCACAATTTCAATTTGTTTCTAGATGAAACTTTTGAACGAGCAACCTAACGCTCGGTTCAGACAGGCGTTCCACAGTCGCCCCGAACCAAATGAGTGAATTGAGTCCGACGTCTGAAACGAATAAGGGCATTTTGTTTCTAGATGAAACTTTCGATCGAGCAACCATAGTGGACCCAGTGTGCGCGCCCTTTAACGCGCTTCGCGCTCTTCTTTGAAACCGTGATGTTCTAAATTTATACGCGCGAAACTACCTCGATTGTTACAAACATGATGGATGTCGACATTAATGATGATCAATCGCCGAAATAAGAGCCGAAAGCCGGCCAAGCCTTTGTACCCTGTTGGCGGCTACACGAAGCGGATCGACCAGTATGGGGCCGTACCAGCGGCCGTCTTGGCGGAGGAACGCCGTCTGCAGCAGCTAGAGCACCGCATCGCGAGAAGCAGGCGATGGCATCTCGCCCGGTGCGAGAGGGAGGAGAGGAAGGCTGCCAAACAACTCAGGGAGTTGAATGAGGCGAAGGGACGGAGGGTGTTGGACTGTCTACCGGTCATGTCACATACCGAGTACCTGTACGGGGGATGCCTTGCCGTGAGAGTGATGGATGAGGATTGCTTTAAACGAGGAAAAGGAAAAGGTATCTGTCGTAAATGTGGCTTCTTCATCTCCCAATTTAGCAGATAAAAATAATTCTATAAAGATTCCCTTACCGCACCAAGAATGAATAGGCCTAAGAACTCGTATTCGTAATGCAATGTAGGAAGACGGCATAATGTGTGAATTTTAAGGATAAATGATGCATGACTTATCCTTTAAATTCAAAATACAATAATCCATTGCCACCTCTTCGTGTTATTTTTATGGTCGTTGTCTGGGCTCTCCTGAGTCGTCGTTCCCCCAAATTGAAGGTTTTTAGTGTGTAGAACAAAAGGACATTCCGGATGCTTTACAGTTCAACATTCTGCTTCCATGATTATGAATTATTTGCATGGTGCTTGTTTCCCTTCAACCTGTGATCTGTTGGGGTCCGCTCGTAAGTCCAGCGCCTCATAAGTCTGACGCCTCACTTGTCCGACTTCGGACTAGTTCTGTTTTGCAACACAGCGTGTGCCTCATTTTCTTCTTCGGCCTATATATGCATTGCTACCATTGTAAAGGATCACACTGTACCAACTTCCCAAACAGATGCCGTAGGCAGTCTTCTTCAGCCTCAGACCACCGCCTGCCACCGAACCCAAGCAC
Organism: Crossaster papposus; assembly: GCA_037893245.1. Lineage (NCBI taxonomy): Eukaryota > Metazoa > Echinodermata > Asteroidea > Velatida > Solasteridae > Crossaster > Crossaster papposus. The sequence continues at coordinate 1,811,240 of JBAIAA010000344.1, read as the reverse complement.
AGACAGACCTCCCAAAGCTCTTGCCAAATGACCACAGACCAAAAAAGAAGACGGCCCTTGCCAGGAAACCGCGAAGCTGGGCAACGCTCAAGAGGCAGTTCTCAGACAAGATGCTCTCCAAGAAACTCCCCTGCATCCAGGACCCTGGGGTATCTTCTTCGCTGGACAGAAGCAGGGCCAGTGGTGGTAGCCGTAGGACCATTAGCGGGGATGTCAACACTTCAATCGACCAGGGGGGTGATTTTGTCCGCGACATAAAGCAGTGTCGGTATCTCCGGATTCCTGCGTTGTTTGGGGGCCGTGATGGCGATGGTGGCGATTGTCACAAGATAATTGATTAAATGAAAACAACATGTATACGCAAAATGAAACCTAAAGGCTCATGGTTGGGGCTACCACCTCCAGTTGTGAAGGGAACGCTCTTAAGGTGCAAATATTCAAAATGCATTATGTGCATGGTATATGCACTTTCATGTCTGTGTTGATCGAATCGAAGGTAATTCGGAGCTCGGGAAAAAAGAGCAGAGAGCCCTCTACGGTGCTTTATATAATGCAACGAATTATCGTGTTCAGCCAAGCATTCAGAGAGCTTAGTCGGCTATAGCCGAGTCGATACGGTGCCTGACTTAGAGATTGGAAGTTGTGGGTCCGAAACCTCAAAGTTGCTTTGTTTTAAATCTGATTTTTGTTCTTCTAATATCGGGCCTTGGAAGATTTTATTTAAAGGGAAATAAAATCCGAAATTTCACTAGGTTCGAATTTATTTTTTGTCTCTTTCTCTTTTTAATTCGTCGGGAAGTCTAAAGTCTCATAGCGTACACCCCATTTGGGAAATCGCGGCCGGGACGAAAGTTCGTCACAATACAATCACACGTCATTACAACTAGCTTTACCTTACATACGTACTGTGGACATTCCTTTGTCTTCGTGTAGTTAACAAACTTTGACTAAATACTCATTTTTCTCGCTTTCCCAAAACAAATTTACCCTCAAATTTTGATTATGGGCCTCTCAGCTGTCCCTTCTATCTTTTCTATATATAACCCTAACCCGTTTTTCCTCTAGCGCTCTTTTTCGGAAACTGAAAAACGGATTGTGGACGTGTGCAAGTCCACAAACCGTAACCTCTTCCCGCGTCGTGTGGACCTATATTGTTCGGGGGTCCACAGTGCGTATGCAAGACTAACTCAAGCCAACAAGCAATCCCAATTCATTCATGTCAAACACAAATTAAACCTAACCCCTACGGTCAGTGGCAATTCATTTTTCAAATTTGTGGGATTCATCAGTCAGGAAAAATTGAGTAAAGGCAGTCAAATGACTAATAACCCAGGCATTTCTCACAACCTTCGTTCAACCATGGTGCGATCGACTTGAGTTAATATGTTATTGACTATCTGTGTCTGTTTAGTACTGCAACAATCTCCACACGGGATCTCTGCAGATAACTTCGGTAACGTTTCTTAGCTCTGGGTACTAAATTGCTCATGGTACCAATTATGTGGTTCTACTTTTAGGGCTTTCACTTTAGTTTAGAACCATTCAAATTCATTTGCAATTTGGGGGTTGTATTTCATAGTAAATATTATTTAACTGACCTGTCCGAAGTTTTACAATCATGAATGCTGAGAAAAAAAAATCACGCGAAACTGAATGACGCCAAAATTGTAAATGTATTATTTAAAATGACCTTGAGTACACTGTTGACGCTATGTTAATAATAATAGGAAAATTAAAGAAATCTGGAAATAACCGTTTTATTTTTAACAATGAACAATGTCTTGTTTCCCAGAGAAAGACATGTTTTCATTTGTCTACATAGGCCTATTGTATTCAGTTTTCAAAAGCCAAAGTACAAATGAAGTCAAATTTTCAATTTTTGTGTTTATTGCTGATACTGTTGCAGATTTAACATCAAAATGATTTTGTTCTTACTTTCTTTATGCAAAATACAAAGACACTGCGAAGCAAATTAAGTAACAGCCATAGAGCTATAGCTCTATGGGAACAACGCTCTGTAGGAACAACGTACCGATACAAATGTTGTAATGCAAATCAATAAAAGAGGGTTGAATTTCAGGATAAAAACACAAACATTTAAGATTTTTGAAATGATACGTTTTAGTAAAAAACATACTGCTATGGTATTTACAAATTAAAAGAAAAAGTGACACATTTTAGACTAGTATTAACCATAACCATCATTAATCCTTCAAATTCAATATGATTTTGCACACACCCTCGGGAGTTAGGGTTGATTTCAAAGTAAGGGCTACTTTAATTCTAAAGATTTGCATTCAGGACATAAACAAGATTGAGATTTTAATTAAACAATTATCAACAACTATTTCAAAATATTGCAAACGTTGCAACAATAAGCCAGTTGAGTATTCAAACTGCGCATGTGCACAACAATATTTGACAATTTTTCTCTTGGGATAAACACTGCAGATAAATGCACACAAGGCTATGGGGGACGTGGCAACCAAATCTGCATTCTGTGCAATTGTTTGTGCAATCAAAAAACGATGGAAACTTTTGTTCAAACAAAAGTTTGGACACTAGAGACATCTAAACACTGTCTAAACGTTTTTGGAGAAAATGATACTTCAGAACACGATTAAAAAAAAAAAAATTATTCAAATGAAAACTCGTCAAATCTTGTGCACACGCGCAGTTGGCATACCGAACTGGCTTAATATTGTTGACATGTGATCAACAACCCACCAATAAGATGACAGGTTTTAAATTTATCTAGGCTTAAGTGTTGCAAAATACACTTTTTTTGGTTCTTTTTAAAACTGGTTTTCCCATTTCCTTGCTCCGTATCTCCTGTTTCATTCAAGAATACAATAGTAAAAACCTCTGCTGAACATGAATACATAAATACTGGTTAAAGGCTGCTATTAAAAAACTTTAAATATATACTTGATAAAAAATAGCCCCTATTGCACAGTTGGTCAGTCTTTGTGTCTTTTACCTTGGCACTAAACTACTTTGATCACCACATGTTTATGGTTAACTTCAAAGTTTTAACCCACTGTGTGATGCTACAAAGTTCCTTAAATGTTTGTCCACTTTCAAGGTAAATATAATGACAAGGTTTAAAGAGTATAACAGATTACTATACAGAGTTGTCAACAACAAAAAGGAACGGCCTATTTTCAGCACCTTTCAACGAAAAAAAAACTAGTTTGAATAGACGTGGGAAACTTTCTCGATGAAAAATGATACCAGATCACCCGATTCTACGAAGCTGTATTAGGGACATGGTGAAAATAATTATTTTCTCTCACTTCAGCTAACTCGTACGTACGACTTATATGTCGTACGTACGACTTATATGTCGTACGTACGACTTATGAAATGTAACTCGTACGTACGAGTTATATGTCGTACGTACGACTTAAATGTCAGACTTATGTCGTACGTACGACTTAAATGTAAGACTTATGTCGTACGTACGACTTAAATGTCAGATTTATGTCGTACGTACGACATAAGTAGGCCTATGTATATGTCGTACGTACGACTTAAATGTCAGACCTATGTCGTACGTACGACTTAAATGTCAGACTTATGTCGTACGTACGACATAAGTAGGCCTACGTATGTCGTACGTACGACTTAAATGTCAGACTTATGTCGTACGTACGACTTAAATGTAAGACTTATGTCGTACGTACGACTTAAATGTCAGATTTATGTCGTACGTACGACATAAGTAGGCCTATGTATATGTCGTACGTACGACTTAAATGTCAGACCTATGTCGTACGTACGACTTAAATGTCAGACCTATGTCGTACGTACGACTTAAATGTCAGACCTATGTCGTACGTACGACTTAAATATCAGACTTATGTCGTACGTACGACTTAAATGTCAGATTTATGTCGTACGTACGACATAAGTAGGCCTATGTATATGTCGTACGTACGACTTAAATGTCAGACCTATGTCGTACGTACGACTTAAATGTCAGACTTATGTCGTACGTACGACTTAAATGTCAGACCTATGTCGTACGTACGACATAAATCTGACATTTAAGTCGTACGTACGACATAAGTCTGATATTTAAGTCGTACGTACGACATAGGTCTGACATTTAAGTTGTACGTACGACATATACATAGGCCTACTTATGTCGTACGTACGACATAAATCTGACATTTAAGTCGTACGTACGACATAAGTCTGATATTTAAGTCGTACGTACGACATAGGTCTGACATTTAAGTCGTACGTACGACATATACGTAGGCCTACTTATGTCGTACGTACGACATAAGTCTGACATTTAAGTCGTACGTACGACATAGGTCTGACATTTAAGTCGTACGTACGACATATACATAGGCCTACTTATGTCGTACGTACGACATAAATCTGACATTTAAGTCGTACGTACGACATAAGTCTTACATTTAAGTCGTACGTACGACATAAGTCTTACATTTAAGTCGTACGTACGACATAAGTCTGACATTTAAGTCGTACGTACGACATATAACTCGTACGTACGAGTTACATTTCATAAGTCGTACGTACGACATATAAGTCGTACGTACGACATATAAGTCGTACGTACGAGTTAGCTGAAGTGAGAGAAAATAATTATTTTCACCATGTCCCTAATACAGCTTCGTACGATTCGGTCCAGTAGTTTTCATTCCAGGGACTTATTTCCTGGAACAAAACCGGTGGTCAATTGGACCGGCCTTTTCATTGTTGTTGCTCTTCTTTCAATCATCTGTCCAACTGACCCCCAACTTGGTTTCAGAAAAAAGCCACTACAATGAAAACTACTGGACCGAATCTGGTGATCTTGGTATAATTTTGTTCTTGAAATATTTACCGTCTATCCAAACTAGTTTTTCTGGTCGGTGGGTACTAAAAATAGGCTGTTCCATATTTTTCGGGATCTCCCTCTGCTTTTCCCTTCAATTTTCCTGAAAAGTTAAGTCCCCCAAAAAAAAAAAATAGCACCGACAAGGGACGATTTAAAAATCACTAGATTTAAAAATCACTAATTTCAAACTTAATACAGTTCAACCACTTGCATCACTTATTGCTTCAGTGTCTTCTTTCGAGTTAAAACAAAACCTGAGCTTCTCTAAAGGTTCTGATATCAACGGACAAGAACCCCATTTATCTGTAAGAAACTTCTTCCTGACTACCTCCAGTAACTCCGCCCATCTCTTTATGAGACTGGCTTTGACATGTTCAGGCACCAGACCCATTAGGGCTTCTGTGAAGAGCAGAATCCTGCAGCAGTCTGTGCACTGTGCCTCCCACTCCCCTGTAGTCAGGTACGGGGAGGCTGGAGACCAGACCTGCAGGTGCTCCTCGAGTCTGGTTGCAAGGATTAGTATCCCGTCCTGCGCGGATCGCCGGAGCTGAAGCAGATTACCAGGAGACAGTATCGCAGGAATGAACGGGGACAGGAATTCTTCTCCACTGAGAAGAGTGTGTTCATAGGCAGATGTATCCAGTAGTCTAGTTGAGGGGCTAGCATCATGCTTCCAATCTTGACTTACATGCAAGTGAGATCCTTCTCCAAAGCCAGTGATCTTCCGTTCATCACGAACTCCAAGTGTTGGTTTCGTCTCGGACCAACTGACCTCTCTTTCTAGATAATTTTCCTTCTCTGTTTTAGAGTTCTCGGAGCAAGAATCTCTCTCTGTTCGTTTTATGATGATGTTCTGCTTAGGGGTGTCTTTGGAACGGGGCTTCATTACGTTGACAAACTGCGCTACAGCACGGAGTTGACCCCTGATGATCTTGGCAAGATGAACCCCCTCAAACGCTGTGTTGGCCTTTCCTTGGTCAAACAGTCTCTCATCCTGAACCAAATGAACCACAAGTGAAACTGACTAGGTGCAAGTTAATACTATTTAAAAAAAATAAATAAAAAATGACTCAACTCGAGTTGCTTATAATGACTTGACTCGACTTGAGTCACAAATATCAGTGACTCTGGCAGTAGGTTTATATGTGGCCTGACAGCACAAAATGAGCGTAAAGTCGCAAGGCAGAAACAACAATCCCCCTGGAGCTCTTTCCAAAATCCAAGATGGCGTCCAAAATGACCACTGTTTTAAAGCACAAGGATGCTGCATTCTGTGGTATAGACGATGTGCCTTCTGACGTCACGTGTTTACATCTGTATTCAAATGTGCCCGGCAGTGATGCGCACCCATCGTGTTTTACATAAAATTTGCTCTAAATACCCATGAAATTCTTCCTTCTGGCATGCGACTGCTATTACATTTTTTAAAGAATTCAAAAATTGCATCTCGGAGACGTGTTTTTAAAAATTTCTAAATTTTATTTTATAGGATATACAACACTCACAGAGATAAAAACTTCATCAGGTTGTTTGTCCAGAACCTTTCTTTATTATTTTGAGAACTTTTGCTGCTTTAAATGATAATATGACCGTCAAATGGCCTACTATAACTTTAATCATTTCCCGTACTGATTGATGGGATAAAATACATTTTCTTCCTGATTCATGGCTCTTGATAATATTTAAAGGGAATGTACATGTACATGTATGTTTATGATATATGCTATTTGTCGGTTGTGCATTTTTATCGTTTGAAGTAGCAAAATTGCTCAAAATTTAAAGAAATGTGCTTGACAAACAACCTGATAAAGTTTTTAGCTCTGTGTATGCTGCATATTCTAAGAAAACAGGATTCTATGATTTTTATTTTTTAATAATGATTGCATGCCGTCGATTGTGAAAAGAACAACATAAAAAACACTGTCTGATGCCAGTTAAAAACGAATGCCGTTTTTCTTGTTTTTCTCAGCATCCATGATTGTAAAACTTCGGACAGGGGCAAATTTCATGAAACATGTTAGCACAAACATTTGCTTAGAATGAACATTTTTTCTTGGGGGAAAAACAGGTTTCAGGTGATGTTTATGACTGATATTAAGCTAGTTTTTGCTTAGCATGAAAAACACATATGTAGTGTTTTGGCTGGTGACCTGTTTTTACTGAGCAAAACTATTTTTGCGCTAAGCAAATATTTGTGCTTACATGTTTTATGAAATTGGTGCTAGGTCAGTTAAACGATATTTACTATAAAATACAAACCCTCAAATCAACCCATTCGTGATAATTCAAGAATTACCCAAGGTGTATCCTAAAGACGTGTATTCAGCCTGCAGATTGCAGTTACTCACATGTAACGCACTGAACATACCAATAGAAGTGTCATTGTGTGCGCTGCGCGAACACTTGTGCACACTATTTGCGGAAATGTCCAAAAGTGTAACACGCATATTTGGAAATGGCATTTTGTTGTTATTCAAAATGGCAGCATGCCAGACAAAATAAGTTGTAACCAGTTCGTGCCGTATGACGTACATGTATATACACGCAAAGTTTTCACCAGATTCAAAACAAATGATGCATAAACACGTCACGAGCAAGGCCGGGAATGTCTGTCAGCAGCGAGCAAGGTCAAAAATGCGTTTGTGTGCTTCCCGGTACCATCGGTCTGAACCCGCCTCGGATCGAGTTTCGTTTAAAATAGTCCCGCGTCTCGGCTTGGTGATGTTAAAATAATCCCGGCGCGAACTGGTTAACTACACTTGGTTGCATAAAATATTTAGCTTCCTGGCCAATCCCATATATGTAGATGCCAGCCTTGGGCAGTGTTTCAAATAATGCCGGGGGAGTCGGGTTAGGAAACTAGCATTGACATCAGGAACTTATACTTAAACCTGGTTGATTTCCTTTGTAGAATGTGGCTAGGTTAAGGGTTATTTTTAATTTTGTATTATGAATTCTGGTAAATAAAACCAAGGATCTCTCCAAAGCACCCTAGGCACTGTAGCTCGTAAGCCTGAAGAAACTTCTAGACAGAATTTAATGAAAAGGTACAGTTTTAGATGTAGGAGAAAACCCCAGAGGGATATTCTAGAGAAACCCACAGAGTCAGACAGGGTCTGAAAACCCAATCCACATATTGGCTAAGGTGGGATTCAAACCCGGGTCACAGCAGTGGAAGGCGAGGAAAGAACTGCTACTTCAACCTGACTCCCCATTAAAAAAGAGAAAGTGCTTGATGTTTACAAATACACGTAGTACAACAATTGTCCTATTTGCTGTTCTAGAACGGAGATGGCTACATTGACAACGATGCTAAGATGCAGAAGATATTTGCTGCTGTGAAAGCCGCCTTGTAGGCGTCAAGATGGCCACAGCTACGCCAGAAGTAAGTAAACTCGGCCCCGTAACCTACATGGGTCGGCGGAACATGTACTAGGTTATACTTTAAATGTAGTGCTTATACAGTGCGAGTCAAAAAGAAAGTATTTTTTGTTTCCTGTACAAAAACCCATTATAATTGATGCACCAGTAAGGTATGTGTTGATAGAGCATGCTCTTCCCAACATCTTAAAACAAACAATTATTGAAATTGGTCCTTGCTATCCAGAGCTGTGCCTGTTTAACCAAAAGACAATTTTTAATAGGTGTCTATGGAATGATAAGATGCTTAAAAAATTAAAGCCATTCAGCTGAGCGAGTCCCAGAAATGTCACATCTGCATTCATATTTAACCCTTTAAACTCAGGCCTTTTTTTGAAGATTTTGTACGCGTTGCTAGTTTGTATATACAAATATCATTTACAGTGTACAAATCCCATATAATTATGTATCATTGGAAAGCTTACAAATAGGGCTATATTTTGGGGGAATATTTGGACCCGCAGGAGCTTTTAAGGGACTTATAAGACAGATGTAGCGCGGGGCTGAGTGCAAAGGGTTAAAGTAATTTAAACAGTTGAATGGTCCGCAAACAAACAATGAACTCCAAACAGTGCTCCAGGTTTGAGTGAAGACTGAAATATTATTTTACTCTGATATTTTGTTTTTTTATCAGGAATAAAGCCTGTTTTTGAAATCAGAATGCTGAGCAATGTATGTTCGTTCAGCATTCCATGAACAGTTATTGAAAAGTAGTCTTTTGGTAAAACAAGTACAGCTCTTGATAGCAAGGACCAATCTCAATATTTGTTCTTCTTCTGATGTTGGGAAGAACATGATTTATCAACACATACCTTTCATACTGGAGAATCAAATACAATTTATTTTTATAGCGACTCGCACTGTACAGTAAAAACAAAAGGGCCCTCAATAGAGCACACCTGCCCCAAACAGAAACAGAAAACATGGCCTGCATAAATTGGTCAATAGATAGGGTGCCAAGGAAATGGTTCAGCATAACAACCTCTCTGCCAATGTTACCAACTCAAAATCATACAAAGTGATCCGGATTCAAGATCTATCTGAAAAGTTAATGGAATCATCATTGACCCATACGCTATCTACTCGACAAGTTTGGTTAAAATCCCTCTATTAGTTTTCTGTATTCCTGGTGACAAAAAACAAACACCCCTACAAACAAATAAACAAATGCTGTCATAATAACCTCCCTGGCAGAGGTAATAATGCTAGTAGAATAGTAGATATGAGGTATTCAGCCAATATGCTACAGTTTGTACTGTACCCGAATCCACATCTTGACCTCCCACAGCTGTACAATCACTGGCCTGGGACCAGTGAAAAAGTAAAAATGCAGTTATGCAAATCAATGCAGGGCTAACCAGCATTAAAAAGCAAATGTAAGCACCTGTTTTACTACTTGCATGTACAGTAGTTGAATTGAAAGATTGTCCTCCACATTGCCACCTTTCCTCTTTATGCGGAAGACACTTAATACTAACCGGTGTAGCGGTTCGCAATTTTTTTTCCCAGCAGCTGGGTGGTCACCGTGAATGTATTTTCATGAGAAAGAACAATTGCAACTCAGCTGCATTAAAGGACTATAAAACATTATAAAGAACGGCTGTCCTCAACCAACTCGTCTATAGCATAGTTGGTAGAGAGAAGAGCTATGGATCGAAAGGTCTGTGTGTTCGAATCCGACTATCGAAAAGTTTGTCTTTTTCTTCGACAAATTCTCATGTGGGTTATTTTAACCATAGAACAAGCCCTAACAAAGTTGAAGGGAAAACCGGGTTAGCATACACAAGTGCCTTAAAAAATACAACAAGAACCGCTATGCTGGTTAGTTTATAGTGATTTCCTCTTTTTGCAGATTAATTCCGCCCTCGTCAACATAATTATGGCATTCACAGCATGCCTAATCAGTTAGTGATCTAAACTGTCCTGCCTGAGAATGTCAACTTGTGCAATTATGCGACTCTGGAGTATTGAGTTTGCCCTACCTTCAAGAAATTGTTCTTTGTTTTGAGTTTACGTTAAAGCCTTCTGACCCAAGTGTGCCAATATCCATGGAAGAATACACCCAGCTTTTTGGTATTTGGATGGTCCACGACCGTTCCACGTTCTATCACTTAACTTGATTTCCCTAACTGTAATTTTGCCCAATCAAAAGAATATGCTTCTAGTTAATACCGTTGGGTTTAATTTTTTTAAATTTTCTCCACCTTCTCCACCTTGTATTTTTGTTTTTCCTCAGTCAAATGGACTCGACATTTCAAAGTGGATTGACCTGTTTATGATGAGACAAGCTTAAACGTGACTAACCCTCACAAGGCTTGTCCCTGATGCTGTACTAGGAACATCCGCTGGGACCTGTCGACTGGAGTTTGGTTCTGGAATAAATACAGTTTAATTTTACTACATAGTTTAGCACTAAAACATCTTAATTTTTCTTGAGTGTATGCATTCAGCTTAGAAAGTATCATGATAAACTTGGTAGAGTAAATTTCACTTGCACCCGGTCGCAGTGTAGATTTCTGTATGTGTGTGCGTTTGTATTGACCGGCAATCGTGGTCGTCGGACAAAAGAATTGGGAGGCAAACAATGGGTCCACGATTGAAGCAAGTTCAGGATCTCAACTCGTGTACAAATCCTTTGGCGATCATCCAAAAACGTTAGTGTACAAACAAAAGAGGTAAGAAGATCGGACAATGCCCCGTCCCCGATTGCCGGTCCATACATGACTGTGTGTCGTTTTGGTTAAAGTTTTTGAAAAAAGGGGTTTTGCATGCAAAGTGGTCTTGCATGCAAAGTGGAAGTCCAATTCCGATCAAACTTGGGTCATAGATGCAATAGTGTAAATTTTATATGCTGGTCTTGTCCAGTATTGAGCTCATTTGAGGTCAAGTTGTAAAAAAGGCTGGAATTGTAAAATTGGTCTCATTTGAAAACTTGAAGTATTTTGCAATCAAACTTGTCTCATGC
>JBAIAA010000342.1:0-89539 GCA_037893245.1 Crossaster papposus | reverse complement strand
ATTTCCTTGCATACTGCCCTCTACAGTTTGCATTGGTCTAGTGCTCCAGCCTTGGAGTGTATGCAAATGTATAAAACAACATTTGCACTAGTGAAAGGAAGTATACTTGAAACACTACAGCTAACAATTACGGAAAGAATTCCATATCTCACTGCCACTTTGTTGTCCCTTAATATTACTTGACAACTACCAAGAAGTGTAAATCTGAAGAAACGCCAAATGAGGAGTGAGACAATTTCAAGTTTGTATAAAAAAATACTTGGACATTTTCTGTCATGGCCCGTAGACTTTACAGAAGGTCTAAGGTGGTGGTGAGATATGGAATTCTTTCCGACAAGTACAACAAACTTTCAAAAACTACATGCAATTGGAAAAATTTTTTTTTTTTTTTTTCCCCATTCGTTGACAATAAATTATGGAACATTCTCCCTTTGTCCAAATATAATGCTTTTCTGCCCCCCCCCCCCAATTCAATGTTGGCAGACGACCATCACGTGCCGACCTTCCACCCAACATTGAATCAGGGGGGGGGGGGGGGCTCAGAGTAGGATTGTTTCGGTTGCATTAAATAAGTTGTAATAGTATTTAATGTGACCAATAACTCTAGATTAGCAGTATTTTACCTTGTCAAGTCAAATCTGGATACTACAACAGGTCCCAAGTAATGTACTTTTTAGTTCTCATTCCTGATAATACAAGGTTTCTGTTTTCATTAACTTTGAAATATGAAATTATTTTCTAATTTCTCAGCTTTAGACACGTCTGACCAGGCAAATTCAATGAATTCAAGGGGAGTGAAATTTCTCAAAACACCCAATGACACACATAGGCTTGTTACACTGTTTGCAAATCGTGCGGGTTTGCCTTCTCTGAGCTTTTGTGCTACAAACAATACAGTCGCGCTTCTTCCAGTTACATTTTTTCCAGGGAAATGTTGTGCACCTTCTGAAACACATGGATTGCTCATTTGACAGGTGTGACAGGGCCGTTTTTCCGGGTCAACAGCAGACCTTGATCAAATACATCCTAAAGTCCACATTTGACAGTGTGCGGTTTGTGTGAATGCTATTATACAGTATTCTGGCATTTAGTACACATATGTCTAGAATGGCCAAAAATACCCTTTTCCACCACTTGACCGATCTGTGTGCATGTGCATAGTACACGCATTGCTGTCCTGCAAGATCTGTTCCTCCCATGTGCTTGTTGTACTCAATGACACCATTGGGTTTGCTAATGTCACGGTAACCTGTGGGACTCTTCTTACAACGAATTTGCTTACTTGTAACACTACAGTCCCCATAGTTTGACAAGAGTGTCGCACGCTTCTTGTCCTGCCAGGTAACACACAATTGTCCGGACTTGTCATAAAAGCGAGGAATCTGTCCTTTAGCCATGGGAAACTTTTTTGGGTTAGCAAATTTGGAAACTCCTTGAGCGGTATACCGCACAGTTCGCAAAAAGCCAAATCCACGCTGTGTCAACTTGTTGACAAGAGCAGGCTGGTGTACCAATTGTCTGCAAAGATGCAATGACCCCGATTGTCCAATCCGTTCAAAAGTTCCAAGACAACTTGGCCGGGTAGAGGTACTCTAGCGGGATGGTCTGCTTCACTTGTCTCTCCGAGTCTGCAGTTGTTGCTGTCTGTGATTGTGACCCTGTGTAAATCTGCCATGCACACGTGTACCCCGTGTCAGACTCGTTCAGAGAGAAACATTTGATGCCCCATTTGGTGGGCTTTTTTGGCATATACTGTTTGAACAATAGTCTTCCCTTGAATTTTATCATAGTTTCGTCTGGAGAAAGGTTTTGGCCAGGTGTGTAATGACAAAGAAAAGAGGGTACTATCATCTGAATGAATTTGCGAACCTTCACCAGCTTGTCAGGAGAGCTGTCCTTACTTTTTTGAGCTTTTTCGTTGTTGGCCAGATGTAAAAATTTCAGGATTGCCTGAAATCGGTTGCGAGACATGGTTGCTGGATAGATGGCACTGTGTAGTAGGTCCCATTTGCTCCAGTACATGTTGTACTGAGGCCGCCTGTTTATACCCATGCACATCAGCAGCGCTACGAAGGCCATCATTTCAGGAATAGTTGTTGGAGTCCACTGACTTTGGTAGCTGGTTGATTTCTCCGATAGACTCTGTTCAGCATAACGATTGGTTTCACTCACTATCAACTCCCACACTGCTTGCGAGAAAAACAGCTGGAAGATCTGCATTGGTGAGAAATCTCTCCATTCTTGAACACGAGTTGCTCCTGGGTGCCCTGTGATAGACAACAAAAACATGAGAGGATGCTATTCAGTGACAGTATTTCAGTTTGACCCATGACCACTTTTGCCCCATTTCCTGGCAGTAATTACTGCAGTGGTGTCCAAATGTGGGGGGTGATGATCAAGCATTTCCCCCCAGAATTACAACCAAAAAGTGAACCTCCACAACAATTCACCCTTGAGAATATTTTGATAAGTGGGGTGGGGGGGGGGGGGGGGGGGGTATTACTGAACACTTGAGGGCGCTCTTCAAAAACGGGACCTCTGCCCATGAATTAGTGTGATCGTATTTTAATGTTAAGTGACACCTTTTTATTTTCGCATTGTTTTGCTTATTTTAACAATTCAACACCAGATGTTTCATTTCCGAACAAATATGGCATGACATTAAATCTGTGTGAAACTTTTCATTTTCGCTTTAGCCTTAGAAAAAGATGCAAGCAATATAAAGGGTTGGGGAGCAATGGTCAACTTCTCAATTCTTGCCAACTAATGAATCAATGTGTTCATGATCATTTAGTACATGTAGGTTGCCTACCTGTGTATACGGGTGCATTTTGACGCCACGTTGGTCCAGCTTCACTCCATCCACTTCGAAAATCGGGCTTTGCTTGTTTCGGCTTCACTGTCGTCTGTCTCGGTGACTGTGTCGCTAGTTTCGGACGACATTTCGGAGTCACTATCCGCTAACAATTCGTGCAATAATTCCTCATCTTCCATGATGCTTTTTATGTGTTGGTGGACTTGCATTCACAGTCTAGTACGTACCACCGGAGACGCGCGGTAAAAATGAACAGCGCGTGCCCCACGCTCTCATATATAATGCTTCAAAGAATGCGCTCGTGCCATCCAATCAGAAAGGTGTGCTCAACTGAGGGGGCTATTATGCTTTTAGAAACCTTTGCGGTTGGATTGTTCCAAATGGCCCATCGGTAGAGAAGGGGTTGAAAATGTTTGTGCCAAATTGGCACCGTGGTACGGGAGGGTATTAACATATTTGTGCCAATTTGGCTCAGTGGGAGTGAAAGGGTTAAAATGAGGTTTTAATTGTCTGTGTGGACTTATTGATAACAACTGGACAAAATATTCAAGTAATGTTGTTGATCAAGACCCGTACGCAGGGGGGGGGGGGGGGGGGGGGAGGATGGGGGTGGGGTGTGCGACGGGTGCGTACGCACCCCTTCAAATTACCAAAAGGTCCACGTTTTTCGGGGTAAATAATGGTATTTTGATGTAAAAATAACTGTACTGGCACACAACAAAAGTTTTATTAATTTTCTAACTTTCAGTTTCTACATGCGAGTTTTGTTCGCGACCTTTATGTACCACTAATTTGGTTTCACTATTTATTATTTTCCTCGACAGGGGGTGTCAAGATAACATATCTCGCCAAGTCGACTTAACAAAGTCGATATAATTACTTGTTGAGATATTATATTGACGTCAAATTGGACGTGGATATTTGCATCAATTTTCGCGACTTTCTTTATATTTAATGTGTGAATTTTCGCTACAAAATTCACGACTTGCCCCAACATACATTTTGACGCGAATTTCGTTCCAGCAAGCTACTGGTTTTTATGGTGGCCCTGGAGGGACATAAACAGTCGTGAATCTGTTCGCGACTAGTCGTGAATTTATTTGCGACTAGTCGTGAATTTATTCGCAACTCGTTACGTCGACTTGGCGAGATATATGATCTCGACAAGTAATTATCTCGACTTCGTTAAGTCGACTTAGTGAGATAATTTATGTGATTAACTCGCCTTACTTTCTGCTTTATGTCGTCATGGCGTAATAATTTACCTAAATATATAAATAACAGGATGGCACTCATGAAGCACCGTAGGATCGAGACTTTTTGCCTTGCAGTAAATTATGTTTTCCCCTCTCCATCATTATCAAATTGTAATAATTTTCTAACCTTCAGTTTCTACAATGCAAGTTTTATTCGTGACCTATAATTATTGTGGCGGGAACTCCCCGGGCCAACCTAAGGCTGTTAGGATAAGTCGGACACCTATTAAAGCGACGACAATCTTCCCAACCTAAGGCTCTTCCCTAGACGAGAGATCACTCAGAGCGACCTAAAAGGCTAAGGGTGCAGGTCCGTTTTGGAGGAAATATACCGCCGATTATGATGATTGCGATTACTCTCTGTTAATTACCCTATAACCTGTAACAAAGACTCCTTGACAACTGGGTTGACGGTACAATGAACAATAAAGATGATTTATTCACAACAATCAAGAAATGCACAGTAATTGGAAATTAAGTGGGCTGTTTAAATCCTAGGGTCCTCAGCAGCAATGCACAATAACTGCAGTGTTCAGAACGCAAAAGCCATCATAAACATTACACAAGCGAAGTCAGCATTAAGCGCCTAGTCAGCATTACGTGCCTAGTCAGCATCAAGTGCCTAGTCAGCATCAAGTGCCTAGTCAGCATCAAGTGCCTAGTCAGCATTACATGCCCAAGTAAGCTGTGTACAACCAGTACAGCTTTGCACCTGCTACGCATTAACCATGCCAGCTGGCGTCAGCTATGTACAGCTAGCTATCTCAGCTTTGTACCACCAACACATTAACCATGCAGGCTTGCGTAAACAATGTACAGCTATACCGCTTTGTACCGATTCGCATAAGCATCGCACAAAACGCAGCACCAGTTACCTACGTCTTATCTGCCGTGCAGCTCTCGAACAACTGACCATGTATATTACGTGTCTACCACACAGGTAAACACGCACACCATGTGAAACACATACATGTACTTAAGCATATGGGCTTTGTTACCCAATCGCGTGCAATCACGCAGCGAGTCACTGAGCGGTAAGCTCCGCCCAGCCAGCGCGCGCAACAACAGGTCATGTCTGCCCGTGGTTACAGTTCATTCATAAACTTTAGAATTACAATAACATAAACTGGCACTAAGTCCTTGCACTTTCCGTCACATTATTGTACCACTAATTCTTTTTCACTATTTTTTTTTTTTCCTCGACAGGGGGTGGCAAAATACAATTAAAGATTTAATTTAATTACAATTATATTTTCAACTGTAAAAAAAGTAATACATGTATGTAGTGCTTTAGTCACTATATAAGATCCCAGTACATCTCAGAAAACATCATTTATACTTGGTGTACTGAGCTCTCCACAGCACAGTTTGCTCTCTTAGAGTCGTAGATTAACCAGCACCATCTCAGAAAACATCATTTATACTTGGTGTACTGAGCTCTCCACACCGGAGATTTATCTCAACCTGCATCCATGTAAAAGACAGTCAACTAAACCGATCCAGCTGTGGTGTCAAATTACAATATTAGCTGTTTAAAAGTGAGCCAATCTGAGGACAAAGTTTACTCTGAAAATAACGCAATCCTGCCAGAACCAAAGCTGCTCCTGCCTGGATTCTAAGAAACTGCAAAGTTTTGAGCCAGATTGTCTGTGTAAAGACAGTTGTTTAGTCATTTGCAAAGACTTGTTCTTAATCCTCACTTGATTGTGTCTAATTTGGTGACGTTGACTCAAACACAATGGGATCAAGCTTAACATCAGTTGAGTGCAACGCTCAAGAGACTCTTAACATCACTACTGAGATGAGTGCTGATTTGCTTCACACTCCAACGCACACCATCTTTGTAACCATCATCATGCCAGTTTTCTTGGGCGTCGGAATTGTCACAAACTCAACATTTCTGTTTGTCTTGCTTCGCCTCCCAAAGATGAGATCCAAGGGTAACATTTTGTTGGCTCACTTAGCGCTGGCTGATCTCTGGCAGTTGATTTTTTATGTTGGATTCCACCTCTGGATGTATTTAGCCTCTCCGGTTCGGTTCGCCATGCCATTTATAAACTCAGCCGGCTGCGTGAGTTTTCTCACCGCAGCCAACATCGGGAACTTTGCATCTGTCGCTCTTGTCACTGCGGTTTCGCTGGAGCGTTACATGGCCCTCTGCCATCCCATGAAGCATCTGACAATATTCAGCCGCCAGCAGGCCTACAAGATGATCGGGATCTGCTGGATTGTAGGGTTGGTGTTTTCATGTTGTCTCATGCCTTCTGCAGGGATCCTCAATGTGCGATGTCTTCAGTGGCCCGATGAGGACACATTTGATGGGTTCCCATCTGCTTCTGCCTACTGCAGTGCGGTACATCCCTGGGTTTATTACTACACCGAGCCACTGGTATCTGGACCATGGCTGGTAATCGTCATTGCAAACACCTACATGTTTGTACAAATTGTGCGCGCCTTAAATAAACGCCAGGAATTCACAGATACCCCTGTAAATACTGCAGCTCACCTCAAAATGATTCAAGTCAGAAACCAGTTTGCGATCATGTTGATCGTAAACGGGGCAGTTTTCTTTATCGGCCAGACTCCAAACCGATTGGTCGAGTTATCCTTTTGGATCTGCTATGTTGCTGGTATCGAATACAATCCCTTTGATGACATTATTACAGACGGTGGATTGTCCTGGTACCCGCACTCATTAACTCCCTGGTGAATCCATTAATCTATGGCGCTACCAATGCCAACTACCGGGCTGCATTTTATCAAGCGTTCGGCTGTGGACGTAAACCCAGAAAAGCCCAGTCGACGACGATAACAACGATGAGTCAACAGCCAAGTGCTGTCGTAATAAGGAATGACCACGCTGATGTAGAAGACCAAGAAGAAGCACCAACTGTCAACAAGCTGTAGGAACTTGAATCCAACAATGAAGTATAACAGTGACTAGTTTGTCCTGTAGCTTAGCGAGGAAAAAAGAATGCTACATCGTCTTTGGTACTTCAATATAGGCCTAGTTGGTATATATATGCTGGTATATATTGTAATGTTAGATATACTAGAAAATTAGGGTAAACAATTTTTTATTTTTTTTTCCTGTAATATTTGTAGATTGTTGCTTTTTTCCTGCAAGTTTTTTTTAGAGCCTTGGGAAAACAAGAGTACCAAATGGGCAATTCCAGCATGGTGAATGGAAGTACAATGTGCAATTAACCGTAGTTAATAATTTACATGAATGATCTGTAATCTCCCTGGTTGTTTCTAGATGATGAATGTATAATTGCAAGTTTAATTGCCCATGAAGTTCTCTTGATTAATTACAATACATTGGTAAGAGCATGTTGCCTAGGATAAATTCACTTCCCGTTTGTTTTTTCGTCTCTAGAACTTACATAATTTAGTTTATCTGTTCATGAAGCTATTAAACAGAAGGAGTAATTAGCGCAACCCAGCAGAAAAAGAACAATAATCCCCACTGCCAGCCATTTTACAACCAAAAAGAAATGCATATGAACATTTGTATTTATTGGCTACTTTATAGACTTTTCATTTACAGGAAAAAAAATTGCAAAGAAATGGCAAATTGTTTTATGGAAAAAAAAAAATGAGAATCATCATTTTAACGCGCCTCTTACGATTTACTGCCGTCCACACAAGGTACTATGAAGATAAACTACGCATGGAACAAATTACATTTGTTCAATGGTTCCTTACTCCAATTGGCAGCAGAAAAAACATAGTTATCCAGAAGGCTGTGGGTTTGCCATTAAATTAACTCCTGTTTACTGGCTCCATGATCTGTTGGTTGTAAACACAGCAGGTGATCACCTAGACTTGATGACCAGTCGTTAGATAGTCTGGTTTAATCCGTGTATTTCAGTCAAAGTTCAACTGCACGGCTGGTTTAAGACTAGTAACGTGCCGAGTTGCGACAGATCTAACTTCGAAATTGGGAACGAGGCAACCGCAACCTCCCCCCTGTATATACCGAGTGGACCGCTATTACCGACTTGGCACCAAGTCTAGTGATCACCATGCATTCTCTGTAGGTGGAGCTGGCCTAGGGAGTTAAAGGTAGGATACACCATTTGCAGATATCGACAAAAAATTACTACCGAATTATTAGGAAATATCTTACTTATTTAATAGTAAATAATGATTGTAGGCATCAAGCCAAAGGATTGCGCTAGATATCCTGTAATTATTTTAAAAAAATGAATTTTATAAAGAAAAATTTGCTATCGCCGGACGGCGATCGTGAAAAAAACAAAAATAACATAAGAATAACTGCTCGACGCTGGTTGAAAACAAACGTCGGTTTTTCTTGCTTTTCTCAGCATCCATGATTGTAAAACTTTGGACAGGTCAGTTAAACGATATTTACTATGGAATACAACCCCCAAAATGGGTCTACCCATTCATGATAATTCAAGCAATTACCAATGGTGTATCCTACCTTTAATGCCTTTCTGTTTACTGGCCCCATGATCTGTTGGTTGTGAACAAAATACAATTTGATTGGTCTTTTCCCCAACTTCACCAAATTGTATAAAATTGCCCAATCTTCAGTTTATGGACAAAGAGTGGCATATGGCCTTCTGCATTGTGCTAAAAATCTACCGAGAAAATTCATGGACGCGAGTTAGAAGTATCTTATGCTTAAATTGAATTACTGGTTAATTGTGCCTGCTGATAAAATAAACGCTTGATGGTTGCTATGGTAATATATATTTGGAAAACTGCAATTCGATATTAAAACTTTGAAAAACCGCTTGAAAAGTTTAAATTAACTAATTGAGAACCCTCCCTCTCTTGGTTCCAAAAGTAGAGCCATTTACAAATAATTATATCAAAACCAATCGAGTTATATCCTGTAACACAGAAGCTGAGAGAGAAGAAGGGAGTTTTGTTTTTGTATAAGTTGTGAAATAAGAATAGATATCAGTTCTACCAGGTCAAATGAGACTATTTGCCTTGCAGTAAATTTGATTTGTTTTCCCCGCTCCATCATTACCAAATTGTATTAATTTTCTAACCTTCAGTTTTTACATGCGAGTTTTATTCGCGACCTATTGTACCACTAAATTTGTTTCACTATTAATTTATTTGTTTCCTCGACAGGGGGTGGAAAAATACAATTAAAGATTTAATTGAATAACAATTCTATTTTCAACTGTAAAGTAATACCTGTATGTAGTGCTTTAGTCACAGCATTATAAGATCCCAGTACATCTCAGAAAACATCATTATTATACTTGGTGTACTGAGCTCTCCACGCCACAGTTTGCTCTCTTAGAGTCGTAGATAAACCAGCACCATCTCAGAAAACATCATTTATACGTGGTGTACTGAGCTCTCCACGCCAGAGTTGTCCGTCTTAGAGTCAAATAGTTGTTCTGCATACCAGCTTAGAGTTTCCGTACCAGATTAAACCAAATCTTGAGTTCAGAGACGGCCCACCAAATCGGTAACGATCTATCTTCTCATAAGATTAGTTATCTCAACCTGCATCGATGTAAAAGACAGTCAACTAAACTGATCCAGCTGTGGTGTCAAATTAAACTATTAGCTGTTTAAAAGTGAGCCAATCTGAGGACAAGGTTTACTCTGCAAATAACACAATCCTGCCGGAACCAAAGCTGCTCCTGCCTGGATTCTAAGAAACTGAAAAGTTTGGAGCCAGATTGTCTGTGTAAAGACAGTTGTTTAGTCATTTCCAAAAGACTTGTTCTTAATCCTCACTTGATTGTGTCTAATTTGGTGACGTTGACTGAAACACAATGGGATCAAGCTTAACGTCAGTTGAGTGCAACGCTCAAGAGACTCTTAACATCACTACTGAGATGAGCGCTGATTTGCTTTACACTCCAACGCACACCTTCTTTGTAACCATCATCGTGCCAGTTTTCTGGGGCGTCGGAATTGTCACAAACTCAACATTTCTGTTTGTCTTGCTTCGCCTCCCAAAGATGAGATCCAAGGGTAACATCTTGTTGGCTCACTTAGCGCTGGCTGATCTCTGGCAGATGGGTTTTTATGTTGGAATCTACCTCTGGATGTATTTAGCCTCTCCGGTTCTGTTCTCCATACCATTTGTAAACTCAGCCAGCTGCATGAGTTTCTACGCCGCTTTCAACGTCGGGTACTTTGCATCTGTCGCTCTTATCACCGCGGTTTCACTGGAGCGTTACATGGCCCTCTGCCATCCCATGAAGCATCTGACAATATTCAGCCGCCAGCAGGCCTACAAGATGGTCGGGATCTGCTGGATTGTAGGGTTGGTGATTTCATGTTCAATCATGCCTGCTTCAGGGATCCTCAATGTGCGATGTCTTCAGTGGCCCGATGAGGACACATTTGATGGGTTCCCACCTACTTCTGCCTACTGCGGTGCGGTACATCCCTGGGTTTATTACTACACCGAGCCACTGGTATCTGCACCATGGCTGGTAATCGTCATTGCAAACACCTACATGTTTGTACAAATTGTGCGCGCCTTGAAACGCAAGGCGTTCACCGATACCCCTGCAACTGCAGCACACCTCAAAATGATTCAAGTCAGAAACCAGTTTGCGATCATGATGATCGTAAACGGGGCAGTTTTCTTCATCTGCCAGACTCCAATCCGATTGGTCAATCTCTCCTCCTGGATCTGCTATGTTGCTGGTATCCACAATCCCCTCAGTGGGAATAACACAGTGTGGATTGTCCTGGTACCCCAACTCACTAACTGCCTGGTAAATCCATTAATCTATGGCCTTACCAATGCCAACTACCGAGCTGCATTTCGTCAAGCGTTCGGGTGCGGACGTAAGCCCAGAAAAGCCCAGTCGACGACGATGACGACGATGAGTCAACAGCCAAGTGCTGTCGTAATAAGGAATGACCACGCTGATGTTCATGTAGAAGACCAAGAACAAGCACCAACTGTCAACAAGCTGTAGGAACTTGATTCCAACAATGAAGTATAACAGTGAGTTGGTCCCGTAGCTTAGCGAGGAAAAAAGAATGTTACATCGTCTTTGGTACTTCAATATAGGCCTAGTTGGTATATATATGCTGGTATATATTGTAATGGTACTAGAAAATTAGGGTAAACAATTATTATAATTTTTTTTCCTGTAATATTTGTAGATTGTTGCTTTTTTCCTGCAAGTTTTTTTTAGAGCCTGGGGAAAACAAGAGTACCAAATGGGCAATTCCAGCATGGTGAATGGAAGTACAATGTGCAATTAACCGAAGTTAATAATTTACAGAAATGATCTGTAATCTCCCTGGTTGTTCCAAGATGATGAATGTATAATTGCAGGATTAATTGCCCATGAAGTTCTCTTGATTAATTACAATACATTGATAAGAGCATGTTGCCTAGGATAAATTTTATTCCTGTTTGTTTCGTCTCTAGAACTTACATAATTTAGTTTATATGTGACCTGTCACCACAATAATGAGAGTAAAGTCGCACAATGTGATTTGGAGATATGGCCATCCAAAGTCAAAATATGAAGGGGTGGTAAATTTTAAGATTTTGCGTAATTTGGAAAGCCGAAGTCCTTCTCTACATATTCAATTTTTTTGGGTGCAATCAGATGATCGAAAATCTATTAAATTACGCGACTTTGCGCAGTGTTTGCGTAGTTAGTGTTTGGATTGAAGTCCATCAGTGGTCTAATTAACACGGTAATTAAATATGCAAATAAGATCTTTGTAACTGTCCCACGTTTTTGGTATTTTGCTGTTTATACAATAGTTTGTATGTGTGGAAAATTTCAAGAAATAATTATTAGATCATAGCTGTTGCTATGCTTAACCGAACCTTACTTGTCCTGTTTTGTAATCTTTTGTGTGTTTTTGTTTAGGATGTTTTAAGTAGGTTTTCTCACAAACACGTTTTGTGAAACCCATAACTTTCTAGAGCGCTGTAAAAAGTAATATTGCAAAACACCCAAGTGTTATATACCATTGGAAAGCTCTCTTTCTCAAGAATGGGAAAATACAAAAATCTCAATTTTCAATTTTCCGACTTTACTCTCATATTGTGGTGACAGGTCACTCATCTGTTCATGAAGCTATTAAACAGAAGGAGTAATTAGCGCAGCCCAGCAGAAAAAGAACAATGATCCCCACTGCCAGCCATTTTACAACCAAAAAGAAATGCATATGAACATTTGTATTTATTGGCTACTTTATAGACCTTTCGTTTACAGAAACAAACTTAGCAAAGGAATGGCAAATTGTTTTATGGAGAAAAAGAAAGAAAAGAGAATCATCATTTTGATGCGCCTCTTACGGATTTACTGCCGTCCACACAAGAGGTTCTATGAAGATAAACTGCGCATGGAACAAATTACATTTGTTCAATGATTCGTTACTCCAATTGGCAGCACAAAAACATTAAGTTATCCAGAAGGCTGTGGGTTTGCCATTAAATTAACTACTGTTTACTGGCTTCATGATCTGAGATATATGATCTCGACAAGTAATTATCTCGACTTCGTTAAGTCGACTTGGTGAGATATATGATCTCGAAAAGTAATTATCTCGACTTCGTTAAGTCGACTTAGTGAGATAATTTATGTGATTAAGTCGCCTTACTTTCTGCTTTATGTCACCATGGCGTGATAATTTACCTAAATATATAAATAACAGGATGGCTCTTATGGAACGCCTTAGGATCGAGACTTTTTGCCTTGCAGTAAATTATGTTTTCCCCTCTCTATCATTATCAAATTGTAATAATTTTCTAACCTTCAGTTTCTACATGCAAGTTTTATTCGTAATTCTTTTTCACTATTTTATTTTTTTTCTCGACAGGGGGTGGCAAAATACAATTAAAGATTTAATTTAATAACAATTATATGTTCAACTGTAAACGAAGTAATACATGTATGTAGTGCTTTAGTCACTGCATAAGATCCCAGTACATCTCAGAAAACATCATTTATACTTGGTGTACTGAGCTCTCCACACCACAGTTTGCTCTCTTAGAGTCGTAGATAAACCAGCACCATCTCAGAAAACATCATTTATACTTGGTGTACTGAGCTCTCCACACCGGAGTTTTTATCTCAACCTGCATCGATGTAAAAGACAGTCAACTAAACCGATCCCGCTGTGGTGTCAAATTGAAATTTTAGCTGTTTAAAAGTGAGCCAATCTTAGGACAAAGTTTACTCTGCAAATAACGCAATCCTGCCAGAACCAAAGCTGCTCCTGCCTGGATTCTAAGAAACTGCAAAGTTTGGAGCCAGATTGTCTGTGTAAAGACAGTTGTTTAGTCATTTCCAAAGACTTGTTCTTAATCCTCACTTGATTGTGTCTAATTTGGTGACGTTGACTCAAACACAATGGGATCAAGCTTAACGTCAGTTGAGTGCAACGCTCAAGAGACTCTTAACATCACTACTGAGATGAGCGCTGAGTTGCTTTACACTCCAACGCACACCATCTTTGTAACTATCATCATGCCAGTTTTTATGGGCGTCGGAGTTGTCACAAACTCAACATTTCTGTTTGTCTTGATTCGCCTCCCAAAGATGAGATCCAAGGGTAACATCTTGTTGGCTCACTTAGCGCTGGCTGATCTCTGGCAGATTGTTTTTATGTTGGATTCTACCTCTGGATGTATTTAGCCTCTCCGGTTCTGTTCTCCATACCATTTGTAAACTCAGCCAGCTGCATGAGTTTTTTCGCTGTAGTCAACGTCGGGTACTTTGCATCTATCGCTCTTGTCAGTGCGGTTTCGCTGGAGCGTTACATGGCCCTCTGCCATCCCATGAAGCATCTGACAACTTTCAGCCGTCAGCAGGCCTACAAGATGGTCGGGATCTGCTGGATTGTAGGGTTGGTGTTTTCATGTTCAACCATGTCTGATTCAGTGATTCTCAATGTGCGATGTCTTCAGTGGCCCGATGAGGACACATTTGATGGGTTCCCATCTACTTCTGCCTACTGCGGTGCGGTACATCCCTGGGTTTATTACTACATCGAGCCACTGGTATTTGCACCATGGCTGGTAATCGTCATTGCAAACACCTACATTTATGTACAAATTGTGCGCGCCTTAAATAAACGCCAGGAATTCACAGATACCACTGTAAATACTGCAGCACACCTCAAAATGATTCAAGTCAGAAATCAGTTTGCGATCATGATGATCGTAAACGGGGCAGTTTTCTTCATCTGCCAGACTCCAAACCGATTGGTCGATCTCTCCTTTTGGATCTGCTATGTTGCTGGTATCCAATACAATCCCTTTGATGGAGATTACAGAGAGTGGATTGTCCTGGTACCCACACTCACTAACAGTCTGGTGAATCCATTAATCTATGGCGCTACCAATGCCAACTACCGGGCTGCATTTTATCAATCATTCGGCTGCGGACGTAAGCCCAGAAAAGCCCAGTCGACGACGATGACGACGATGAGTCAACAGCCAATTAAGTGCTGTCGTAATAAGGAATGACCACGCTGATGTTCATGTAGAAGACCAAGAACAAGCACCAACTGTCAACAAGCTGTAGGAACTTGATTCCAACAATGAAGTATAACAGTGACTAGTTGGTCCCGTAACTTAGCGTGGAAAGAAGAATGTTACATCGTCTTTGGTACTTCAATATAGGCCTAGTTGGTATATGTTGGTATATATACTAAAAAATTAGGGTAAACAATTTTGTTTTGTTTTTTCCTGTAATATTTGTAGATTGTTGCTTTTTTCCTCAGATGGTTTTTTTTAAGCCTTGGGAAAACAAGAGTACCAAATGGGCAATTCCAGCATGGTGAATGGAAGTACAATGTGCAATTTTACAGAAATGATCTGTAATCTCCCTGGTTGTTCCTAGATGATTAATGTATAATTGCAGGTTTAGTTCCATGATTTGTTACTCCAGAATTGGCATCAGAAAAACATTAAGTTATCCAGAAGGCTGTGGGTTTGCCATTAAATTAACTCCTGTTTGGCTCCATGATCTGTTGGTGGTAAACACAGCAGGTGATCACCATGCATTCTCTGTAGGTGGGGCTGCATGGCCTGGGGAGTTAATGCCTTCTTGTTAACTCCTGGCTCCATGAACCACAGCAGGTGATCACCATGCATTCTCTGTAGGTGGGGCTGCATGGCCTGGGGAGTTAATGCCTTCCTGTTAACTCCTGGCTCCATGAACCACAGCAGGTGATCACCATGCATTCTCTGTAGGTGAGGCTGCATGGCCTGGGGAGTTAATGCCTTCTTGTTAACTCCTGGCTCCATGAACCACAGCAGGTGATCACCATGCATTCTCTGTAGGTGGGGCTGCATGGCCTGGTGAGTTAATGCCTTCCTGTTAACTCCTGGCTCCATGAACCACAGCAGGTGATCACCATGCATTCTCTGTAGGTGGGGCTGCATGGCCTGGGGAGTTAATGCCTTCCTGTTAACTCCTGGCTCCATGAACCACAGCAGGTGATCACCATGCATTCTCTGTAGGTGGGGCTGCATGGCCTGGTGAGTTAATGCCTTCCTGTTAACTCCTGGCTCCATGAACCACAGCAGGTGATCACCATGCATTCTCTGTAGGTGAGGCTGCATGGCCTGGGGAGTTAATGCCTTCCTGTTAACCCCTGGCTCCATGAACCACAGCAGGTGATCACCATGCATTCTCTGTAGGTGGGGCTGCATGGCCTAGGGAGTTAATGCCTTCCTGTTAACTCCTGGCTCCATGAACCACAGCAGGTGATCACCATGCATTCTCTGTAGGTGGGGCTACATTGCCTAGGGAGTTAATGCCTTCCTGTTAACTCCTGGCTCCATGAACCACAGCAGGTGATCACCATGCATTCTCTGTAGGTGGGGCTACATTGCCTAGGGAGTTAATGCCTTCCTGTTAACTCCTGGCTCCATGAACCACAGCAGGTGATCACCATGCATTCTCTGTAGGTGGGGCTAGCCTGTGGAGTTAATGCCTTCCTGTTAACACCTGTTTACTGGCCCCATGATCAGTTCTAAATGAGACGATTTGCCTCGCAGTAAATTTGATTTGTTTTCCCTGCTTCATTATTACCAAATTGTATTAATTTTCTAACCTTCAGTTTCTACATGCGAGTTTTGTTCGCGACCTATACTGTACAACTAATTTTGTTTCACTATTTTTTTTTTCCTCGACAGGGGGTGTCGAGATACCATATCTCGCCAAGTCGACTTAACAAAGTCAATATAATTACTTGTCGAGATATTATATTGACGTCAAATTGGACGTTGATATTCGCATCAATTTTTGCGACTTTCGATGAAAGTCGCGAATATTTATAGCGTTAATTTTCGCTACAAAATTCACGACTTTCCCCCAAAGTCATGAATATTGACGTCAAATTTCACGACTGGAGATATATTTTGACGCAAATTTTGTTCCAGCAAGCTACTGTTTTTTTTTATGGTGGCCCTGGAGGGACATAAACAGTCGTGAATTTGTTCGCGACTAGTCTTGAAATTATTTGCGACTACTAGTCGTGAATTTATTCGCAACTTGTCGTGATTCGTTAGGTCGACTTGGCGAGATATATAATCTCGACAAGTAATTGTCTCGACTTCGTTAAGTCGACTTGGCGAGATATATCTCGACAAGTAATTATCTCGACTTTGTTAAGTCGACTTGGCGAGATATGTGATCTCGACAAGTAATTATCTCGACTTCGTTAAGTCGACTTGGCGAGATATATGATCTCGACAAGTAATTATCTCGACTTCGTTAAGTCAACTTAGTGAGATAATTTATGTGATTAAGTCGCCTTACTTTCTGCTTTATGTCACCATGGCGTGATAATTTACCTAAATATATAAATAACAGGATGGCACTCATGGAGCGCCGTAGGATCGAAACTTTTTGCCTTGCAGTAAATTATGTTTTCCCCTCCCCATCATTATCAAATTGTAATAATTTTCTAACCTTCAGTTTCTATAGCGAGTTTTATTCGTGACCTATATTGTACCACTAATTCTTTTTCACTATTTATTTGTATTCCTCGACAGGGGGTGACAAAATACAATTAAAGATTTAATTTAATAACAATTATATTTTCAACTGTAAAAGAAGTGATACCTGTATGTAGTGCTTCAGTCACTGTATAAGATCCCAGTACATCTCAGAAAACATCATTATTATACTTGGTGTACTGAGCTCTCCACACCACAGTTTGCTCTCTTAGAGTCGTAGATAAAACAGCACCATCTCAGAAAACATCATTTAAACTTGGTGTACTGAGCTCTCCACACCGGAGTTTGCTCTCTTAGAGTCGTAGATAAACCAGCACCATCTCAGAAAACATCATTTATACTTGGTGTACTGAGCTCTCCACACCGGAGATTTATCTCAACCTGCATCGATTAGCTGTTTAAAAGTGAGCCAATCTGAGGACAAAGTTTACTCTGCAAATAACGCAATCCTGCCGGAACCAAAGCTGCTCCTGCCTGGATTCTAAGAAACTGCAAATTTGGAGCCAGATTGTCTGTGTAAAGACAGTTGTTTAGTCATTTCCAAAGACTTGTTCTTAATCCTCACTTGACTCTGTCTAATTTGGTGACGTTGACTCAAACACAATGGGATCAAGCTTAACATCAGTTGAGTGCAACGCTCAAGAGACTCTTAACATCACTACTGAGATGAGCGCTGATTTGCTTCACACTCCAACGGACACCATCTTTGTAACTATCATCATGCCAGTTTTTGGGGGCGTCGGAATTGTCACAAACTCAACATTTCTTTTTGTCTTGTTTCGCCTCCCAAAGATGAGATCTAAGAGTAACATCTTGTTGGCTCACTTAGCACTGGCTGATCTCTGGCAGATAATTTGGTTTGTTGGATTCTACCTCTGGATGTATTTAGCCTCTCCGGTTCTGTTTTTCATGCCATTTATAAACTCAGCCAGCTGCATGAGTTTTTTCGCTGTAGCCAACACCGGGTACTTTGCATCTGTCGCTCTTGTCACTGCGGTTTCGCTGGAGCGTTACATGGCCCTCTGCCATCCCATGAAGCATCTGACAATATTCAGCCACCAGCAGGCCTACAAGATGGTCGGGATCTGCTGGATTGTAGGGTTCGTGTTTTCATGTTCAATCATGCCTGAATTTGGGATCCTCAATGTGCGATGTCTTCAGTGGCCCGATGAGGACACATTTGATGGGTTCCCACCTACTTCTGCCTACTGCGGTGCGGTACATTCCTGGGTTTATTACTACATCGACCCACTGATATCTGCACCATGGCTGGTAATCGTCATTGCAAACACCTACATGTTTGTACAAATTGTGCGCGCCTTAAATAAACACCAGGAATTCACAGATACCCCTGTAAATACTGCAGCTCACCTCAAAATGATTCAAGTCAGAAACCAGTTTACAATCATGTTGATCGTAAACGGAGCAGTTTTCTTCATCTGCCAGACTCCAAACCGATTGGCCGATACCTACTTTTGGATCTGCTATGTTGCTGGTATCCAATACAATCCCTTTGATGTAAAATACAGAGAGTGGATTTTCCTGGTACCCCAACTCACTAACTGTCTGGTGAATCCATTAATCTATGGCGCTACCAATGCCAACTACCGAGCTGCATTTCGTGAAGCGTTTGGCTGCGGACGTAAGCCCAGAAAAGCCCAGTCGACGACGATGACAACGATAGCGACGATGAGTCAACAGCCAAGTGCTGTCGTAATAAGGAATGACCACGCTGATGTAGAAAACCAAGAAGAAGCACCAACTGTCAACAAGCTGTAGGAACTTGAATCTAACATCTTGTCATGAACTATAATTCATTTAGTAACTTGTTCAAGAAGCGCATAGTACATATACACACTAGTAGGAGCTCAAGGGGCTCTATCATTGCTTTTTGGGCCAATGAGACATTCCCAAGACAATCTCAGCAACAACCATCTCTGCCCTCATGTACCTAATTACTCCTGGGTAGGGGGAGCAATGAGATAAGATGCCTTGCCCAAGGACACACATAACCCTAGGCTGGAATTAGTCTTGTAGCTTTGCATTGAAAGTAGAATGTTATTCTGTCTTGTGTGATAAGATCAATATTATCTGTAGTGCCATGTGGTCAATCTCTCTTGTAAGCTTGCAATGTGAAGCCCGAAGATGTGAAAACGTTTAGTGGAAAGAAAAACAGGTACAATAGATCCCCTTTTCTTGTTTTCAAAAGTTATAACAGGACCTATTGTCTACTTTTTAAGTTTTTGTTTGTACAAAAGGCGTTCTTGTCTTCGGGCCTTACAGTGTTGTGAGGTTCTGAGGAGAACAGGGGAGGGGTGGGGAAAGGAAGAGTTTTCTCCTCGGAATGTCAAGTTTCCCGGTTTATTTGAGAATCTAACTCACAGAAGATATAGCGCTACCACCATATTATAATCTGTATAATTATATCTGTATTATGTGATTAAAGCTTTCTTGTTGGTATTATCTATGACTGTAAATATATTACATGTTTTTAGCTGCAAGATTTCAATAGTGTAAGGTGTTTCTGCTTTAACATATTTTCAACTCTTGTCTTGTGTAATATCCATACACAGG
Source organism: Crossaster papposus (assembly GCA_037893245.1). Classification (NCBI taxonomy): domain Eukaryota; kingdom Metazoa; phylum Echinodermata; class Asteroidea; order Velatida; family Solasteridae; genus Crossaster; species Crossaster papposus. The sequence goes on along the minus strand of JBAIAA010000342.1, from coordinate 69,933 downwards.
TATGTATTTAAATCCACAATAGTCACATTGTTGGTTATTTTAATGAAGTAACCTTGCTAATAACTTCTTAGATGGAAAGTTAAATTGAATACTTGAAACAAAATATCATATTCATTTTTCTTTAAGTTTTTAGAATATATAGTAGCTACAGTCATCAAATAATGTAAAGCACTTTGATCCAAGTTAAAATTGCTATGTAATAATTGGTTATTATTTTAGAAATGTTTTTAAAAATCTGACTTGAGTCTCAATGTAATTGTGATCATTTTTGTGATGTGAAAATGACTTGACTTTTGGATAAAGTCTGGAAATAGATTTAAAGATTAGAGGAAAAGAACTGCTGCATTAGACAGTGTACAGCCATTCAGTTGTCGTGCGTATGTATTCACCGCCGATCGCGGTCGTAAGACAAAAGAATTGGGTACGTCCACGATTGACAAAACGTCCACGATTCCGAATCGTGTACAAATCCTATGGAGGTCATCCGAAAACGTTAGAGTATAAACAAAAGAAGGGAAGACGGTCGGACAATGCCCCCGTCCACGATTAGCGGTGTTTACCAACCTGCGTGTGTTTGTGCAAAATAATCCTGGTATGCAAGTAATTTCAGTAGAACAAAAATGGAAGTTGATAATTTCTTGTTGTAAGTAACCAATTTCAAATTGATTTTTGTAGTTGTAGTGTGTTGACGTAAATTAAAAAACAAGCACTCTATTGCCACACTTGTCATTTGTTTTCAAAATATAAAAATATCTTATTTTTGTGTGTACATGTAATTTTTATTTTTTTTATTATTCCTCCCCCCCCCCCCTCCCCCCTAAAAAGAGAGAAATTTATATTATTTGTCACTTTTGAAATGAGGGTTTAATTGTCTGTGTGGACTTATTAATAACAACTGGACAAAATAGTTGAGTAATGTTGTTGAACCAGGCCCGTACGCACCCCCCCCAAATTACCAAAAGGTCTACATTTTTCGGGGTAAATAATGGTATTTTGATGTAGAAATAACTGTACTGGCACACAACAAAAGTTTTATTAATTTTCTAACCTTCAGTTTCTACATGCGAGTTTTGTTCGTGACCTATATTGTACCACTAATTTTGTTTCACTGATTATTTTTTTCGTCGACAGGGGGTGTCGAGTTAATATATCTCGCCAAGTCGACTTAACGAAGTCAATATAATTACTTGTCGAGATATTATATTGACGTCAAATTGGATGTCAATATTTGCATCAATTTTCGCGACTTTCGACGAAAGTCGCGAATTTTTATAGCCAGCCTAACCATTGCATTTCTGATATGATTCTTCAGGGCATAGAATCACTTGGCCATCGGAAAGACTCAGTCCGCCTCAGCCGAGAGAAAGTTTGGATGAATCGTCTTCGGACTATTCAACCACATGGGCTTAACATCCAACTAGGAAATGATTAACTTATATTTTTTTCTCCATTTGTCATCTGTTTCAGATTCATTCCTTGCCAGAATTTTGTTTTTGTTTGTTCGCACTCCTCTGGTTTTCCTAAAACCCCCCCCCCCCCCCCCCTCCCCCTCCTCCACATCACTCCTATTCATACTTCTTTGTTGGTTCTTCCCTTTGATCTCCACCCTGGACCCCTTTCCTTGTGGCTTTATCCCTTCTGTTTTTGTTCCTACCCCGCCTTTGATCCTACCCACACTGACCTCGCCCTTTAATCCCTCACCTAATCCTCCTTTTGTTGTTTGTTCCATTGAACTCTGTGCTTTTTTATTTTGTGTTTTTTTTTAGCATCCATGATGTGCATCATGCTGTATGTTGCCCTATATATGTTTGTTTCTTGTACACAGTCATTTAGTCTCTGAAGAAGATCTTGTTAAGATCGAAATATTAGGCACTCTTAACTTATTTGATTTGTATATTTCAGGTCATTCCAGCCAGTAAGCAGTTTGCAGCAGTATTAATCTTATTCACGAATATTTATAGTGTTAATTTTCGCTACAAAATTTACGACTTGCCCCCAAAGTCGTGAATATTGACGTCAAATTTCACAACTGGACATAAATTTTGACGTGAATTTTGTTCCAGCAAGCTACTGGTTTTTATGGTGGCCCTAGAGGGACATAAACAGTCGTGAATTATTTGCGACTAGTCGTGAATTTATTCGCGACTTGTCGTGATTCGTTAGGTTGACTTGGCGAGATAAATTATTTCGACAAGTAATTATCTCGACTTCGTTAAGTCGACTTAGTGAGATAATTTATGTGATTAAGTCGCCTTACTTTCTGCTTTATGTCACCATGGCGTGATCATTAACCTAAATATATAAATAACAGGATGGCACTCATGGAGCGCCGTAGGATCAAAACTTTTTGCCTTGCAGTAAATTATGTTTTCCCCTTCCCATCATTATCAAATTGTAATAATTTTCTAACCTTCGGTTTCTACATGCAAGTTTTATTCGTAATTCTTTTTCACTATTTATTTGTATTCCTCGACAGGGGGTGACAAAATACAATTAAAGATTTAATTTAATAACAATTATATTTTCAACTGTAAAAGAAGTAAAACATGTATGTAGTACTTTAGTCACTGCATAAGATCCCAGTACATCTCAGAAAACATGATTATTATACTTGGTGTACTGAGCTCTCCACACCGGAGTTTGCTCTCCTAGAGTCGAGGATAAACCAGCACCATCTCAGAAAACATCATTTATACTTGGTGTACTGAGCTCTCAACACCGGAGATTTATCTCAACCTGCATCGATTAGCTGTTTAAAAGTGAGCCAATCTGAGGACAAAGTTTACTCTGCAAATAACTCAATCCTGCCGGAACCAAAGCTGCTACTGCCTGGATTCTAAGGAACTGCAAATTTGGAGCCAGATTGTCTGTGTAAAGACAGTTGTTTAGTCATTTCCAAAGACTTGTTCTTAATCCTCACTTGACTCTGTCTAATTTGGTGACGTTGACTCAAACACAATGGGATCAAGCTTAACGTCAGTTGAGTGCAACGCTCAAGAGACTCTAAACATCACTACTGAGATGAGCGCTAATTTGCTTTACACTCCAACGCAAACCATCTTTGTAACTATCATCATGCCAGTTTTTATGGTCGTCGGAATTGTCACAAACTCAACATTTCTGTTTGTCTTGTTTCGCCTCCCAAAGATGAGATCCAAGGGTAACATCTTGTTGGCTAACTTAGCGCTGGCTGATATCTGGCACTTGATTGTTTATGTTGGAATCTACCTCTGGATGTATTTAGCCTCTCCGGTTCTGTTTTCCATGCCATTTGTAAACTCAGCCAGCTGCATGAGTCTTTTCGCCGCAGGCAACATCGGGAACTTTGCATCTGTCGCTCTTGTCACTGCGGTTTCGCTGGAGCGTTACATGGCCCTCTGCCATCCCATGAAGCATCTGACAATATTCAGCCGTCAGCAGGCCTACAAGATGGTCGGGATCTGCTGGATTGTAGGGTTGGTGTTTTCATGTTCAATCATGCCTCAATTTGGGATCCTCAATGTGCGATGTCTTCAGTGGCCCGATGAGGACACATTTGATGGGTTCACTTCCCACCTACTTCTGCCTACTGCGGTGCGGTACATCCCTGGGTTTATTACTACACCGAGCCACTGGAATCTGCACTATGGCTGGTAATCGTCATTGCAAACACCTACATGTTTGTACAAATTGTGCGCGCCTTGAAACGCAAGGCATTCACCGATACCCCTGCAACTGCAGCACACCTCAAAATGATTCAAGTCAGAAACCAGTTTGCGATCATGATGATCGTAAACGGGTCAGTTTTCTTCATCTGCCAGACTCCAATCCGATTGGTCAATGTCTCCTCCTGGATCTGCTATGTTGCTGGTATCCAATACAATCCCTTTGATGGAAATTACAAAGAGTGGATTGTCTTGGTACCCCAACTCACTAACTGTCTGGTGAATCCATTAATCTATGGCGCTACCAATGCCAACTACCGGGCTGCATTCCGTCAAGCGTTCTGGTGCGGACGTAAGCCCAGAAATCATTCCACATCGAGTCAACAGCCAAGTGCTGTCGTAATAAGGAATGACCACGCTGATGTAGAAGACCAAGAAGAAGCACCAACTGTCAACAAGCTGTAGGAACTTGATTCCAACAATGAAGTATAACAGTGACTAGTTGTTCCCGTAGCTTAGCAAGGAAAGAAGAATGTTGCGTCGTCTTTGGTACTTCAATATAGGCCTAGTTGGTATATGTTGGTATATATTGTTTTTTCCTGTAATATTTGTAGATTGTTGCTTTTTTCCTCAGAAGATTTTTTAGAACCTTGGAAAAACAAGAGTACCAAATGGGCAATTACAGCACAAGTACAATGTGCAATTAACCGTAGTTAATAATTTACAGAAATGATCTGTAATCTCCCTGGTTGTTCCAAGATGATGAATGTGTAATTGCAGGATTAATTGCCCATAAAATTATCTTGATTAATTACAATACATTGGTAAGAGCATGTTGCCTAGGATAAATTATCTTCCCGTTTGTTTTTTCGTCTCTAGAACTTACATAATTTAGTTTAACTGTTCATGAAGCTATTAAACAGAAGGAGTAATTAGCGCAACCCAGCAGAAAAAGAACAATATTCCCCACTGCCAGCCATTTTACAACCAAAAAGAAATGCATATGAACATTTGTATTTATTGGCTACTTTATAGACTTTTCATTTACAGGAAAAAAAATTGCAAAGAAATGGCAAATTGTTTTTTATGGAAAAAAAAAAATGAGAATCATCATTTTAACGCGCCTCTTACGATTTACTGCCGTCCACACAAGGTACTATGAAGATAAACTGCGCATGGCACAAATTACATTTGTTCAATGGTTCCTTACTCCAATTGGCAGCAGAAAAACATAGTTATCCAGAAGGCTGTGGGTTTGCCATTAAATTAACTCCTGTTTACTGGCTCCATGATCTGTTGGTTGTAAACACAGCAGGTGATCACCTAGACTTGATGACAAGTCGTTAGATAGTCGGGTTTAATCCGTGTATTTCAGTCAAAGTTCATCTGCACGGCTGGTTTAAGACTAGTAACGTGCCGAGTTGCGACAGATCTAACTTCGAAATTGGGAACGAGGCAACCGCAACCTCCCCCCTGTATATACCGAGTGGACCGCTATTACCGACTTGGCACCAAGTCTAGTGATCACCATGCATTCTCTGTAGGTGGAGCTGGCCTCGGGAGTTAAAGGTAGGATACACCATTTGCAGATATCGACCAAAAATTACTACCGAATTATTAGGAAATATCTTACTTATTTAATAGTAAATAATGATTGTAGGCATCAAGCCAAAGAATTGCGCTAGATATCCTGTAATTATTCCGAAAAATTGAATTTTATAAAGAAAAATTCGCTATCGCCGGACAGCGATCGTGAAAAAATAAAAAATAACATAAGAATAACTGCTCGACGCTGGTTGAAAACAAACGTTGTTTTTCTTGCTTTTCTCAGCATCCATGATTGTAAAACTTTGGACAGGTCAGTTAAATGATATTTACTATGGAATACAACCCCACAAATGGGTCTACCCATTCATGATAATTCAAGCAATTACCAATGGTGTATCCAACCTTTAATGCCTTTCTGTTTACTGGCCCCATGATCTGTTGGTTGTGAACAAAATACAATTTGATTGGTCTTTTCCCCAACTTCACCAAATTGTATAAAATTGCCCAATCTCCAGTTTATGGACAAAGAGTGGCATATGGCCTTCTGCATTGTGCTAAAAATCTACGGAGAAAATTCATGGACGCGAGTTAGAAGTATCTTATGCTTAAATTGAATTACTGGGTAATTGTGCCTGCTGATAAAATAAACGCTTGATGGTTGCTATGGTAATATATATTTGTAAAACTGCAATTCGATATTAAAACTTTGAAAAACCGCTTGAAAAGTTTAAATTAACTAATTGAGAACCCTCCCTCTCTTGGTTCCAAAAGCAGAGCCAATTACAAGAAATTATATCAAAACCTATCGAGTTATATCCTGTAACACATAAGCTGGAAAGAAGAAGGGAGTTTTGTTTTTGTATAAGTTGTGAAATAAGAATAGATATCAGTTTTACCAGGTCAAATGAGACTATTTGCCTTGCAGTAAATTTGATTTGTTTTCCCCGCTCCATCATTACCAAATTGTATGAATTTTCTAACCTTCAGTTTCTACATGCGAGTTTTATTCGCGACCGATATTGTACAACTAAATTTGTTTCACTATTAATTTATTTGTTTCCTCGACAGGGGGTAGAAAAATACAATTAAAGATTTAATTGAATAACAATTCTATTTTCAACTGTAAAGTAATACCTGTATGTAGTGCTTTAGTCACAGCATTATAAGGTCCCAGTACATCTCAGAAAACATCATTATTATACTTGGTGTACTGAGCTCTCCACACCACAGTTTGCTCTCTTAGAGTCGTAGATAAACCAGCACCATCTCAGAAAACATCAATTATACTTGGTGTACTGAGCTCTCCACGCCAGAGTTGTCCGTCTTAGAGTCAAATAGTTGTTCTGCATACCAGCTTAGAGTTTCCTTACCAGATTAAACCAAATCTTGAGTTCAGAGACGGCCCACCAAATCGGTAACGATCTATCTTCTCATAAGATTAGTTATCTCAACCTGCATCGATGTAAAAGACAGTCAACTAAACCGATCCAGCTGTGGTGTCAAATTAAACTATTAGCTGTTTAAAAGTGAGCCAATCTGAGGACAAAGTTTACTCTGCAAATAACACAATCCTGCCGGAACCAAAGCTGCTCTTGCCTGGATTCTAAGAAACTGCAAAGTTTGGAGCCAGATTGTCTGTGTAAAGACAGTTGTTTAGTCATTTCCAAAGACTTGTTCTTAATCCTCACTTGATTGTGTCTAATTTGGTGACGTTGACTCAAACGCAATGGGATCAAGCTTAACATCAGTTGAGTGCAACGCTCAAGAGACTCTTAACATCACTACTGAGATGAGCGACGAGTTGCTTTACACTCCAACGCACACCATCTTTGTAACTATCATCGTGCCAGTTTTCTGGGGCGTCGGAATTGTCACAAACTCAACATTTCTGTTTGTCTTGCTTCGCCTCCCAAAGATGAGATCCAAGGGTAACATCTTGTTGGCTCACTTAGCGCTGGCTGATCTCTGGCAGATGGGTTTTTATGTTGGAATCTACCTCTGGATGTATTTAGCCTCTCCGGTTCTGTTCTCCATACCATTTGTAAACTCAGCCAGCTGCATGAGTTTCTACGCCGCTTTCAACGTCGGGTACTTTGCATCTGTCGCTCTTATCACCGCGGTTTCACTGGAGCGTTACATGGCCCTCTGCCATCCCATGAAGCATCTGACAATATTCAGCCGCCAGCAGGCCTACAAGATGGTCGGGATCTGCTGGATTGTAGGGTTGGTGATTTCATGTTCAATCATGCCTGCTTCAGGGATCCTCAATGTGCGATGTCTTCAGTGGCCCGATGAGGACACATTTGATGGGTTCCCACCTACTTCTGCCTACTGCGGTGCGGTACATCCCTGGGTTTATTACTACACCGAGCCACTGGTATCTGCACCATGGCTGGTAATCGTCATTGCAAACACCTACATGTTTGTACAAATTGTGCGCGCCTTGAAACGCAAGGCGTTCACCGATACCCCTGCAACTGCAGCACACCTCAAAATGATTCAAGTCAGAAACCAGTTTGCGATCATGATGATCGTAAACGGGGCAGTTTTCTTCATCTGCCAGACTCCAATCCGATTGGTCAATCTCTCCTCCTGGATCTGCTATGTTGCTGGTATCCACAATCCCCTCAGTGGGAATAACACAGTGTGGATTGTCCTGGTACCCCAACTCACTAACTGCCTGGTAAATCCATTAATCTATGGCCTTACCAATGCCAACTACCGAGCTGCATTTCGTCAAGCGTTCGGCTGCGGACGTAAGCCCAGAAAAGCCCAGTCGACGACGATGACGACGATGAGTCAACAGCCAAGTGCTGTCGTAATAAGGAATGACCACGCTGATGTTCATGTAGAAGACCAAGAACAAGCACCAACTGTCAACAAGCTGTAGGAACTTGATTCCAACAATGAAGTATAGCAGTGAGTTGGTCCCGTAGCTTAGCGAGGAAAAAAGAATGTTACATCGTCCTTGGTACTTCAATATAGGCCTAGTTGGTATATATATGCTGGTATATATTGTAATGGTACTAGAAAATTAGGGTAAACAATTATTATTTATTTTTTTCCTGTAATATTTGTAGATTGTTGCTTTTTTCCTGCAAGTTTTTTTTAGAGCCTTGGGAAAACAAGAGTACCAAATGGGCAATTCCAGCATGGTGAATGGAAGTACAATGTGCAATTAACCGAAGTTAATAATTTACAGAAATGATCTGTAATCTCCCTGGTTGTTCCAAGATGATGAATGTATAATTGCAGGTTTAATTGCCCATGAAGTTCTCTTGATTAATTACAATACATTGATAAGAGCATGTTGCCTAGGATAAATTTTATTCCTGTTTGTTTCGTCTCTAGAACTTACATAATTTAGTTTATATGTGGCCTGTCACCACAATAATGAGAGTAAAGTCGCACAATGTGATTTGGAGATATGGCCATCCAAAGTCAAAATATGAAGGGGTGGTAAATTTTAAGATTTTGCGTAATTTGGAAAGCCTAAGTCCTTCTCTACATATTCAATTTTTTTGGGTGCAATCAGATGATCGAAAATCTATTAAATTACGCGACTTTGCGCAGTGTTTGCGTAGTTAGTGTTTGGATTGAAGTCCATCAGTGGTCTAATTAACACGGTAATTAAATATGCAAATAAGATCTTTGTAATCGGTCCCACGTTTTTGGTATTTTGCTGTTTATACAATAGTTTGTATGTGTGGAAAATTTCAAGAAATAATTATTAGATCATAGCTGTTGCTATGCTTAACCGAACCTTACTTGTCCTGTTTTGTAATCTTTTGTGTGTTTTTGTTTAGGATGTTTTAAGTAGGTTTTCTCACAAACACGTTTTGTGAAACCCATAACTTTCTAGAGCGCTGTAAAAAGTAATATTGCAAAACACCCAAGTGTTATATACCATTGGAAAGCTCTCTTTCTCAAGAATTTGAAAATACAAAAATCTCAATTTTCAATTTTCCGACTTTACTCTCATATTGTGGTGACAGGTCACTCATCTGTTCATGAAGCTATTAAACAGAAGGAGTAATTAGCACAGCCCAGCAGAAAAAGAACAATGATCCCCACTGCCAGCCATTTTACAACCAAAAAGAAATGCATATGAACATTTGTATTTATTGGCTACTTTAGAGACCTTTCATTTACAGAAACAAACTTAGCAAAGGAATGGCAAATTGTTTTTTGGAGAAAAAAAATATGAGAATCATCATTTTGATGCGCCTCTTACGGATTTACTGCCGTCCACACAAGAGGTTCTATGAAGATAAACTGCGCATGGAACAAATTACATTTGTTCAATGATTCGTTACTCCAATTGGCAGCAGAAAAACATTAAGTTATTCAGAAGGCTGTGGGTTTGCCATTAAATTAACTCCTGTTTACTGGCTCCATGATCTGAGATATATGATCTCGACAAGTAATTATCTCGACTTCGTTAAGTCGACTTGGCGAGATATATGATCTCGACAAGTAATTATCTCGACTTCGTAGGGTCGACTTGGCGAGATATATGATCTCGACAAGTAATTATCTCGACTTCGTTAAGTCGACTTGGCGAGATATATGATCTCGACAAGTAATTATCTCGACTTCGTTAAGTCGACTTGGCGAGATAAATGATCTCGACAAGTAATTATCTCGACTTCGTTAGGTCGACTTGGCGAGATATATGATCTCGACAAGTAATTATCTCGACTTCGTTAGGTCGACTTGGCGAGATATATGATCTCGACAAGTAATTATCTTGACTTCGTTAAGTCGACTTGGCGAGATATATGATCTCGACAAGTAATTATCTCGACTTCGTTAAGTCGACTTGGCGAGATAAATGATCTCGACAAGTAATTATCTCGACTTCGTTAGGTCGACTTGGCGAGATATATGATCTCGACAAGTAATTATCTCGACTTCGTTAGGTCGACTTGGCGAGATATATGATCTCGACAAGTAATTATCTTGACTTCGTTAAGTCGACTTGGCGAGATATATGATCTCGACAAGTAATTATCTCGACTTCGTTAAGTCAACTTAGTGAGATAATTTATGTGATTAAGTCGCCTTACTTTCTGCTTTATGTCACCATGGCGTGATAATTTACCTAAATATATAAATAACAGGATGGCTCTCATAGAACGCCGTAGGATCAAGACTTTTTGCCTTGCAGTAAATTATGTTTTCCCCTCTCCATCATTATCAAATTGTAATAATTTTCTAACCTTCAGTTTCTACATATACAAGTTTTATTCGTAATTCTTTTTCACTATTTTTTATTTTTTCTCGACAGGGGGTGGCAAAATACAATTAAAGATTTTATTTAATAACAATTATATTTTCAACAGTAAAAGAAGTAATACATGTATGTAGTGCTTTAGTCACTGCATAAGATCCCAGTACATCTCAGAAAACATAATTATTATACTTGGTGTACTGAGCTCTCCACACCACAGTTTTTATCTCAACCTGCATCCATGTAAAAGACAGTCAACTAATATAAACCAATCCAACTGTGGTGTGAAATTAAAATATTAGCTGTTTAAAAGTGAGCTAATCTGAGGACAAAGTTTACTCTGCAAATAACGCAATTCTGCCGGAACCAAAGCTGCTCTTGCCTGGATTCTAAGAAACTCCAAAGTTTAGTGCCAGATTGTCTATGTAAAGACAGTTGTTTAGTCATTTCCAAAGACTTGTTCTTAATCCTCACTTGATTGTGTCTAATTTGGTGACGTTGATTCGAACACAATGGGATCAAGCTTAACATCAGTTGAGTGCAACGCTCAAGAGACTCTAAACATCACTACTGAGATGAGCGAAGAGTTGCTTTACACTCCAACGCACACCTTCTTTGTAACCATCATCATGCATGGCCTAGGGAGTTAATGCCTTCCTGTTAACTCCTGGCTCCATGAACCACAGCTGGTGATCACCATGCATTCTCTGTAGGTGGGGCTGGCCTGGGGAGTTAATGCCTTCCTGTTAACTCCTGGCTCCATGAACCACAGCAGGTGATCACCATACATTCTCTGTAGGTCGGGCTGCATGGCCTGGGGAGTTATTGCCTTCCTGTTAACTCCTGGCTCCATGAACCACAGCAGGTGATCACCATGCATTCTGTGTAGGTGGGGCTGCATGGCCTCGGGAGTTGATGCCTTCCTGTTAACTCCTGGCTCCATGAACCACAGCAGGTGATCACCATGCATTCTCTGTAGGTGGGGCTGGCCTGGGGAGTTAATGCCTTCCTGTTAACACCTGTTTACTGGCCCCATGATCAGTTCTAAATGAGACTATTTGCCTTGCAGTAAATTTGATTTGTTTTCGCTGCTTTATTATTACCAGGTTGTATTAATTTTCTAACCTTCAGTTTCTACATGCGAGTTTTGTTTGCGACCTATACTGTACCACTAATTTGGTTTCACTATTTATTTGTTTCCTCGACAGGGGGTGTCGAGATAACATATCTCGCCAAGTCGACTTAACAAAATCAATATAATTACTTGTCGAAATATTATATTGACATCAAATTGGACGTCGATATTCGTATCAATTTTCGCGACTTTTGACGAAAGTCGCGAATATTTATAGCGTTAATTTTCGCTACAAAATTCACGACTTGCCCCCAAAGTCGTGAATATTGACATTGTCGTGATTCGTTAGGTCGACTTGGCGAGATATATAATCTCGACAAGTAATTGTCTCGACTTCGTTAAGTCAACTTATTGAGATAATTTATGTGATTAAGTCGCCTTACTTTCTGCTTTATGTCACCATGGCGTGATAATTTACCTAAATATATAAATAACAGGATGACACTCATGGAGCGCCGTAGGATCGAAACTTTTTGCCTTGCAGTAAATTATGTTATCCCGTCTCCATCATTATCAAATGGAAATAATTTTCTAACCTTCAGTTTCTATAGCGAGTTTTATTCGTGACCTATATTGTACCACTAATTCTTTTTCACTATTTTTTGTTTTCCCTCGACAGGGGGTGACAAAATACAATTAAAGATTTAATTTAATAACAATTATATGTTCAACTGTAAAAGAAGTAATACATGCATGTAGTGCTTTAGTCACTGCATAAGATCCCAGTACATCTCAGAAAACATCATTATTATACTTGGTGTGCTGAGCTCTCCACACCAGAGTTTGCTCTCCTAGAGTCGAGGATAAACCAGCACCATCTCAGAAAACATCATTTATACTTGGTGTACTGAGCTCTCCACACCAGAGATTTATCTCAACCTGCATCGATTAGCTGTTTAAAAGTGAGCCAATCTGAGGACAAAGTTTACTCTGCAAATAACGCAATCCTGCCAGAACCAAAGCTGCTACTGCCTGGATTCTAAGGAACTGCAAATTTGGAGCCAGATTGTCTGTGTAAAGACAGTTGTTTAGTCATTTCCAAAGACTTGTTCTTAATCCTCACTTGACTCTGTCTAATTTGGTGACGTTGACTCAAACACAATGGGATCAAGCTTAACTTCAGTTGAGTGCAACGCTCAAGAGACTCTTAACATCACTACTGAGATGAGCGCTAATTTGCTTTACACTCCAACGCACACCATCTTTATAACTATCATCATGCCAGTTTTTATGGTCGTCGGAATTGTCACAAACTCAACATTTCTGTTTGTCTTGTTTCGCCTCCCAAAGATGAGATCCAAGGGTAACATCTTGTTGGCTCACTTAGCGCTGGCTGATCTCTGGCAGTTGATTTTTTATGTTGGAATCTTCCTTTGGATGTATTTAGCCTCCCCGGTTCTGTTATCCATACCATTTGTAAACTCGGCCAGCTGCATGAGTTTTTTCACCGCAGGCTACATCGGGCACTATGCAGCTGTCGCTCTTGTCAGTGCGGTTTCGCTGGAGCGTTACATGGCCCTCTGCCATCCCATGAAGCATCTGACAATATTCAGCCGTCGGCAGGCCTACAAGATGGTCGGGATCTGCTGGATTGTAGGGTTGGTGTTTTCATGTTCAACCATGCCTGCTTATGGGATTCTCAATGTGCGATGTCTTCAGTGGCCCGATGAAGACACATTTGATGGGTTCCCATCTACTTCTGCTTACTGCGGTGCGGTACATCCCTGGGTTCATTACTACATCAAGCCACTGGTATTTGCACCATGGCTGGTAATCGTCATTGCAAACACATACATGTATGTACAAATTGTGCGCGCCTTAAATAAACGCCAGGAATTCACAGATACCCCTGTAAATACTGCAGCTCACCTCAAAATGATTCAAGTCAGAAACCAGTTTGGGATCATGATGATCGTAAACGGGTCAGTTTTCTTCATCTGCCAGACTCCAAACCGATTGGTTGATATCTCTTTTTGGATCTGCTATGTTGCTGGTATCCAATACAATCCCTTTAATGTAAAATACAGAGAGTTGATTTTCCTGGTACCCACACTCACTAACACTCTGGTGAATCCATTAATCTATGGCGCTACCAATGCCAACTACCGGGCTGCATTTCGTCAAGCGTTTGGGTGCGGACGTAATCCCAGAAAATCCAATTCGATGACGATGACTACGATGAGTCAACAGCCAAGTACTGTCGTAATAAGGAATGACCACGCTGATGTAGAAGACCAAGAAGAAGCACCAACTGTCAACAAGCTGTAGGAACTTGAATCTAACATTCTTGTCATGAACTATAATTCATGTAGTTACTTGTTAATGTGTATAAGAAGCGCATACATATTACATATACACACACACTAGTAGGTGCTCAAGGGGCTCTATCATTGCTTTTGGGGCCAATGAGACATTCCCAAGACAATCTCAGCAACATCCATCAAGCACAACAACCATCTCTGCCCTCATGTACCCAATTACTCCTGGGTAGAGGGAGCAATGAGATAAGATGCCTTGCCCAAGGACACACACATTATAACCCTAGACTGGAATTAGTCTTGTAGCTTTGCATTGAAAGTAGAATGTTATGCTGTCTTGTGTGATAAGATCAATATTATCTGTAGTGCCATGTGGTCAATCTCTCTTGTAAGCTTGCAATGTAAAGCCCAAAGATGTGAAAACGTTTAGTGGGAAGAAAAACAGGTACAATAGATCCCCTTTTCTCGTTTTCAAAAGTTATAACAGGACCTATTGTTTACTTTTTAAGTTTTTGTTTGTACAAAAAGCTTTCTTGTCTTTGGGCCTTACAGTGTTGTGAGGTTCTGAGGAGAACCGGGGAGGGTGGGGACCCAGGGGAGAGGCAGAGTTTTCTCTTCGGAATGTCAAGTTTCCCGGTTTATTTGAGAATCTAACTCACAGAAGATATAGCGCTACCACCATATAAACCTTCAATTATATCTGTATTATGTGATTAAAGCTTTCTTGTTGGTATTATCTATGACTGTAAATATATTACATGTTTTTAGCTGCAAGATTTCAATAGTGTAAGGTGTTTCTGCTTTGAAATATTTTCAACTCTTTTCTTGTGTAATATCCATACACTGTATGTATTTAAATCCACAATATTCACATTGTTGGTTATTTTAATGAAGTAACCATGCTAATAACTTCTAAGATGGAAAGTTAAATTGAATACTTAAAAAAAAAATATCATATGTATTTTTCATTTAAGTTTTTAGAATATATAGTAGCTACAGTCATAAAAGTGGAGTGTCGTGGCCGGGCGGTTAAGAACTCGGATTTCTGTTCCGCAGAGCGTGGGTTCGAGTCCCGGTGTCGACACGTGTGTCCTTAAGCAAGGCAATTAAACCACTATTGCTTCGTCCTTCGGATGGGACGTAAAGCTGTAGGTCCCGTGCGTTGTGTAATGCACGTGAGAACCCAGTAACACTCTTCGCTAAGAGAAGGGGTTCGCCCCGGTGTTCCTGGCAGCGCCTCGGAATAGGCAGATGGCGCTTTACAAATGCATGATCATCATCATCATATACTCCCCAGGGAGCTGAGATAATATTTGGAATGTTTCATGAGCCCAATGACCGAGGAAATCTTAGCGCTTAGAAACATTTGTATTAAGCGCTATATAAATGTTATATATGTTTTATGTTTTAAAATAATGTAAAGCACTTTGATTCAAGTTAAAATTGCTATGTAAAAATCTGTTATTATTTTAGAAATGTTTTTAAAATTCTGACTCGAGTCTCAATGTAATTGTGGTCATTTTTGTGATGTGAAAATGTTAAGAATTTTGGATAAAGTCTAGAAATAGATTTAAAGATTTCAGGAAAAAAACTGCTGCATTAGACTGTGTACAGCCATTGAGTTGTCGTGTGTTTGTGCAAATTTAATCCTAGTGTGCAAGTAATTTCAGTAGAACAAAAATGGAAGTTGATAATTTTTTGTTGTAAGTAACCAATTTCAAATGGATTTTTGTAGTTGTAGCGTGTTGACGTAAATTAAAAAACAAACACTTTATTGCCACACTTGTCATTTGTTTTTGTGTGTACATGTGGTGCGAAATACCGTACCCTCTGGAGACATGAACACAATGTGTACAATGGAGACAAAACGTCTCCGGAGGGTAAATTTCTATAGACGAATAGGTCTCCATTGGGAATTTCACGAATTAGATTTTTGGATTTTACTTAAATTACTCAAAAACTAGGATTAGGATGTGGGTTAGGGTTAGTGTTTGGGTTAGGGTATAATATAGGGTATATTGGGGGGGGGGGGGGGGAGGGGGGGGGGAGGGGGGGAGGGGGGGGGGGGGGGGGTGGTGCCAAAAGGTCCACGTTTTTCGGGGTAAATAATGGTATTTTGATGTAGAAATAACTGTACTGGCACACAACAACAGTTTTATTAATTTTCTAACTTTCAGTTTCCACATGCAAGTTTTGTTCGCGACCTATACTGTACAACTAATTTTGTTTCACTATTTTTTTTTTCCTCGACAGGGGGTGTCGAGATAACATATCTCGCCAAGTCGACTTAACAAAGTCAATATAATTACTTGTCGAGATATTATATTGACGTCAAATTGGATGTCGATATTCGCATCAATTTTCGCGACTTTCGTCGAAAGTCGCGTATTTTTATAGCGTTAATTTTCGCTACAAAATTTACGACTTGCCCCCAAAGTCGTGAATATTGACGTCAAATTTCACGACCGGACATACATTTTGACGCGAATTTTGTTCGAGCAAGCTACTGGTTTTTATGGTGGCCCTGGAGGGACATAAACAGTCGTGAATTTGAATTTGTTGTGAAATTATTTGCGACTAGTCGTGAATTTATTCGCGACTTGTCGTGATTCGTTAGGTCGACTTGGCGAGATATATGATCTCGACAAGTAATTATCTCGACTTCGTTAAGTCGACTTGGCGAGATATATGATCTCGACAAGTAATTATTTCGACGTCGACTTGGCGAGATATATGATCTCGACAAGTAATTATCTCGACTTCGTTAAGTCGACTTGGCGAGATATATGATCTCGACAAGTAATTATCTCGACTTCGTTACGTCGACTTGGCGAGATATATGATCTCGACAAGTAATTATCTCGACTTCGTTAAGTCGACTTGGCGAGATATGTGATCTCGACAAGTAATTATCTCGACTTCGTTAGGTCAAATTGGCGAGATATATGATCTCGACAAGTAATTATCTCGACTTCGTTAGGTCGACTTGGCGAGATATGTGATCTCGACAAGTAATTATCTCGACTTCGTTAGGTCGACTTGGCGAGATATATGATCTCGACAAGTAATTATCTCGACTTCGTTAAGTCGACTTGGCGAGATATATGATCTCGACAAGTAATTATCTCGACTTCGTTAAGTCGACTTAGCGAGATATATGATCTCGACAAGTAATTATCTCGACTTCGTTAAGTCGA
The DNA here is from genome assembly GCA_037893245.1 of Crossaster papposus. Taxonomy (NCBI): domain Eukaryota; kingdom Metazoa; phylum Echinodermata; class Asteroidea; order Velatida; family Solasteridae; genus Crossaster; species Crossaster papposus. Next base: position 52,918 of record JBAIAA010000342.1, on the reverse strand, counting down.
CTTGGCGAGATATATGATCTCGACAAGTAATTATCTCGACTTCGTTAGGTCGACTTGGCGAGATATGTGATCTCGACAAGTAATTATCTCGACTTCGTTAGGTCGACTTGGCGAGATATATGATCTCGACAAGTAATTATCTCGACTTCGTTAAGTCGACTTGGCGAGATATATGATCTCGACAAGTAATTATCTCGACTTCGTTAAGTCGACTTGGCAAGATATATGATCTCGACAAGTATTTTATCTCGACTTCGTTAAGTCGACTTAGTGAGATAATTTATGTGATTAAGTCGCCTTACTTTCTGCTTTATGTCACCATGGCGTGATCATTAACCTAAATATATAAATAACAGGATGGCACTCATGGAGCACCGTACGATCGAGACTTTTTGCCTTGCAGTCAATTATGTTTTCCCCTCTCCATCATTATCAAATTGTAATAATTTTCTAACCTTCAGTTTCTACATGTAAGTTTTATTCGTAATTCTTTTTCACTATTTTTTTTTTTTCTCGACAGGGGGTAGCAAAATACAATTAAAGATTTAATTTAATAACAATTATATTTTCAACTGTAAAAGAAGTAATACATGAATGTAGTGCTTAGTCACTGCATAAGATCCCAGTACATCTCAGAAAACATCATTATTATACTTGGTGTACTGAGCTCTCCACACCACAGTTTTTATCTCAACCTGCATCCATGTAAAAGACAGTCAACTAATATAAACCGATCCAACTGTGGTGTCAAATTAAAATATTACCTGTTCAAAAGTGAGCCAATCTGAGGACAAAGTTTACTCTGCAAATAACGCAATTTTGCCGGAACCAAAGCTGCTCTTGCCTGTATTCTAAGAAACTGCAAAGTTTAGTGCCAGATTGTCTGTGTAAAGACAGTTGTTTAGTCATTTCCAAAGACTTGTTCTTAATCCTCACTTGATTGTGTCTAATTTGGTGACGTTGACTCAAACACAATGGGATCAAGCTTAACGTCAGTTGAGTGCAACGCTCAAGAGACTCTTAACATCACCACTGAGATGAGCGCTGATTTGCTTTACACTCCAATGCACACCATCTTTGTAACCATCATCATGCATGGCCTAGAGAGTTAATGCCTTCCTGTTAACTCCTGGCTCCATGAACCACAGCAGGTGATCACCATGCATTCTCTGTAGGTGGGGCTGGCCTGGGGTGTTAATGCCTTCATGTTAATTCCTGGCTCCATGAACCACAGCAGGTGATCACCATGCATTCTCTGTAGATGGGGCTGCATGGCCTGGGGAGTTAATGCCTTCCTGTTAACTCCTGGCTCCATGAACCACAGCAGGTGATCACCATGCATTCTCTGTAGGTGGGGCTGCATTGCCTGGGGAGTTAATGCCTTCCTGTTAACTCCTGGCTCCATGAACCACAGCTGGTGATCACCATGCATTCTCTGTAGGTGGGGCTGGCCTGGGGAGTTAATGCCTTCCTGTTAACTCCTGGCTCCATGAACCACAGCAGGTGATCACCATGCATTCTCTGTAGGTGGGGCTGGCCTGGGGAGTTAATGCCTTCCTGTTAACTCCTGGCTCCATGAACCACAGCAGGTGATCACCATGCATTCTCTGTAGGTGGGGCTGGCCTGGGGAGTTGATGCCTTCCTGTTAACTCCTGGCTCCATGAACCACAGCAGGTGATCACCATGCATTCTCTGTAGGTGGGGCTGCATGGCCTAGGGAGTTAATGCCTTCCTGTTAACTCCTGGCTCCATGAACCACAGCTGGTGATCACTATGCATTCTCTGTAGGTGGGGCTGGCCTGGGGAGTTAATGCCTTCCTATTAACTCCTGGCTCCATGAACCACAGCAGGTGATCACCATGCATTCTCTGTAGGTGGAGCTGCATGGCCTGGGGAGTTAATGCCTTCCTATTAACTCCTGGCTCCATGAACCACAGCAGGTGATCACCATGCATTCTCTGTAGGTGAGGCTGCATGGCCTAGGGAGTTAATGCCTTCCTGTTAACTCCTGGCTCCATGAACCACATCTGGTGATCACCATGCATTCTCTGTAGGTGGGGCTGGCCTGGGGAGTTAATGCCTTCCTATTAACTCCTGGCTCCATGAACCACAGCAGGTGATCACCATGCATTCTCTGTAGATGGGGCTGCATGGCCTGGGGAGTTAATACCTTCCTGTTAACTGGCTCCATGAACCACAACAAGTGATCACCATGCATTTCATGTAGGTGGGGCTGCATGGCCTAGGGAGCTAATGCCTTCCTGTTAACTCCTGGCTCCATGAACCACAGCAGGTGATCACCATGCATTCTCTGTAGGTGGGGCTGGCCTGGGGAGTTAATGCCTTCCTGTTAACTCCTGGCTCCATGAACCACAGCAGGTGATCACCATACCATTCTGTGTAGGTGGGGCTGCATGGCCTGGGGAGTTAATGCCTTCCTGTTAACTTCTGGCTCCATGAACCACAGCAGGTGATCACCATGCATTCTCTGTAGGTGGGTCTGGCCTGTGTAGTTAATGCCTTCCTGTTAACACCTGTTTACTGGCCCCATGATCAGTTCTAAATGAGACTATTTGCCTTGCAGTAAATTTGATTTGTTTTCGCTGCTTCATTATTACCAGGTTGTATTAATTTTCTAACCTTCAGTTTCTACATGCGAGTTTTGTTTCACTATTTTTTTTTCCTCGACAGGGGGTGTCGAGATGTCGAGATGCCCCAAAAGTCGTGAATATTGACATCAAATTTCACGACTGGACATAAATTTGACCCGAATTTGTTCCAGCAAGCTACTGGTTTTTATGGTGGCCCTGGAGGAAAATAAACAGTCGTGATTTTGTTCGCGACTAGTCGTTAAATTATTTGCGACTAGTCGTGAATTTATTCGCGACTTGTCGTGATTCGTTAGGTCGACTTGGTGAGATATATAATCTTGACAAGTAATTATCTCGACTTCGTTACGTCGACTTGGCGAGATATATGATCTCGACAAGTAATTATCTCGACTTTGTTAAGTCGACTTGGCGAGATATATGATCTCGACAAGTAATTATCTCGACTTCGTTAAGTCAACTTAGTGAGATAATTTATGTGATTAAGTCGCCTTACTTTCTGCTTTATGTCACCATGGCGTGATAATTTACCTAAATATATAAATAACAGGATGACACTTATGGAGCGCCGTAGGATCAAAACTTTTTTCCTTGCAGTAAATTATGTTTTCCCCTCTCCATCATTATCAAATAGAAATAATTTTCTAACCTTCAGTTTCTATAGCGAGTTTTATTCGTGACATATATTGTACCACTAATTCTTTTTCACTATTTATTTTTTTTCCTTGACAAGGGGTGACAAAATACAGTTAAAGATTTAATTCTATAACAATTATATTTTCAACTGTAAAAGAAGTGATACCTGTATGTAGTGCTTTAGTCACTGTATAAGGTCCCAGTACATCTCAGAAAACATCATTATTATACTTGGTGTACTGAGCTCTCCACACCACAGTTTGCTCTCTTAGAGTCGTAGATAAACCAGCACCATCTCAGAAAACATCATTTATACTTGGTGTACTGAGCTCTCCACACCGGAGATTTATCTCAACCTGCATCGATGTAAAAGACAGTCAACTAAACCGATCCAGCTGTGGTGTCAAATTTAAATATTAGCTGTTTAAATGTGAGCCAATCTGAGGACAAAGTTTACTCTGCAAATAACGCAATCCTGCCAGAACCAAAGCTGCTCCTGCCTGGATTCTAAGAAACTGCAAAGTTTTGTGCCAGATTGTCTGTGTAAAGACAGTTGTTTAGTCATTTCCAAAGACTTGTTCTTAATCCTCACTTGACTCTGTCTAATTTGATGACGTTGACTCAAACACAATGGGATCAAGCTTAACTTCAGTTGAGTGCAACGCTCAAGAGACTCTAAACATCACTACTGAGATGATCGCTGAGTTGCTTTACACTCCAACGCACACCATCTTTATAACTATCATCATGCCAGTTTTCTGGGGCGTCGGAATTGTCACAAACTCAACATTTCTTTTTGTCTTGTTTCGCCTCCCAAAGATGAGATCCAAGGGTAACATCTTGTTGGCTCACTTAGCGCTGGCTGATCTCTGGCAGATAAATTGTTTTGCTGGATTCTACCTCTGGATGTATTTAGCCTCTCCGGTTCGGTTCTCCGTACCATTTGTAAACTCAGCCAGCTGCATGAGTTTTGTCGCTGTAGCCAACGTCGGGTACTTTGCATCTGTCGCTCTTGTCACTGCGGTTTCGCTGGAGCGTTACATGGCCCTCTGCCATCCCATAAAGCATCTGACAACATTCAGCCGCCAGCAGGTCTACAAGATGGTCGGGATCTGCTGGATTGTAGGGTTGGTGTTTTCATGTTCAACCATGCCTGCTTACGGGATCCTCAATGTGCGATGTCTTCAGTGGCCCGATGAGGACACATTTGATGGGTTCCCATCTACTTCTGCCTACTACGGTGCGGTACATCCCTGGGTTCATTACTACATCGATCCACTGATATTTGCACCATGGCTGGTAATCGTCATTGCAAACACATACATGTATGTACAAATTGTGCGCGCCTTAAATAAACGCCAGGAATTCACAGATAGTGCTGTAAATACTGCAGCTCACCTCAAAATGATTCAAGTCAGAAACCAGTTTGCGATCATGATGATCGTAAATGGGTCAGTTTTCTTCATCTGCCAGACTCCAAACCGATTGGCCGAACTCTCCTCTTGGATCTGCTATGTTGCTGGTATCGCATACAATCCCTTTGATGTAAAATACAGAGAGTGGATTGTCCTGGTACCCACACTCACTAACACTCTGGTGAATCCATTAATCTATGGCACTACCAATGCCAACTACCGGGCTGAATTTCGTCGAGCGTTTGGGTGCGGACGTAATCCCAGAAAATCCCATTCGACGATGATGACTACGATGAGTCAACAGCCAAGTGCTGTCGTAATAAGGAATGACCACGCTGATGTAGAAGACCAAGAAGAAGCACCAACTGTCAACAAGCTGTAGGAACTTGAATCTAACATTCTTGTCATGAACTATAATTCATTTAGTTATTTGTTACCTATACTGTACAACTAATTTTGTTTCACTACTTTTTTTTTCCTCGACAGGGGGTGTCAAGATAACATATCTCGCCAAGTCGACTTAACAAAGTCAATATAATTACTTGTCGAGATATTATATTGACGTCAAATTGGATGTCGATATTCGCATCAATTTTCGTGACTTTCTTCGAAAGTCGCGAATTTTTATAGCGTTAATTTTCGTTACAAAATTTACGACTTGCCCCCAAAGTCGTGAATATTGACGTCAAATTTCACGACCGGACAAACATTTTGACGCGAATTTTGTTCCAGCAAGCTACTGGTTTTTATGGTGGCCCTGGAGGGACATAAACAGTCGTGAATTTGTTCACGACTAGTCAAGAAATTATTTGAGACTAGTCGTGAATTTATTCGCGACTTGTCGTGATTCGTTAAGTCGACTTGGCGAGATATATGATCTCGACAAGTAATTATCTCGACTTCGTTAAGTCGACTTAGTGAGATAATTTATGTGATTAAGTCGCCTTACTTTCTGCTTTATGTCACCATTGTGTGATAATTTACCTAAATATATAAATATCAGGATGGCACTCATGGAGCGCCGTAGGATCGAAACTTTTTGCCTTGCAGTAAATCATGTTTTCCCCTCCCCATCTTATCAAATTGTAATAATTTTCTAACCTTCAGTTTCTATAGCGAGTTTTATTCGTGACCTATATTGTACCACTAATTCTTTTTTACTATTATTTGTTTTCCTCGACAGGGGGTGACAAAATACAATTAAAGATTTAATTTAATAACAATTATATTTTCAACTGTAAAAGAAGTGATACCTGTATGTAGTGCTTTAGTCACTGCATAAGATCCCAGTACATCTCAGAAAACATCATTTATACTTGGTGTACTGAGCTCTCCACACCGGAGTTTGCTCTCCTAGAGTCGAGGATAAACCAGCACCATCTCAGAAAACATCATTTATACGTGGTGTACTGAGCTCTGCACACCGGAGTTTTTATCTCAACCTGCATCGATGTAAAAGACAGTCAACTAAACTGATCCAGCTGTGGTGTCAAATTGAAATATTAGCTGTTCAAAAGTGAGCCAATCTGAGGACAAAGTTTACTCTGAAAATAACGCAATCCTGCCGGAACCAAAGCTGCTCCTGCCTGGATTCTAAGAAACTGCAAAGTTTGGAGCCAGATTGTCTGTGTAAAGACAGATGTTTAGTAATTTCCAAAGACTTGTTCTTAATCCTCACTTGATTGTGTCTAATTTGGTGACGTTGACCCAAACACAATGGGATCAAGCTTAACATCAGTTGAGTGCAACGCTCAAGAGACTCTTAACATCACTACTGAGATGAGCGCTGAGTTGCTTTACACTCCAACGGACATCATCTTTGTAACTATCATCATGCCAGTTTTCTGGGGCGTCGGAATTGTCACAAACTCAACATTTCTTTTTGTCTTGTTTCGCCTCCCAAAGATGAGATCCAAGGGTAACATCTTCTTGGCTCACTTAGCGCTGGCTGATCTCTGGCAGATAAATTTTTATGCCGGAATCTACCTCTGGATGTATTTAGCCTCTCCGGTTCGGTTCTCCAAACCATTTGTAAACTCAGCCAGCTGCATGAGTTTTTTCGCTGTAGCCAACGTCGGGTACTTTGCATCTGTTGCTCTTATCACTGCGGTTTCGCTGGAGCGTTACATGGCCCTCTGCCATCCCATGAAGCATCTGACAACATTCAGCCGCCAGCAGGTCTACAAGATGGTCGGGATCTGCTGGATTGTAGGGTTGGTGTTTTCATGTTCAATTCTGCCTGCTCAAGCGATCCTCCATGTGCGATGTCTTCAGTGGCCCGATGAGGACACATTTGATGGGTTCCCACCTACTTCTGCCTACTATGGTGCGGTACATCCCTGGGTTTATTACTACACCGAGCCACTGGTATCTGCACCATGGCTGGTAATCGTCATTGCAAACACCTACATGTATGTACAAATTGTGCGCGCCTTAAATAAACGCCAGGAATTCACAGATACCCCTGTAAATACTGCAGCTCACCTCAAAATGATTCAAGTCAGAAACCAGTTTGCGATCATGATGATCGTAAATGGGTCAGTTTTCTTCATCTGCCAGGCTCCAAACCGATTGGTCGATTTCTCCTTTTGGATCTGCTATGTTGCTGGTATCAAATACAATCCCCTTGATGGAAATTACATACAGTGGATTTTCCTGGTACCCACACTCACTAACAGTCTGGTGAATCCATTAATCTATGGCGCTACCAATGCCAACTACCGGGCTGCATTCCTTCAAGCGTTCTGGTGCAAAGGTCAGCCCAGAAAATCCCATTCGACGACGATGACGACAATGAGTCGACAGCCAAGTGCTGTCGTAATAAGGAATGACCACGCTGATGTGGAAAACCAAGAAGAAGCACCAACTGTCAACAAGCTGTAGGAACTTGAATCCAACATTCTTGTCATGAACTATAATTAATTTAGTTACTTGTAGATTAGCGCATACATATTACATACCGTATACACACACTAGTAGGTGCTCAAGGGGCTCTATCATTGCTTTTGGGGCCAATGAGACATTCCCAAGACAATCTCAGCAACATCCATCAAGCACAACAACCATCTCTGCCCTCATGTACCCAATTACACCTGGGTAGAGGGAGCAATGAGATAAGATGCCTTGCCCAAGGACACACACATCATAACCCTAGGCTGGAATTAGTCTTGTAGCTTTGCATTAAAAGTGTAGAATGTTATTTTGTCTTGTGTGATAAGATCAAAAAGTTATAAAAAAGTTATAACAGGACCTATTGTTTACTTTTTAAGTTTTTGTTTGTACAAAAGGCTTTCTTGTCTTCGGGCCTTAGTGTTGTGAGGTTCTGAGGAGAACTGGGGAGGGGTGCCGGTGGGGAGAGGAAGAGTTTTCTCTTCGGAATGTCGAGTTTCCCGGTTTATTTGAGAATCTAACTCACAAAAGATATAGCGCTACCACCATATTATAATCTGTATAATTATATCTGTATTATGTGATTAAAGCTTTCTTGTTGGTATTCTACAACTGTAAATATATTACATGTTTTTAGCTGCAAGATTTCAATAGTGTAAGGTGTTCCTGCTTTGAAATATTTTCAACTCTTTTCTTGTGTAATATCCATACACTGTATGTATTTAAATCAACAATAGGCACATTGTTGGTTATTTTAATGAAGTAACCATGCTAATAACTTCTTAGATGGAAAGTTAAATTGAATATCGTATTCATTTTTCATTTAAAGGTAGGATACACCATTTGCAGATATCGAAAATATTTACTACTGAATTATTAAGAAATATTTTACTCATTTGAAAGTAAATAATGACTCTAGGCATCCAGCAAAATGATTGTGCTAGATATCCTGTAATTATTCCTAAAAAAAATATTTTATAAAGAAAAAGTCGCCATCGCCGGACGGCGATCGCGAAAAAACAAAGATCACATAAGAATAACTGCCTGATGCCGGTTGAAAACGAACGCCGTTTTTCATGCTTTTCTCGGCATCCATAATTGTAAAACTTCGAACAGGTCAGTTGAACGATATTTACTATAAAATACAATCCCCCAAATCCACCCATTCATTATAATTCAAACAATTACCAATGGTGTATCCTACCTTGTTTTTAGAATATATAGTAGCTTCAGTCATAAAATAAAATAAGCACTTTGATCCAAATTAAAATTGTTATGTAAAAATCTGCTATTATTTTAGCAATGTTTTAAAAAATCTGACTCGAGTCTCAATGTAATTGTGGTCATTTTTGTGATGTGAAAATGTTAAGACTTTTGGAGAAAGTCTAGAAATAGATTTAAAGATTTGAGGAAAAAGAACTGCTGCATTAGACAGTGTACAGCCATTCGGTTGTCGTGTTTGTGCAAATTAATCCTAGTATGCAAGTAATTTCAGTAGAACAAAAATGGAAGTTGATAATTTTTTGTTGTAAGTAACCAATTTCAAATAGATTTTTGTAGTTGTAGCGTGTTGACGTAAATTAAAAAACAAACACTTTATTGCCACACAAAATATAAAAATATCTTATTTTTGTGTGTAATTCTTTTATTTATTTGTATTCCTCCCCCCACCCCCCCTCCCTCCTCCCCCACCCCCCTCCCCCCTCCCTCCTCCCCCCACCCCCCTCCTCCCCCCACCTCCCCCACAAAAAAAACAAGAAGAGAGAAATTGATATTATTTGTGACTTTTAAAATGAGGGTTTAATTGTCTGTGAGGACTTATTGATAACAACTGGACAAAATATTTGAGTAATGTTGTTGATCATTACATAGCTACATGTGTAATTGTTCCAGTTTCATGCTATATTTCAGGAAATGGGTTAATTCTTAAATTTATTAACACGCTCCATCTTACATGCATCTATCGATCGGACATTTCCACAAATGTCACTTTTTATCCTTTTCACAATTTCATCCCTGCTTGTCAAAGAGTGGCACGCGCTGTTCTTTGTTGTGAGGAAATCCATTTGGGTGGTTTGAAGGTCATTTGCGAGTAAATGCAAAACAGTTAATTGTCTTTACATCATCTCGTCATTTTTTCTTTGCTGTGCAAGAAAATGAAAATGGATCCTCCAAATCTTGTCTTAAGTCTTGACTAAATTTATTGTTACTCCCTGTTGACTAGGGTCGACTGGGACCGGGTCGGATCCACCACTGCATGCGTCTAATCGGCATGGCAGAGCGTTGTCTCGAGCTGATGGTAGTCAGGGTGCAAGACCGCATAGCCTTTGGTAAGCCCCTGGCGCAGCAAGGCACTATACAGGAAGCCATAGCAGAGTCTCGGATGGAGATAGAACAGGCTAGGCTACTGACACTCAAGGCTGCTCATATGATGGATACAGCGGGTAACAAGGCAAGTCTTGAGAATGAAATCAACCCTTTATTTCTATTTCAATTCAGTACTTGGATTATAAGGCAAGTCTATCCAACATTACACCTGATTTGGATGGATTTGAGACGGAGGTACATGTGAGTTCGACAAATTTTATTAAGTCATGCAAAACCTTTTTTCAAATCTGTCGAACACAATTTGAGTTCAAATGATTCATGTTCGACAGTCACATTTGACAGTCTAGCAAATCCAATGAAATCCTACATCAATGTGGTTCACCAAGGACAGTTATCTCACAATACTAATACCTTGTTCATCTGTTTTTCAGTTTGCTGCACCAGAGATCGCTATGATCAAAGTAGTCGCTCCTAACATGGCCCAGCGAGTCGTTGACAGGGCCATCCAAGCTTTTGGAGGGGCGGGGCTTAGTGCCGACTGGCCCCTGGCTAATTTCTTTGCCTGGGCACGGATCTTGAGGATTGCAGATGGTCCCGATGAAGTGCATCGGAGGTCCATAGCTCGCATGGAGTTAAGAAAATCACTGAAATGAGGAAATTATCAGTCTGCCAATCAAGAAAACAGTTTCTTTGTTTTGAGATATTCCAATACAGTCCTTGTTTTCTTGAGCAAGAAATTTTAGTCAACATTTTTTTTTCTCAAATGAGTGCGGTCAGAGATTACCACTGTAACAACAGTTTATTATACAGAAATTATGAGAGAAATATTTTGGATACATTATCAAACAATTTCTGAATTGAATTATTTGTAGCCTCGAATAAAGAGATTATTTTGTCTGAAATATATTTTTGTTTTAGCATGGTGTGCCTTAAGAAATATTCAACCATTTGGGGTTTTTTTTTGGGGGGGGGGGGGGGGGGGGGGGTAAATGTTGAAAAAAAAAGTAAACATATCCGATTGTTTATTTGTATGCGAATAAAGCACTTTTATTTATAGAGTAGTCTAAGAAGTTGGATATAATGACTTGGAAGTAGTGTCAAATTGTCAAGAGTAACAGATAGATCAACACATAATTAATGTCTTAATGTTCCAATAAATTGTTTTGAAGTTTTAAAAACTGAAATTTCTTTCTAATTTTACAGAAGCAGGAATCGAAGCAACCTTAGAACTGTAAGCTACTACAGAGAGAATAATTTATAATAATAATTAGGCTGCTTTTTAAAATGCAAAATATAAAAAAAATAACATGAATATACTTACTTTGTTAATTTATAATATATTTATGTAAGTATTGTGTACTTCTCTTTAAAGTTTAAACCAAACCAACACCAGAGGAATGAATACAGCTACTGGTTTAGTGCACAAATTAACATTAGCAAATAAAAGATACATGTATTAAAAAAACGATCACTAACACAAATTTTGATTAAAAATAGTTAAAATACAGATCGGTGCCCAAACTGCATTGCATACAAATATTGACTTCCAACCCCATTAGTGATGTAACATTAAATTTACTTCTATTTCTTGTTTACCAAATTTATGTCAAATAAAAAGTAGAGAATTGTTTATATAAACTGTTTAGCAGTAAGCTAACATTCGTTTGGAATGGTAATGCAACAAGGGTACATATGGTTGAAGTAACGCTGTTTCAGTTTGGTGGGCTGAATGACGGGCTGATGGACTCTAGTAGTGCGTTAGGCGATGGCGTACGGATTGTCTGTAACAAAAAGATAGTATTTGAGTAAATTTCCAAACTAGAAACAAATATTTTCCATGACACAACAAAATGACTCAAAACTGTCTGTAAACACACCTTGAATTTCCTGTGTAGAGCCTTGGTCATGAGTGGTGTTATTCCGGTACCCTGACTTGTCGTGATTCGTTAGGTCGACTTGGCGAGATATATAATCTCGACAAGTAATTATCTCGACTTTGTTACGTTGACTTGGCGAGATATATGATCTCGACAAGTAATTATCTCGACTTCGTTAACCAGTTCGCGCCGGATGATGTACATAAACGCTAACATTTCCCCAAATTCAAAACGGATGACGCATAAACACGCCAAATTCAAGTTCGGAAATGTATGTCAGCAGCGAGCAAGGCCGGAAATGCGTGGGTGTGCTTCCCGGCACTATCAGCCTGAACCCGCTTCGGATCGAGTTTCATTAAAAATAATCCCGCCCGTGGGCTTGGCGATGTTAAAATAATCCCGGCGCGAACTGGTTAAGTCGACTTAGTGAGATAATTTATGTGATTAAGTCGCCTTACTTTCTGCTTTATGTCACCATGGTGTGATAATTTACCTAAATATATAAATAACAGGATGGCACTCATGGAGCACCGTAGGATCGAGACCTTTTGCCTTGCAGTAAATTATGTTTTCCCCTCTCCATCATTATCAAATTGTAATAATTTTCTAACCTTCAGTTTCTACATGCAAGTTTTATTCGTAATTCTTTTTCACTATTTTTTTTTTTTCTCGACAGGGCTGGCAAAATACAATTAAAGATTTTATTTAATAACAATTATATTTTCAACTGTAAAAGAAGTAATACATGTATGTAGTGCTTTAGTCACTGCATAAGATCCCAGTACATCTCAGAAAACTTAATTATTATACTTGGTGTACTGAGCTCTCCACACCACAGTTTTTATCTCAACCTGCATCCATGTAAAAGACAGTCAACTAATATAAACCAATCCAACTGTGGTGTGAAATTAAAATATTAGCTGTTTAAGAGTGAGCTAATCTGAGGACAGAGTTTACTCTGCAAATAACGCAATTCTGCCGGAACCAAAGCTGCTCTTGCCTGGATTCTAAGAAACTGCAAAGTTTAGTGCCAGATTGTCTGTGTAAAGACAGTTGTTTAGTCATTTCCAAAGACTTGTTCTTAATCCTCATTTAATTTTGTCTAATTTGGTGACGTTGATTCAAACACAATGGGATCAAGCTTAACATCAGTTGAGTGCAACGCTCAAGAGACTCTTAACATCACCACTGAGATGAGCGCTGATTTGCTTTACATCCAACGCACACCTTCTTTGTAACCATCATCATGCATGGCCTAGGGAGTTAAAGCCTTCCTGTTAACTCCTGGCTTCATGAACCACAGCTGGTGATCACCATGCATTCTCAGTAGGTGGGGCTGCATGGCATAGGGAGTTAATGCCTTCTTGTTAACTCCTGGCTCCATGAACCACAGCTGGTGATCACTATGCATTATCTGTAGGTGGGGCTGCGTGGCCCAGGGAGTTAATGCCTTCCTGTTAACTCCTGGCTCCATGAACCACAGCAGGTGATCACCATGCATTCTCTGTAGGTGGGGCTGGCCTAGGGAGTTAAAGCCTTCCTGTTAACTCCTGGCTTCATGAACCACAGCTGGTGATCACCATGCATTCTCAGTAGGTGGGGCTGCATGGCATAGGGAGTTAATGCCTTCTTGTTAACTCCTGGCTCTATGAACCACAGCTGGTGATTACTATGCATTATCTGTAGGTGGGGCTGCGTGGCCCAGGGAGTTAATGCCTTCCTGTTAACTCCTGGCTCCATGAACCACAGCAGGTGATCACCATGCATTCTCTGTAGGTGGGGCTGGCCTGGGGAGTTAATGCCTGCCTGTTAACTTCTGGCTCCATGAACCACAGCAGGTGATCACCATGCATTCTCAGTAGGTGGGGCTGCATGGCATAGGGAGTTAATGCCTTTTTGTTAACTCCTGGCTCCATGAACCACAGCTGGTGATCACTATGCATTATCTGTAGGTGGGGCTGCGTGGCCCAGGGAGTTAATGCCTTCCTGTTAACTCCTGGCTCCATGAACCACAGCAGGTGATCACCATGCATTCTCTGTAGGTGGGGCTGGCCTGGGGAGTTAATGCCTTCCTGTTAACTCCTGGCTCCATGAACCACAGCAGGTGATCACCATGCATTCTCAGTAGGTGGGGCTGCATGGCATAGGGAGTTAATGCCTTTTTGTTAACTCCTGGCTCCATGAACCACAGCTGGTGATCACTATGCATTATCTGTAGGTGGGGCTGCGTGGCCCAGGGAGTTAATGCCTTCCTGTTAACTCCTGGCTCCATGAACCACAGCAGGTGATCACCATGCATTCTCTGTAGGTGGGGCTGGCCTGGGGAGTTAATGCCTTCCTGTTAACTCCTGGCTCCATGAACCACAGCAGGTGATCACCATGCATTCTCTGTAGGTGGGGCTGGCCTGGGGAGTTAGAGCCTTTTTGTTAACTCGTGGCTCCATGCAGCAGGTGATCACCATGCATTCTCTGTAGGTGGGGCTGGCCTGGGGAGTTATTGCCTTCCTGTTAACTCCTGGCTCCATGAACCACAGCAGGTGATCACCATGCATTCTCTGTAGGTGGGGCTGGCCTGGGGAGTTATACCTTTCTGTTAACTCCTGGCTCCATGGACCACAGCAGGTGATCACCATGCATTCTCTGTAGGTGGGGCTGGCCTGGGGAGTTAGAGCCTTTTTGTTAACTCGTGGCTCCATGCAGCAGGTGATCACCATGCATTATCTCTAGGTGGGGCTGGCCTGGGGAGTTAATGCCTGCATGTTAACTCCTGGCTCCATGAACCACAGCAGGTGATCACCATGCATTCTCTGTAGGTGGGGCTGGCCTGGGGAGTTAGAGCCTTTTTGTTAACTCCTGGCTCCATGAACCACAGCAGGTGATCACCATGCATTCCCTGTAGGTGGGGCTGGTCTGGGGAGTTAATGCCTTCCTGTTAACTCCTGGCTCCATGAACCACAGCAGGTGATCACCATGCATTCTCTGTAGGTGGGGCTGGCCTGGGGAGTTAGAGCCGTTTTGTTAACTCCTGGCTCCATGGACCACAGCAGGTGATCACCATGCATTCTCTGTAGGTGGGGCTGGCCTGGGGAGTTAGAGCCTTTTTGTTAACTCGTGGCTCCATGCAGCAGGTGATCACCATGCATTATCTCTAGGTGGGGCTGGCCTGGGTAGTTAGAGCCTTCATGTTAACTCCTGGCTCCATGAACCACAGCAGGTGATCACCATGCATTCTCTGTAGGTGGGGCTGGCCTGGGGAGTTAGAGCCTTTTTGTTAACTCCTGGCTCCATGAACCACAGCAGGTGATCACCATGCATTCCCTGTAGGTGGGGCTGGCCTGGGGAGTTAATGCCTTCCTGTTAACTCCTGGCTCCATGAACCACAGCAGGTGATCACCATGCATTCTCTGTAGGTGGGGCTGGCCTGGGGAGTTAATGCCTTCCTGTTCACTCCTGTTTGGGCTCCATGATCAGTTCTACCAGGTCAAATGAGACTATTTGCCTTGCAGTAAATTTGATTTGTTTTCCCCCGCTTCATTATTACCAAATTGTATTAATTTTCTAACCTTCAGTTTCTACATGCGAGTTTTGTTCGGGACCTATAATGTACCACTAATTTCGTTTCACTGTTTATTTTTTTCCTCGACAGGGGGTGTCGAGATATCATATCTCGCCAAGTCGACTTAACAAAGTCAATATAATTACTTGTCGAGATATGATATTGACGTCAAATTGGACGTGGATATTCGCATACATTTTCGCGACTTTCGATGAAAGTCACGAATATTGATTGTGTGAATTTTCGCTACAAAATTCACGACTTGCCCCCAAAGTCGTGAATATTGACGTCAATTTTCACGACCGGACATACATTTTGACGCGAATTTCGTTCCAGCAAGCTACTGGTTTTTATGGTGGCCCTGGAGGGACATAAACAGACTAGTCGTGAATTTATTCGCGACTAGTCGTGAATTTATTCGCAACTCGTTACGTCGACTTGGCGAGATATATGATCTCAACAAGTAATTATCTCGACTTCGTTAAGTCGACTTAGTGAAATAATTTATGTGATTAAGTCGCCTTACTTTCTGCTTTATGTCACCATGGCGTGATAATTTACCTAAATATATAAATAACAGGATGGCACTCATGGAACACCGTAGGATCGAGACTTTTTGCCTTGCAGTCAATTATCTTTTCCCCCTCTCCATCATTATCAAATTGTAATAATTTTCTAACCTTCAGTTTCTACAATGCGAGTTTTATTCGTAATTCTTTTGCACTATTTCTTTTTTTTTCATCGTCAGGGGGTGGCAAAATACAATTAAAGATTTAATTTAATAACAATTATATTTTCAACTGTTAAAGAAGTAATACATGTATGTAGTGCTTTAGTCACTGCATAAGATCCCAGTACATCTCAGAAAACATCATTTATACTTGGTGTACTGAGCTCTCCACACCACAGTTTGCTCTCTTAGAGTCGTAGATAAACCAGCACCATCTCAGAAAACATCATTTATACTTGGTGTACTGAGCTCTCCACACCACAGTTTGCTCTCTTAGAGTCGTAGATAAACCAGCACATCTCAGAAAACATCATTTATACTTGGTGTACTGAGCTCTCCACACCGGAGTTTTTATCTCAACCTGCATCGATGTAAAAGACAGTCAACTAAACCGATCCCGCTGTGGTGTCAAATTGAAATATTAGCTGTTTAAAAGTGAGCCAACAATCTGAGGACAAAGTTTACTCTGCAAATAACGCAATCCTGCCAGAACCAAAGCTGCTCCTGCCTGGATTCTAAGAAACTGCAAAGTTTGGAGCCAGATTGTCTGTGTAAAGACAATTGTTTAGTCATTTCCAAAGACTTGTTCTTAATCCTCACTCGATTGTGTCTAATTTGGTGACGTTGATTCAAACACAATGGGATCAAGCTTAACGTCAGTTGAGTGCAACGCTCAAGAGACTCTTAACATCACTACTGAGATGAGCGCTGATTTGCTTTACACTCCAACGCACACCATCTTTGTAACTATCATCATGCCAGTTTTCTGGGGCCTCGGAATTGTCACAAACTCAACATTTCTGTTTGTCTTGTTTCGCCTCCCAAAGATGAGATCCAAGGGTAACATCTTGTTGGCTCACTTAGCGCTGGCTGATCTCTGGCAGATGGGTTTTTATGTTGGACTCAACCTTTGGATGTATTTAGCCTCTCCGGTTCGGTTCTCCATACCATTTGTAAACTCAGCCAGCTGCATAAGTTTTACCGCTGTACTCAATGTCGGGTACTTTGCATCTATCGCTCTTGTCAGTGCGGTTTCGCTGGAGCGGTACATGGCCCTCTGCCATCCCATGAAGCATCTGACAATATTCAGCCGCCAGCAGGCTTACAAGATGGTCGGGATCTGCTGGATTGTAGGGTTGGTGTTTTCATGTTCAACTATGCCTGATACAGGGATCCTCCATGTGCGATGTCTTCAGTGGCCCGATGAGGACACATTTGATGGGTTCCCACCTACTTATGCCTACTGCGGTGCGATACATCCCTGGTTTTTTTACTACATCGAGCCACTGGTATCTCTACCATGGCTGGTAACCGCCATTGCAAACACCTACATGTATGTACAAATTGTGCGCGCCTTAAATAAACGCCAGGAATTCACAGATACCCCTGTAAATACTGCAGCTCACCTCAAAATGATTCAAGTCAGAAACCAGTTTGCGATCATGATGATCGTAAACGGGTCAGTTTTCTTCATCTGCCAGACTCCACACCGATTGGTCGATCTCTCCTCCTGGATCTTCTATGTTGCTGGTCTCCGATACGATCCCTTTAATGTAAAATACAGAGGGTGGATTTTCCTGGTACCCACACTCACTAATTGCCTGGTAAATCCATTAATCTATGGCGCTACCAATGCCAACTACCGGGCTGCATTTCGTCAAGCGTTTGGGTGCGGACGTAATCCCAGAAAATCCCATTCGACGACGATGACTACGATGAGTCAACAGCCAAGTGCTGTCGTAATAAGGAATGACCACGCTGATGTAGAAAACCAAGAAGAAGCACCAACTGTCAACAAGCTGTAGGAACTTGAATCTAACATTCTTGTCATGAACTATAATTCATTTAGTTACTTGTTAATGTGTATAAGAAGCGCATACATATTACATATACACACACACACTAGTAGGTGCTCAAGGGGCTCTATCATTGCTTTTGTGAGACATTCCCAAGACAATCTCAGCAACATCCATCAAGCACAACAACCATCTCTGCCCTCATGTACCCAATTACTCCTGGGTAGAGGGAGCAATGAGATAAGATGCCTTGCCCAAGGACACACACATCATAACCCTAGGCTGGAATTAGTCTTGTAGCTTTGCATTGAAAGTAGAATGTTATTCTGTCTTGTGTGAAAAGATCAATATTATCTGTAGTGCCATGTGGTCAATCTCTCTTGTAAGCTTGCAATGTGAAGCCCGAAGATGTGAAAACGTTTAGTGGGAAGAAAAACAAGTACAATAGATCCCCTTTTCTCGTTTTCAACAAGTTATAACGGGACCTATTGTCTACTTTTTAAGTTTTTGTTCCTACAAAAGGCTTTCTTGTCTTTGGGCCTTACAGTGTTGTGAGGTTCTGAGGAGAACCGGGGAGGGGTGGGGAGAGGCAGAGTTTTCTCTTCGGAATGTTGAGTTTCTCGTTTTATTTGAGAATCTCACTAACTCACAAAAGATATAGCGCTACCACCATATAAACCTTCAATTATATCTGTATTATGTGATTAAAGCTTTCTTGTTGGTATTATCTATTACTGTAAATATATTACATGTTTTTAGCTGCAAGATTTCAATGGTGTAAGGTGTTCCTGCTTTGAAATATTTTCAACTCTTGTCTTGTGTAATATCCATACACTGTATGTATTTAAATCCACAATAGGCACATTGTTGGTTATTTTAATGAAGTAACCATGCTAATAACTTCTAAGATGGAAAGTGAATACTTTAAAAAAAAAATATCATTATGCATTTTTCATTTAAGTTTTTCGAATATATAGTAGCTACAGTCATAAAATAATGTAAAGCACTTTGATCCAAGTTAAAATTGCTATGTAAAAATCTGTTATTATTTTAGCAATGTTTTTAAAAATCCGACTCGAGTCTCAATGTAAGTGTGGTAATTTTTGTGATGTGAAAATGTTAAGACGTTTCGATAAAGTCTGAAAATAGATTTAAAGATTTGAGGAAAAAAACTGCTTCATTAGACAGTGTACAGCCATTGAGTTGTCGTGAGTTAGTCTTGCATACGCACTGTGGACCTCCGAACAATATAGGTCCACACGATGCGGGAAGAGGTTACGGTTTGTGGACTTGCACACGTCCACAATCCGTTTTTCAGTTTCCGAAAAAGAGCGCTAGAGGAAAAACGGGTTAGGGTTATATATAGAAAAGATAGAAGGGACAGCTGAGAGGCCCATTATCCAAATTTGAGGGTAAATTTGTTTTGGGGAAGCAAGAAAAATGAGTATTTAGTCAAAGTTTGTTAACTACACGAAGACAAAGGAATGTCCACAGTACGTATGTAAGGTAAAGCTGGGTGTGTTTGTGCAAATTTAATCCTAGTGTGCAAGTAATTTCAGTAGAACAAAAATGGAAGTTGATAATTTGTTGTTGTAAGTAACCAATTTCAAATGGATTTTTGTAGTTGTAGCGTGTTGACGTAAATTAAAAAAAACAAACACTTTATTGCCACACTTGTCATTTGTTTTCGAAATATAAAAAATCTTATTTTTGTGTGTACATGTAATTTTTTTATTTTTTATTATTCCCCCCCCCCCCCTCCCTCCCCCCCCCCCCCCCTCTCCCTCCCTCCCTCCCCCCCCCCCCCCTTCCCTCCCCCCCCCCCTTCCCTCCCCCCCCCTTCCCTCCCTCCCCCCCCCAAAAAAAGAGAGAAATTTATAGTATTTGTCACTTTTAAAATTAGGGTTTAATTGTCTGTGTGGACTTATTGATAACAACTAGACAAAATATTCAAGTAATGTTGTTGATCAAGGCCCGTATGCAGGGGGGGGAGGATGGTGGGGGGGGGGGGGGGGGGGGGGGGGGATGGGTGTGCGACGGGTGCGTACGCACCCCTTCAAATTACCAAAAGGTCCACGTTTTCCGGGGTAAATAATGGTATTTTGATGTAGAAATAACTGTACTGGCACACAACAAAAGTTTTATTAATTTTCTAACTTTCAGTTTCTACATGCGAGTTTTGTTCGCCTTTATGTACAACTAATTTTGTTTCACTATTTATTTTTTTCCTCGACAGAGGGTGTCGAGATGACATTAAGTCAACTTAACGAAGTCGATATAATTACGTCGAGATATTATATTGACGTCAAATTGGCTGTCGATATTCGCATCAATATTCGTCGAAAGTCGCGAAGTTTTAAAGCGTTAGTTTTCGCTACAAAATTGACGACTTGCCCCCAAAGTCGTGAATATTGACTTCAAATTTCACGACTAGACATAAATTTTGACGCGAATTTTGTTCCAGCAAGCTACTGGTTTTTATGGTGGCCCTATGAAGTATAACAGTGACTAGTTGGTCCCGTAACTTAGCCAGGAAAGAAGAATGTTACATCGTCTTTGGTACTTCAATATAGGCCATGTTGGTATATATAACTAGAAAATTAGGGTAAACAATTTTGTTTTTCCTCCGAAGGTTTTTTTAAGCCTTGGGAAAACAAGAGTACCAAATGGGCAATTCCAGCATGGTGAATGGAAGTACAATATGCAATTAACCGTAGTTAATAATTTACAGGAATGATCTGTAATCTCCCTGGTTGTTCCTAGATGAAGAATGTATAATTGCAGGTTTAGTTCCATGATTTGTTACTCCAGAATTGGCAGCAGAAAAACATTAAGTTATCCAGAAGGCTGTGGGTTTGCCATTAAATTAACTCCTGTTTGGCTCCATGATCTGTTGGTCGTAAACACAGCAGGTGATCACCATGCATTCTCTGTAGGTGGGGCTGCATGGCCTGGGGGTTGATGCCTTCCTGTTTATAACTCCTGGCTCCATGAACCACAGCAGGTGATCACCATGCATTCTCTGTAGGTGGGGCTGCATGGCCTGGGGAGTTAATGCCTTCCTGTTAACTCCTGGCTCCATGAACCACAGCAGGTGATCACCATGCATTCTCTGTAGGTGGGGCTGGCCTGTGGAGTTAATGCCTTCCTGTTAACTCCTGGCTCCATGAACCACAGCAGGTGATCACCATGCATTCTCTGTAGGTGGGGCTGGCCTGTGGAGTTAATGCCTTCCTGTTAACTCCTGGCTCCATGAACCACAGCAGGTGATCACCATGCATTCTCTGTAGGTGGGGCTGCATGCTGCATGGCCTGGGGAATTAACGCCTTCCTGTTAACTCCTGGCTCCATGAACCACAGCAGGTGATCACCATGCATTCTCTGTAGGTGGGGCTGCATGGCCTGGGGAGTTAATGCCTTCCTGTTAACTCCTGGCTCCATGAACCACAGCAGGTGATCACCATGCATTCTCTGTAGGTGGGGCTGCATGGCCTGCGGGTTGATCATGATGCCTTCCTGTTTATAACTCCTGGCTCCATGAACCACAGCAGGTGATCACCATGCATTCTCTGTAGGTGGGGCTGCATGGCCTGGGGGTTGATGCCTTCCTGTTTATAACTCCTGGCTCCATGAACCACAGCAGGTGATCACCATGCATTCTCTGTAGGTGGGGCTGCATGGCCTGGGGAGTTAATGCCTTCCTGTTAACTCCTGGCTCCATGAACCACAGCAGGTGATCACCATGCATTCTCTGTAGGTGGGGCTGGCCTGTGGAGTTAATGCCTTCCTGTTAACTCCTGGCTCCATGAACCACAGCAGGTGATCACCATGCATTCTCTGTAGGTGGGGCTGCATGCTGCATGGCCTGGGGAATTAACGCCTTCCTGTTAACTCCTGGCTCCATGAACCACAGCAGGTGATCACCATGCATTCCCTGTAGGTGGGGCTGCATGGCCTGGGGAGTTAATGCCTTCCTGTTAACCCCTGGCTCCATGAACCACAGCAGGTGATCACCATGCATTCTCTGTAGGTGGGGCTGGCCTGGGGAGTTAGAGCCTTCTTGTTAACTCCTGGCTCCATGAACCACAGCAGGTGATCACCATGCATTATCTGTAGGTGGGGCTGGCCTGGTGATTTAATGCCTTCCTGTTAACTCCTGGCTCCATGAACCACAGCAGGTGATCACCATGCATTATCTGTAGGTGGGGCTGCATGGCCTGGGGAGTTAATGCCTTCCTGTTAACTCCTGGCTCCATGAACCACAGCAGGTGATCACCATTCATTCTCTGTAGGTGGGGCTGCATGGCCTGGGGAGTTAATGCCTTCCTGTTAACTCCTGGCTCCATGAACCACAGCAGGTGATCACCATGCATTCTCTGTAGGTGGGGCTGGCCTGGGAAGTTGAAGCCTTTTTGTTAACTCCTGGCTCCATGAACCACAGCAGGTGATCACCATGCATTCTCTGTAGGTGTGGCTGGCCTGGGAAGTTGAAGCCTTTTTGTTAACTCCTGGCTCCATGAACCACAGCAGGTGATCACCGTGCATTCTCTGTAGGTGGGGCTGCATGGCCTGGTGAGTTAATGCTTTCTTGTTAACTCCTGGCTCCATGAAACACAGCAGGTGATCACCATGCATTCTCTGTAGGTGGGGCTGCATGGCCTGGTGAGTTAATGCTTTCTTGTTAACTCCTGGCTCGAAACACAGCAGGTGATCACCATGCATTCTCTGTAGGTGGGGCTGCATGGCCTGGTGAGTTAATGCTTTCTTGTTAACTCCTGGCTCCATGAAACACAGCAGGTGATCACCATGCATTCTCTGTAGGTGGGGCTGCATGGCCTGGTGAGTTAATGCTTTCTTGTTAACTCCTGGCTCCATGAAACACAGCAGGTGATCACCATGCATTCTCTGTAGGTGGGGCTGGCCTGGGGAGTTAGAGCCTTCTTGTTAACTCCTGGCTCCATGAACCACAGCAGGTGACCACCATACATTCTCTGTAGGTGGGGCTGGCCTGGGGAGTTAAAGCCTTCTTGTTAACTCCTGGCTCCATGAACCACAGCAGGTGACCACCATGCATTCTCTGTAGGTGGGGCTGGCCTGGGGAGTTAAAGCCTTCTTGTTATCTCCTGTTTAGGCTCCATGATCCGTTCTACCAGGTCAAATGAGACTATTTGCCTTGCAGTAAATTTGATTTGTTTTCCCCGCTTCATCATTACCAAATTGTATTAATTTTCTAACCTTCAGTTTCTACATGCGAGTTTTGTTCACGACCTATATTGTACCACTAATTTGGTTTCACTATTTATTATTTTCCTCGACAGGGGGTGTCGAGATAACATATCTCGCCAAGTCGACTTAACAAAGTCGATATAATTACTTGTCGAGATATTATATTGACGTCAAATTGGACGTGGATATTCGCATCAATTTTCGCGACTTTCTTTATATTTATTGTGTGAATTTTCGCTACAAAATTCACGACTTGCCCCCAAAGTCGTAAATATTGACGTCAAATTTTACGACCGGACATACGTACATTTTGATGCGAATTTTGTTCCAGCAAGCTACTGGTTTTTATGGTGGCCCTGGAGGGACATAAACAGTCGTGAATTGATTTGCGACTAGTCGTGAATTTATTCGCGACTCGTTACGTCGACTTGGCGAGATATATGATCTCGACAAGTAATTATCTCGACTTCGTTATGTCGACTTAGCGAGATAATTTATGTGATTAAGTCGCCTTACTTTCTGCTTTATGTCACCATGGCGTGATAATTTACCTAAATATATAAATAACAGGATGGCTCTCATGGAACGCCGTAGGATCGAGACTTTTTGCCTTGCAGTAAATTATGTTTTCCCTTCTTCTCTATTATCAAATTGTAATAATTTTCTAACCTTCGGTTTCTACATGCAAGTTTTATTCGTAATTCTTTTTCACTATTTATTTTTATTCCTCGACAGGGGGTGACAAAATACAATTAAAGATTTAATTTAATAACAATTATATTTTCAACTGTAAAAGAAGTAATACATGTATGTAGTGCTTTAGTCACTGCATAAGATCCCAGTACATCTCAGAAAACATCATTTATACTTGGTGTGCTGAGCTCTCCACACCGGAGTTTTTATCTCAACCTGCATCGATGTAAAAGACAGTCAGCTAAACCGATCCAGCTGTGGTGTCAAATTAAAATATTAGCTGTTTAAAAGTGAGCCAATCTGAGGACCAAGCTTCTGCAAATAACGCAATCCTGCCAGAACCAAAGCTGCTCCTGCCTGGATTCTAAGAAACTGCAAAGTTTGGAGCCAGATTGTCTGTGTAAAGACAGTTGTTTAGTAATTTCCAAAGACTTGTTCTTAATCCTCATTTGACTCTGTCTAATTTGGTGACATTGACTACAACACAATGGGATCAAGCTTAACATCAGTTGAGTGCAACCCTCTAGAGACTCTTAACATCACTACTGAGATGAGCGACGAGTTGCTTTACACTCCAACGGACATCATCTTTGTAACTATCATCATGCCAGTTTTCTGGGGCGTCGGAATTGTCACAAACTCAACATTTCTTTTTGTCTTGTTTCGCCTCCCAAAGATGAGATCCAAGGGTAACATCTTCTTGGCTCACTTAGCGCTGGCTGATCTCTGGCAGATACATTTTTATGCCGGAATCTACCTCTGGATGTATTTAGCCTCTCCGGTTCGGTTCTCCAAACCATTTGTAAACTCAGCCAGCTGCATAAGTTTTTTCGCTGTAGCCAACGTCGGGTACTTTGCATCTGTTGCTCTTATCACTGCGGTTTCGCTGGAGCGTTACATGGCCCTCTGCCATCCCATGAAGCATCTGACAACATTCAGCCGCCAGCAGGTCTACAAGATTGTCGGGATCTGCTGGATTGTAGGGATGGTGTTTTCATTTGCAATTCTGCCTGCTCAAGGGATCCTCCATGTGCGATGTCTTCAGTGGCCCGATGAGGACACATTTGATGGGTTCCCACCTACTTCTGCCTACTATGGTGCGGTACATCCCTGGGTTTATTACTACACCGAGCCAATGGTATCTGCACCATGGCTGGTAATCGTCATTGCAAACACCTACATGTATGTACAAATTGTGCGCGCCTTAAATAAACGCCAGGAATTCACAGATACCCCTGTAAATACTGCAGCTCACCTCAAAATGATTCAAGTCAGAAACCAGTTTGCGATCATGATGATCGTAAACGGGGCAGTTTTCTTCATCTGCCAGGCTCCAAACCGATTGGTCGATTTCTCCTTTTGGATCTGCTTTGTTGCTGGTATCAAATACAATCCCCTTGATGGAAATTACATACAGTGGATTTTCCTGGTACCCACACTCACTAACAGTCTGGTGAATCCATTAATCTATGGCCTTACCAATGCCAACTACCGAGCTGCATTTCGTCAAGCGTTCTGGTGCAAAGGTCAGCCCAGAAAATCCCATTCGACGATGATGACGACAATGAGTCAACAGCCAAGTGCTGTCGTAATAAGGAATGACCACGCTGATGTAGAAAACCAAGAAGAAGCACCAACTGTCAACAAGCTGTAGGAACTTGAATCCAACATTCTTGTCATGAACTATAATTCATTTAGTTACTTGTAGATTAGCGCATACATATTACATACCGTGTACACACACTAGTAGGTGCTCAAGGGGCTCTATCATTGCTTTTTGGGGCCAATGAGACATTCCCAAGACAATCTCAGCAACATCCATCAAGCACAACAACCATCTCTGCCCTCATGTACCCAATTACACCTGGGTAGAGGGAGCAATGAGATAAGATGCCTTGCCCAAGGACACACAGATCATAACCCTAGGCTGGAATTAGTCTTGCAGCTTTGCATTGAAAGTAGAATGTTATTCTGTCTTGTGTGATAAGATCAAAAAGTTATAAAAAAGTTATAACAGGACCTATTGTTTACTTTTTAAGTTTTTGTTTGTACAAAAGGCTTTCTTGTCTTCGGGCCTTAGTGTTGTGAGGTTCTGAGGAGAACTGGGGAGGGGTGGGGAGAGGCAGAGTTTTCTCTTCGGGATGTCGAGTTTTCCGGTTTATTTGAGAATCTCACTAACTCACAAAAGATATAGCGCTACCACCATACAAACCTTCAATTATTTCTGTATTATGTGATTAAAGCTTACTTGTTGGTATTATCTACGACTGTAAATATATTGCAAGATTTTAATGGTGTAAGGTGTTCCTGCTTTGAAATATTTTCAACTCTTGTCTTGTGTAATATCCATACACTGTATGTATTTAAATCCACAATAGGCACATTGTTGGTTATTTTAATGAAGTAACCATGCTAATAACTTCTTAGATGGAAAGTTAAATTGAATATCATATTCATTTTTCATTTAAAGGTAGGATACACCATTTGCAGATATCGAAAATATTTACTACTGAATTATTAAGAAATATTTTACTCATTTGAAAGTAAATAATGACTCTAGGCATCCAGCAAAATGATTGTGCTAGATATCCTGTAATTATTCCTAAAAAAAATATTTTATAAAGAAAAAGTCGCCATCGCCGGACGGCGATCGCGAAAAAACAAAGATCACATAAGAATAACTGCCTGATGCCGGTTGAAAACGAACGCCGTTTTTCATGCTTTTCTCGGCATCCATAATTGTAAAACTTCGAACAGGTCAGTTGAACGATATTTACTATAAAATACAATCCCCCAAATCCACCCATTCATTATAATTCAAACAATTACCAATGGTGTATCCTACCTTGTTTTTAGAATATATAGTAGCTACAGTCATAAAATAATGTAAAGCACTTTGATCCAAGTTAAAATTGTTATGTAAAAATCTGTTATTATTTTAGCAATGTTTTAAAAAATCTGACTCGAGTCTCAATGTAATTGTGGTCATTTTTGTGATGTGAAAATGTTAAGACTTTTGGATAAAGTCTAGAAATAGATTTAAAGATTTGAGGAAAAAGAAATGCTGCATTAGACTGTGTACAGCCATTCAGTTGTCGTGTGTTTGTGCAAATTTAATCCTAGTATGCAAGTAATTTCAGTAGAACAAAAATGGAAGTTGATAATTTTTTGTTGTAAGTAACCAATTTCAAATGGATTTTTGTAGTTGTAGCGTGTTGACGTAAATTAAAAAACAAGCACTTTATTGCCACACTTGTTTTTGTTTTCAAAATATAAAAATATCTTTTTTGTTTGTGTAATTCTTTTATTTATTTGTATTCCTCCCCCCACCCCCCTCCCTCCTCCCCCCTCCCCCACAAAAAAAACAAGAAGAGAGAAATTGATATTATTTGTGACTTTTAAAATGAGGGTTTAATTGTCTGTGAGGACTTATTGATAACAACTGGACAAAATATTTGAGTAATGTTGTTGATCATTACATATAGCTAATTGTTCCAGTTTCATGCTATATTTCAGGAAATGGGTTAATTCTTAAATTTATTAAAACGCTCCATCTTACATTAACATACATCTATCGATCGGACATTTCCACAAATGTCACTTGTTTTTATTCTATTGACAACTTCATCCCTGCTTGTCAAAGAGTGGCACGCGCTGTTCTTTGTTGTGAGAATAATCCATCAAGGAAATCCATTTGGGTGGTTTGAAGGTAATTTGCAAGTAAATGCAAAACAGTTAATGGTCTCGACATCTCGTCATTTTTTCTTTGCTGTGCAAGAAAATGAAAATGGATCATCCAAATAGTCTTGACATTATTGTTACTCCCTGTTGACTAGGGTCGACTGGGACCAGGTCGGATCCACCACTGCATGCGTCTAATCGGCATGGCAGAGCGTTGTCTCGAGCTGATGGTAGTCAGGGTGCAAGACCGCATAGCCTTTGGTAAGCCCCTGGCGCAGCAAGGCACTATACAGGAAGCCATAGCAGAGTCTCGGATGGAGATAGAACAGGCTAGGCTACTGACACTCAAGGCTGCTCATATGATGGATACAGCGGGTAACAAGGCAAGTCTTGAGAATGAAATCAACCAAAACCCTCCAATCTATTTCAATTCAGTATTTGGTTTGGCAATTATAAGGCAAGTCTGAAGGCAAGTCTGAAGGCCTGGCAAATCTATTCAACATTACACCTGATTTTGATGGATTTGAGACAGAGGTTCATCAGTTTGACAAATTTTATTATTTTAAATTTTATCTGTTAAACACAATTTGAGTTCAAATGTTTGACATTTACATTTGACAGTCTAGCAAATCCAATGAAATCCTACATAAATGTGGTTCATCAAGGACAGTTATCTCACAATACTAATACCTTATTCATCTGTTTTTCAGTTTGCTGCACCAGAGATCGCTATGATCAAAGTAGTCGCTCCTAACATGGCCCAGCGAGTCGTTGACAGGGCCATCCAAGCTTTTGGAGGGGCGGGGCTTAGTGCCGACTGGCCCCTGGCTAATTTCTTTGCCTGGGCACGGATCTTGAGGATTGCAGATGGTCCCGATGAAGTGCATCGGAGGTCCATAGCTCGCATGGAGTTAAGAAAATCACTGAAATGAGGAAATTATCAGTCTGCCAATCAAGAAAACAGTTTGTTTGTTTTGAGATATTCCAATACAGTCCGTTTTCTTGAGCAAGGAATTTTAGCAACATTTGTTTCTCTCAAATGAGTGCGGTTGGAGATTATCACAGTAACAGTTTTTTGATACAGAAATTATGAGAGAAATATTTTGGATACATTATCAAAGAATCAAACAATTATTGAATTATTTGTAGCCTCGGATAAAAACATTTGTCTGAAATTTATTTTATCATTATGTGCCTTAAGAATTATTCAACCATTTTTTTTAGGGGTGGGGGGGAGAATGTTGAAAATAAATGTAAACATATCCGATTGTTTATTTTGATGCGAATAAAGCACTTTTATTTATAGAGTAGTCTAAGAAGTTGGATATAATGACTTGGAAGTAGTGTCAAATTGTCACGAGTAACAGATAGATCCAAAATGTCTTAATAAATTGTTTTGAAGTTTAAACAAAATGAAATTTCTTTCTAATTTTACAGAAGCAGGAATCAAATCAACCTTAGAACTGTAAGCTACTACAGAGAGAAGATAATTTATAATAATTAGGATGCTTTTTAAATTGCAAAATATAAAAAAAAAGAATACAATATACTTACTTTGTTAATTTATAATATATTTATGTAAGTATTGTGTACTTTCCTTTAAACCAAACCAACACCAGAGGAATGAATACAGCTACTGGTTTAGTGCGCAAATTAACATTAGCAAATAAAAGATACATAAAACGATCACTAACACAAATTTTGATTAAAAATAGTTAAAATACAGATCGGTGCCCAAACTGCATTGCATACAAATATTGACTTCCAACCCCATTAGTGATGTAACATTAAATTTACTTCTACTTCTTGTTTACAAAATTTATGTCAAATAAAAAGTAGAGAATTGTTTATATAAACTGTTTAGCAGTAAGGTAACATTCTGGGGCAAAGATTTGTTAGGAATGGTAATGCAACAAGGGTACATATGGTTGAAGTAACGCTGTTTCAGTTTGATGGGCTGAATGAGGGGCTGATGGACTCTAGTAGTGCGTTAGGCGATGGCGTACGGATTGTCTGTAACAAAAAGATAGTATTTGAGTAAATTTCCAAACTAGAAACAAATGTTTTCCATGACACAGCAAAATGACTCAAAACTGTCTGTAAACTCACCTTGAATTTCCTGTGTAGAGCCTTGGTCATGAGTGGTGTTAGTCCGGTACCCTGACTCTCGCTTGGCTTTCCCTTTAGCGGCGTCCCACCTGGACTGCGGACCATGCCGACTCTCTTCAGGGAGCCTCGGAACTGCAATGCCTCCTGGGATATCCTATCGGCCAAATAAGGAAGGAGAACGTACGTACTACTACATGTACATCACTAAAAAGAATCAAGACCTTGTTACTTTACACTTAAAAACTAACAAGTACATCTAAGAATTTCAAAGTGAACAAGAAAAAGTTGTGACCTCCGGAATACTAAACCAGTGCTCTATGTTGGCAGTCTCCCAAATTGTTCACAACTTTTTGCAAATTTACCTCGTCAGTTTCCATTGTGGTTCATTTGTGTATTAAGTAAATCTAAGGACGGGGTAAGAATAAAAATGTTTAAACATCTACGGAGATGCTTACCTGCTCCTAAGAATCATTGTGTTTGCATTCTCATCATTCACCCACTTCAGAGATCGTCTTTTCTTCAGTTTTTCCCTTCCATCCTCAAACCTACCAATGGCTGTGCTCTTTAATGACAAACATTGTTTTGTAACAATGTTTTTATTTTTTGGTACAAAGATAGCAACATAATGCCAGTTATAGTGGCAAATTTCATCAATTCTCTGCTGAAAAATATAGATTCAATTTTTCTTCTTGTAAAGTTAAACAAATATTTGAGCGGGGTTCGAACCTGTGACCTCCAGATTGCTGTTCCGGTGCTCTATTGAGTTATCCAGCCCTGTATTGACTGTTCCCCGATTTGTCAATGTTTTTGTATTTTAAGAATTTGTGTTTGGAGACATTTAAAGACCAGGTAAGATTGGCCCCCAATCTTTGTTTATATACCGTGAGTTACTTTGATCTTTTGTTTTTGTGTTCTCTAGACGCACCTTTTTGTCTCTACATGTCTTTCTCAGCTGAATGTTCATGATATCGGTGAGCGTCACAACGGCAGGCCGGTTACATAGGTCCAAGGATGGTTGCTGGAATAACGGAACATTTCCAGATTAGACTAAGGAATAAGATGATCGTTGTTTTGGAGAGAGGATGAAATAAACTCAAAAAGACCGACTAGGTTGTGTTTTAATCCTCGAGAGTGGTTCACTGGAAGACAGTGACACAAGCCAATGCACTCTAGCTGCAGTGCATTGGAGGATTATTTGCATGTGCAGTGAATAAATAGTTAATAAATGGGCATATGGCTTTGCTTATCAGTGTAATACATCGTTGACTCGTAGCTTGACCAAGTTGACTTGCAGTTTCCTTATAGGGTGCTTTGGAGGGACATGGGTGTGTTTTGTTTTTGTTTTTTGAGGGGCGACTATTGAAGTACGTAAGAGTGTAAACAAAGGCAAGGGTTAATCAACTGAATTTGGCTATTTTTCACTGCAATTGTCTTTCAGGATTTTTAGGATAGTCATTAGGACATACATGTACACACCTTGGCTTGTAGGTCAGTAACTTTCTTCAACCTGACATTTATGATATCTGACAGAGTCACTGTTGGTTGTTGTCTACTGCCGTTTGCTTGACTACTGTTTTCTGTCGCTGCCTTTTTCTTGAAGACCAGTGCTTTCATCGGCAGCGAGATCGGTGGTGGTGGCGGGGGCGGGGGCGGGGGTGGGGCTGTAGGTTTAGGGGGTTGGGGTGGGATGGGTCCCCCTGGTTGAGGGGTTTGATATTCAGCCGTTTGGCAGCTGCACATGCAGGCTGGAGTTGACTGCACGCTTTTGATCTGCATCAAAAAATAGAAAAATCTGTTCATGGACCTGGCCGTAACTGGTGTTACGAGGTAATCCTATACGAGGTAATCTTCACAAGTCTACTATCAATCCAAGGCCATTTTCTAAACCCCAGCTTCATGCAGTTTGGCAATGGTGATAGAGCCGGAGGCAAAGCCTAAATTGGGGTTTGGAAAACAGCCCAAGTCTAGTTGAAAGTGACAGTCAGGGAACACAAGTTCAGCATTCTAGGAGGAACCATAAGGCTGAGTCTGACTATGGCTATCAGTTACACCTTTGACTATGGCTATCAGTTACACCTTTGACTATAGCAAATGGCTACAGCTGCTTCCACAGGCTCATGTGTGATTGCAAGCTGCTGCCAAGTAACTTACACGCGGCATAACAGCTTGAGTTTATGATTCACTGTCTAGGATCTAACCTTGAGTGTCTAGGATCTAACCTTGAGTGTCTAGGATCTAACCTTGAGTGTCTAGGATCTAACCTTGAGTGTCTAGGATCTAACCTTGAGTGTCTAGGATCTAACCTTGAGTGTCTAGGATCTAACCTTGAGTGTCTAGGATCTAACCTTGAGTGTCTAGGATCTAACCTTGAGTGTCTAGGATCTAACCTTGAGTGTCTAGGATCTAACCTCGAGTGTCTAGGATCTAACCTCGAGTGTCTAGGATCTAACCTCGAGTGTCTAGGATCTAACCTCGAGTGTCTAGGATCTAACCTTGAGTGTCTGTGCTTTGAGTTCTTCTATCTGTTGATGAAGCAGCATGAGTTGGTCCTTCGTTTCACGGAGCTCTCTCTGATAGATTCTAGAGGGAAAAACAGCGTCTTTCACCCAGTCTAGACTCTATGATAAGTGAAGTAAAGTAGATGAAAAAAACAGATCTTATTGTTGCTGCTGTTGGGTCTCATTGCACTCGGTGTGCTGGCTGGTGCATGTTGCAATGATCAGGGAGTCTAGACAAGAAGAGGTTTACTGTGAAACTCTCAATATTTTGACAATAATTATGGCCCAAAAAAATTTAAACCCTGCAAATCAACTTCAGGTTAAGGGATATGAATTAGTGAATATATTAATTTTTATATGAAATATATATAATTTAAGGTTAATAAACAGTTTTTCTTAAATTACTTTTATCATGTTTTTTTTAAATACGAACCTGTGCAACTCGTACACTACACCACCTCCATGCCCCACTGAGCTCTGGAAAAGGCAGCCAGGACGTAATATCGATATCCAGCAAAGGCAAAGGCTGCGGGATGTAAACAGTAGCATCCATGTCATCCATGCTAGATCTATTCCAACCCAAAATAAACACAAAATAAGATTGTTGAGTCGGTAACTCATCTCAACTGGTAAAAGCCGTTTTGCAAACGAACGGAATAGATGATCTTATTTTCCTTAGGGTCTATAAATTGATTGAGAAGTAAACATCGACAGCTGAATGTTTACCCCGAAGAATAATGTCGTTCCTTTGCTTCCTGTGGCTGTAACTGGTACTCTGCGAGCTGGTCACTCGGTTTGTATGGGTGATGTCGACGTCGTCGTCGACGCTTTGAGTAATACTCAGTATGCCGGCGTCGGTGAGCTCCAGCCATGAGCGACTTGAGATCCTCACGAGATGGAGGCCACCAAAACAGTTGCTGAAATGTCAATGAAATACAAAAATGTAGTAAAAAGTAATTAACTACCATTCATAAAAATAGGTACTGGATCTGAACCAAATATATAGTCCTGCTTTTTAGTTTAAAAAGCTTAAAACTTTTTAACATTACACTTTACAGTTCAGTAAACATGGTAAATCAAACCAAGTTGGCTGGCCCATCGTTTTAATGTTATTAATAATATAATTATAATTATTCCTTAACATACTTGTTAATAAACTTCAAATCTTACGTACGGTACACCTCTTTGTAATTCCCCGAGACTTGTCACTTGCGTTTGCTCTAAATCAGACACAAAACCGATCTAGCGCAGCAGGTTTTTGAGTACTTCGAAAGAATTCAATTTATTTCAAATCTCCCGCAAGTTAGTCGTGTGCCCACCAACTGCCTTGATGAAGGGAATTTCAATTGTTCAATTGGCCGCGAGAACCAGACTAATTTGAATTAAAGGTATAGCATGCTAAAATGGCAGTCAGGAACTTTACATGAAAATGCTTTATTGTTCAATGAATGAAGTAAACCCAAAGGAGCTATTTTAGTAAAAATATTCCAAACTATTTATGGCATTTTCCCTTTAAAGGTGAGTGTTGATGTAGGTAGTTGCTATACTTTTGTTGGTTTACGTTTGCGTCTTTAAAGAAATCGTTCCGGTACAGTAGTCGGTTCCCACATGATGTCACCACTTCGTGTTATCGATGGTATGATACAAGTCTGGGTATCGCACACCAGTATGACAACAAAAAATCGCATGATCTGTTCATGTGACATCGATGGTGAAACTTGAACTTGAAGTGAAACTTGGAAGTGGAAGAAACAGTACTATCGTAACGAACTAACGTTGTGTGTTTCCTGGTAGGGAATGCTGCTTTCTATTGTGCAAGGAAAAAGGTTCGTTTTAATTGAAATAAGGGGAAAGAAATAATAACTAACGTAAAACGATGATAGTGATAGGCTGCCGCCACTTGACTTTGCTGGTTGTGTTGTGTACAAAACAATGCATGCAATGGATTGCTTATGCTAGGACTAGGAGTAGGACAATAAGCCACTTCGACATTCCAACTGCGCATGTGCACAACAAGATTCAACAATTTTTCTCTGCAGACAAACACGGCAGACAAATGCACACAAGGCTATGGGGGACGTGGTAACCGAATCCGCATTTTGTGCATTTTCTTGTGAAATCGGAAAGACGATGGGAACTTTGTTCGAACAAAAGTTTGGCCACATAAAACACCTGAAAACACCAAAACGTAAAAAAAAATTGTTACTTAATAACTTTAGAACACGACGATCTCCTTAAATTTGCTGGTACCCCGCTATGCTTTTGCACGCAATCGCTGAAATGTTTATCTCAAAAAAAAAAATAGTAAAATCTCCATGTGCACACGCGCAGCGGGAATGTCGAACTGGCTTATATGGAGAGTCAAGTACTAATTATACTATCAGTCATTCGTGTTACTAAATCATTGCTCGAGTAAGGTCCAGGACGAAATACTTATCGCTTTTTTAACATCTGGATGTATGTGTATGACATGGTAATGATGTGTAATTATTGCAAGAATTACACATCATAATTTATATTACCAATCATACATCTACCCCTAGAACTCTGGGTCTCCCGACGCCCGTAGGGCGGAGACCCATAGATAGAGAGAGTTTTTACAGGTTAACCGCCGTTAACCAGTTCGCGCCGGGATTATTTTAACATCGCCGAGCCGACGGGCAGGATTATTTTTAACGAAACTCGATCCGAAGCGTGTTCAGGCCTATAGTGCTGGGTAGCACACCCACGCATTTCCGGCCTTGCGCGCTGCTGACATACATTTCCGAACTTGAACTTGGCGTATATATTCGTCATCCGTTTTGAATTTGGGAAAATTTTTGCGTTTATATTCGTCATCCGGCGAGAACTGGTGAAACAATAGAAACCGTGCACAAATTTCGGGCAATAACTCCATACTGCCGCACGGTCTACCCCAACCAAAAATTTGTATGAGTACTTTATCAACTCACCCAGCTGCTGCCCACCAAAAACCGGTCGAATCTCGGCCAATTTCTGTAAAAAGGTGAAAACTATGCCCATTCCGCAAACGCGACTGTTACAATACAAGATGGCGGATATAACTCGTGCGTAATTTCAAGCCGCAGAGCCGTTTTTGAAACAAAAGCTTCATCTTCCGCGGCCTTATTCATACAGTTTAGCAATGCCCCAGAGGTACATCCACAATAGACCGAAACCAGGGTTTGAAAAACAGCACCCATTGAACGATGTTTTTCGCCATCTTGTAACAGTCGCGTTTGCGGAACGGGCATAGTTTTCACCTTTTTTACAGAAATTGGCCGAGATTCGACCGGTTTTTGGTGGGCAGCAGCTGGGTGAGTTGATAAAGTACTCATACCAATTTTTGGTTGGGGTAGACCGTGCGGCAGTATGGAGTTATTGCCCAAAATTTGTGCACGGTTTCTATTGTTTAACGGCGGTTAACCTGTAAAAACCCTTTCTATCTATGGGTCTCCGCCCTACGGGCGTCGGGAGACCCAGAGTTCTAGGGGTATCATACATCCAGATGTTATAAAAGCGATATATTGTATAATTTTGAATTGTAAAATTTTAATTGATTTTTACTTGTGTTTTAGTTTTTGTTTGTATTGTGTTTAGTGTGTTTTGAGGAGTTTTGTGCTTGTTTTGATTTTACCTGATCTGTACAACTTTTGTTCTACAATACAAATGACTGTTTTTTTTTATTAATTAACATTTTATTGAGTATTTATTATTTTTATTTTTTTCTACAATAGAAGCAGACGCTGTTGTCAACATGGCTTACAGGGAAGAAAGTAAGCAGCCGTTACTGAGACAAATGGACTCACCAGGACAGGATTATCTAGCTAATGGTGAAAACCACGTCCTACCCTCGCCTCCTAGTCCTAGTCAGGATGTACCGATCACTGACCCCGGGATTAGGGCCTACATATCCACCACCATTCTCTTCCTGATCAACCTACTCAACTATATTGACCGTTACACAGTCGCAGGTAAATTAATCCTGTCCTACACATTAGGTTTCTATTCCATTTTGAAAAATTGCTAGTGAAAATGTGTCTGTAAAGATCAGCACCTACTTGTATTTATGTAACTTTCTTTCTTTTTCTTTTTTCTTTTTATCTTTTACTTGCAGCTAATTTAATTGAAATTCAGAAGACGTACCATATTGGCCAGAATAACGGTCTAGCAGGTCTTGTGCAGACTGTCTTCATCGTTGGATACATGTTAACAGCACCGATATTTGGTTTCCTTGGTGACCGCTGCCCTCGTACGGTCACCATATCAGGGGGAATATTGTTCTGGGCAGCCATGACACTCGCGGGGTCATTCGTCCCAGAAAATGTAAGTTCCAATTTCACGAAGCACTGTGACGTGGTTTATACTCGCTGCGAACGCAAGCACGACCACAAATTTATGACGTCACTTCAGCGAAATTCACAGCGAATGTTTTACATCAAATTTGTTTAGCGTTCGCATTCTCGCAAAGTATAAACCGTCCTTAACTGGGATTGCAACATGTAACACGTTGCGAAGCGCGGTGCATTTTATGAAACTTAGGATTCTTTGTATGCATTTCACAACTTACTCACAATATATCTATTGGTGATCGCAAAATCAGTAGCGTCTTTTTAAAGCCAGTTTTATGTTTTTGGACATTGATATCTTGTTTTTCTTGACCATTTCACAGATGTTTTGGTTATTTGTTTTGATACGTGGATTTGTTGGGGTCGGTGAGGCAAGCTATACCACTATCTCCCCCACCATCATCGGTGATCTGTTTGTTGGTAACCGACGGACTCAGATGCTGATGTTCTACTATTTTGCTGTCCCAGTTGGCAGGTACATGTATGGTGGCTTACCGAGGCCAAACAAATACAGTTGTGCCTTTGGTTACTTGACTTACCTAATTTCAGTCTAAGAAACAATAACCGTGATTGCGTTAACAACCATATTTGGTATTTATTTATTTATTAGTGGAATTGGATACATCGCAGGTAAAGGAATTGCAGAAGCCTTTGATAATGATTGGCGATGGTCCATGAGGGTAAGTTTGATATAAATCCTGGGCAATATACTTGAATGAGTTTCTGAGTCGGTGTCATTTACAATTAGTCTGGCTCTTTTTGTTTATTCCCACGTTCATCAGATTACCCCAGCCCTTGGTGTAGTGGCCGTATTATGCGTCATGCTTATTATTAGGGAACCAACCAGAGGACAGGCAGAGACGGGGAACCATACCATCGCAAGCCAACGGTATCTGGAAGATCTGAAAGCTCTGCTTATGAAGTGAGTTCTTGAGTTGTGGTGACTCAAATATTGCCAATACTTGCTCATGAGTAGTATCTCCAAGCTGTCATTATGAAGTGAATACTCAACCATTGTTGAGTTGTGGTGACTCAAATATTGCCAATAATTGCTTATGAGTAGTATCTCCAAGCTGTCATTATGAAGTGAATACTCAACCATTGTTGAGTTGTGCTGACTCAAATATTGCCAATATTTGCTTATGAGTAGTATCTCCAAGCTGTCATTATGAAGTGAATACTCAACCATTGTTGAGTTGTGGTGACTCAAATATTGCCAATACTTGCTCATGAGTAGTATCTCCAAGCTGTCATTATAAAGTGAATACTCAACCATTCTTGAGTTGTGGTGACTCAAATATTGCCAATACTTGCTCATGAGTAGTATCTCTAAGCTTTTCATTATGAAGTGAATACTCAACCATTGTTGAGTTGTGGTGACTCAAATATTGCCAATACTTGCTCATGAGTAGTATCTCCAAGCTGTCATTGTGAAGTGAATACTTAACCATTGTTGAGTGGTGCTGACTCAAATATTGCCAATACTTGCTCATGAGTAGTATCTCCAAGCTGTCATTATGAAGTGAATACTCAACCATTGTTGAGTTGTGCTGACTCAAATATTGCCAATACTTGCTCATGAGTAGTATCTCCAAGCTGTCATTATGAAGTGAATACTCAACCATTGTTGAGTTGTGCTGACTCAAATATTGCCAATACTTGCTCATGAGTAGTATCTCCAAGCTGTCATTGTGAAGTGAATACTCAACCATTCTTGAGTTGTGGTGACTCAAATATTGCCAATACTTGCTCATGAGTAGTATCTCCAAGCTGTCATTGTGAAGTGAATACTCAACCATTGTTGAGTGGTGGTGACTCAAATATTGCCAATACTTGCTCATGAGTAGTATCTCTAAGCTGTCATTATGAAGTGAATACCGGTACTCAACCATTGTTGAGTGGTACTGACTCAAATATTGCCAATACTTGCTCATGAGTAGTATCTCCAAGCTGTCATTATGAAGTGAATACTCAACCATTGTTGAGTGGTGGTGACTCAATATTGCCAATACTTGCTCATGAGTAGTATCTCCAAGCTGTCATTATGAAGTGAATACTCAACCATTGTTGAGTTGTGGTGACTCAAATATTGCCAATACTTGCTCATGAGTAGTATCTCTAAGCTGTCATTATGAAGTGAATACTCAACCATTGTTGAGTGGTACTGACTCAAATATTGCCAATACTTGCTTATGAGTAGTATCTCCAAGCTGTCATTGTGAAGTGAATACTCAACCATTGTTGAGTTGTGGTGACTCAATGTTGCCAATACTTGCTCATGAGTAGTATCTCCAAGCTGTCATTATGAAGTGAATACTCAACCATTGTTGAGTGGTGGTGACTCAATATTGCCAATACTTGCTCATGAGTAGTATCTCCAAGCTGTCATTATGAAGTGAATACTCAACCATTGTTGAGTTGTGGTGACTCAAATATTGCCAATACTTGCTCATGAGTAGTATCTCCAAGCTGTCATTATGAAGTGAATACTCAACCATTGTTGAGTTGTGGTGACTCAATGTTGCCAATACTTGCTCATGAGTAGTATCTCTAAGCTGTCATTATGAAGTGAATACTCAACCATTGTTGAGTGGTACTGACTCAAATATTGCCAATACTTGCTTATGAGTAGTATCTCCAAGCTGTCATTGTGAAGTGAATACTCAACCATTGTTGAGTTGTGGTGACTCAATGTTATACTTGCTCATGAGTAGTATCTCCAAGCTGTCATTATGAAGTGAATACTCAACCATTGTTGAGTGGTACTGACTCAAATATTGCCAATACTTGCTTATGAGTAGTATCTCCAAGCTGTCATTGTGAAGTGAATACTTAACCATTGTTGAGTTGTGGTGACTCAATGTTGCCAATACTTGCTCATGAGTAGTATCTCCAAGCTGTCATTGTGAAGTGAATACTCAACCATTGTTGAGTGGTGCTGACTCAAATATTGCCAATAATTGCTCATGAGTAGTATCTCCAAGCTGTCATTGTGAAGTGAATACTCAACCATTGTTGAGTGGTGCTGACTCCATATTGCTCAATATTGCCTTAAGTTTTATCTCAAACCTCACCTCAAACCTTCATCAGTTGATTTGTGATTATGACTCAAAAACTTTTGTTTTCCATTTTCACTTTTAAAAAAAACCTCTGATCTTTAAGAGTAGGTTTGAAAACCAACTTGAATGTGCATTTTTTTCTTCAGATGTTATATGTGAATAATGATTGATTTCAAATGAAATCTGAATGCATTTAATTCCAGCATTAAGTTATGAAGCAAGTACTTGCAGTGCGTATTGTTAGCCTTTTAGGTTGTGCTTTTATTTAAGAAGTCTTCTTCTGACTTTGTTTTGTTCCTTTATAATTATATTTTGACAGCAAGACATACGTGTTTACTACACTTGGCTTCACATCCATTGCTTGGGTGGTTGGTGGTCTGTCCCTATGGCTCGTCAAGTTTATGGAGCTAGTTTATGAGTATCATGGCTGGAAAGACGCCAGGTAATTAGTCTCCAGAATAATGACTATAAGAGCAATCTTATAGCCAAATTTGTAGATGTTGCTTAGTGTAGATAGATTTATTTCTCTCAATAGATCTTACTAGTGCAGTACCTGTTCAAAATGTGCCTGTTCAGAACTGGCGGATTACAGTGATCAGAGTACTTTTGCAAGTTTAATATTACGCGTCAGCTTACAAGTCCAGTCGCGAGTAACAAAGGAATAGCTCTCAAATAACGTGTGGTGTTGGCTTGGGACTGGATAACTTGTGTTGGACTTGTAGTGACTTCATGTGGTAATAACTATATATCTATCTTGTTTGCAGTGTGAGTTTCATCTTTGGCGCTGTGACGTGTGCTGCGGGTATAATCGGCGTGGCTGTTGGAACAGTCGGTGCCCAGGTGTACCGTCGATACAATCCTCGCGCTGACGCGTTGGTCTGTGCATTCGGCAATATCTTGGCTGCTCCATTTCTCTTTATCGGACTCAGTTTCGCCCTAAGTCAGGTGCGATTGGCGTGGGTAAGTACAAACAGTCTAACTTGTCAGATGTAGACTCTTACTTCATAACTTGGTCTTCACTTGTTTGTTGATGGGTCATTCAATTGCATTGTGTCGTCAAATCAACAAGAAGATATCGACTTTGTACCAAAAAATACTTTTGTTCAAACTTTAGATAGAACAAGATTGTTTTCTACAACTTCATTGGTGTAGAATGAACCATCGGAAATAGAGTTTTGTAATATTGATGTTTTGGGGGTTTTTTTTTGGGGGGTAATGTTTTTGTTTTTCACTTTAACAACTGATTGCAACAACAATTGTATTAAAAAAAAACAGCACATTTTATTTGAAAATGTGTATCACCACACTTATTAGTCAAGAATGCTGCAATTATTAAGGCATTTTCTTGATGAATTTGACTCTTTCTAGTCTTTTGATGATTTTGTTCACAGACTTGTATTCTCTTCGGAGAGATCTGCTTGTTTTTGAACTGGGCACTAGTTCCTGATATGTTAATGGTAAGAACATTTAAAATCATGAGAATAATATAGTGTAAATAATAATTGATTGATAAATAAATAATTAAGATTGTAAAGGTCAAACTGCTATCCCATATGCCCACTTCTGATTGACCATTTCTCTTTTCAGCAAGTATTAATACCCGTCCGACGGTCTACAGGTAACGGAATGCAGATGTTATCGGGGCATCTGTTAGGTGACGCACTCAGCCCATACATCCTTGGTGCTGTAAGTATACTCATAGCGCCCTCTGTTGGTGTTAGCAATTGGCAGGCAAAAATGTAACCAACTATTTTGTAGCTTGCAACCTGACCTCAATGCGTGACCTTAATGCGTGACCTCAATGCGTGACCTCAATGCGCGACCTCGATGCGTGACTGAGAAAACAGGCTTGGAAACACAACAAAACTAAGACAATACATTGGAACCATGCACTCTTAAAAGGTTTTGTTTTACTTTATTTATCAAATTCCAGCTTTTTGTTAATTAAATCTGAAACTTTAGATATTAAAGATGTCATTTAATACAACAAATGAAAATCACGCAAAAAAATGTGTTGGTGTTGATAGATGCTCAATATGTAGGTATTCTGAATCCATCAAAATCCAAGGTCAAGCAGTCACCACAGATGCACTGTACTGGATCTGGCAGGGTTAGGGTTAATGAATATGGATCAATGCGTCACATCTTTCATCTTTTTCTCGTCAGGTTTCAGATGTGATTCGTGGTGATGGTCAAACCTACTTGGAGCGCTACCAGGCTCTGGCCTATTCACTATACATGGCTGTATTCCTCTGTGTGATAGGTGGAGGGTTCTTCCTTGTAGCCAGCATTTACCTCGAGCAGGACCGAAAACAAATGCAGGAAACTCTGAAACGTAAGTCCAACCCACTATGACTATTAGTTAAATGTGTGTGGATCGGTGTTTAGTCTTTGCTTAAAGGTAGTATACACCATTTGCAGATATCGAAAATATTTACTACCGAATTATGAAAAAAATCTTACTCATTTGAAAGTAAATAATGATTGTAGGCATCCAGCAAAATGATTGCGCTAGATATCCTGTAATTATTCCGAAAAATTGAATTTTATAATGAAAAATTCGCGATTGCCGTCCGGCGAGCGCGAAAAAACAAAGATAACATAAGAATAACTGCTCGACGCCGGTGGAAAACAAACGCTGTTTTTCGTGCTTTTCTTGGCATCCATGATTGAAAAACTTCGGACAGGTCAGTTAAACGATATTTACTATAAAATACAACCCCCCAAATCCACCCATTCATGATAATTCAAGCAATTACCAATGGTGTATCCTACCTTTAACACTGGGCACACAAAGAAATCAATGTTCAAATCTTGCTCAATTACTGAGTTTGTTTTTGGTTGTTTTCTTCCACAGTTTGTCAAGAAACGGAAGCCCATCAACAAGTCATTCTTTCTGTGAGCTCTGATCAATCAACCCTCACTGATAATATTGTCATATGATGTGAGAATTGTAGTCACAGAAGGAATGTTGCAACCTGACGGTGGTTCTTTTCTTCATATGTGACCTGTCATCACAAAATGAGCGTAAAGTCGGCAAAATCTAAAATTGAGATATGGGTATTTCTAAATTCTGTGGAAACAGAGCTTTCCAATGGTATATAACACTTGATACTTAATATTTTTTTTATTTTTTTTTTTAGTCTGGAGTCTTAATACAGAGATTATAAAGAAAACGGGCATTTCTTGCGAGAAATTGTGTGAACGCGCAAAGAAAGGCTTAGTCAAAATTGTCTCAAAAACTATTTTTGTTTTATCTGATCGTCCTGAAAAATTGGGAATTGATTGTTGGGGATTTAGTCTTTAAACAAACAATATAATCTCAAAATCGACCACCCCTTCAAATTTTGACTTTGACTGGCCGTACTGGGAAATCACTCCGTGCGACTTTACGCTCATTTTGTGATGACAGGTCACAAATATCATATCAATAAAGATTGATTGGTGTACAAATATTGAGAACAAAATGAATCTGGGACTGAAAAACATTTGTCACTAAGCCGATTTATATTTTTCCAAATAAGGCAATGGAATTACTTGAATACATTTTGTTTATATTTTGATATACAATTTAAAAGTTGCCAAAATTGTATGTTCTACCACTTTATTTAGAAACCATTCGGTTTCAGAACCCAATTACATAATTGTAAAAAACACTAGGAGCCAACAAAAACACCTTGCTTAGTAGAACCAGCTTACCAGTCACTACTCCATGTGATGTTTATTGTTTGTGATTGATATTTAGCTGTTGTTGGCTTAGCATATTTAGTTGTTGTTGGCTTAGCATAACAACGTGGAATGTTGGCAACTAACCTGATTTTACTGAGCAAGTTTTGTTGTGCTTAATTAAGCACAGTTTTGTGTTTAAGCAGCTTAATGAAATTGTCTCCAGGTTTTTGTGAGTCAATTTTGTTGGTTCAGATTACAATTATGGTTGTGTATATACATGTAGTAAGAAAGAAATTGCTTGAATGTTTGGTGAGAAGCGAAAATGCTTAATGCACTAGCCAGCCTTGCTTGCTGGGGCTGATTATAAGAGTTTATATCGACATTAATGATTTATTTTCATGTCAATAGGATGTAGAATTTCTTGCCCAACTTAAACCAAGTGCCAATAAATAATGTTATTGTTGATACTGGAAGACTGTGTATTTTGCAATGAAAGTATATAAACTGTATAATTTGATAACTGTGTGAACAGAAACGTGTAAATTATGAAATTCCTGTTGTGTTGAATGAGAATGACAATTACACAAGGTGAATAAACATTACAGTACATTAGTGCTTTAAGAGTTATGATTCAATTGGTTTTTTTTTAAACCCTCAAAAAAACACTTGCGTTTAAAAAACATTGAGCTTTTGCAAAAATTACAAATTGTAAAGGGGTAAATTTGACAAATTTGTATGAAAATTAGGTCAAAATATGATTTATTCCAAAAGGTCTTGAATCTCCCTAAAATTAATTTGTAAGGGGTTAGCTTAGCCTTTTTATGAAAATCAGGTCAAAATATGATTTTGTACCAAAAAATGTCAAATCTCCCCAATAATAATTTGTAAGGGGTTAGCCTTGCCTTTTTATAAATATTAGGTCAAAATATGATTTATTCTAAAAGGTCTCTAATCTCCCTAAAATTAATTTGTAAGGGGTTAGCCTTGCCTTTTTACGAAAACTAGGTAAAAATATGATTTATTCCAAAAGGTCTCAAATCTCCCCAATATTAATTTGTAAGGGGTTAGCCTAGCCTTTTTATGAAAATTAGGTCAAAATATGATTTATTCCAAAGGGTCTCAAATCTCCCCAATATTAATTTGTAAGGGGTTAGCCTTGCCTTTTTATGAAAATTAGGTCAAAATATGATTTTGTACAAAAAATGTCCCTAATCTCCCTTAAATTAATTTGTAAGGGGTTAGCCTTGCCTTTTTGCGAAAACTAGGTAAAAATATGATTTATTCCAAAAGGTCTCAAATCTCCCCAATATTAATTTGTAAGGAGTTAGCCTTGCATTTTTATGAAAATTAGGTCAAAATATGATTTAATTACAAAAATGTCTCCAATCTCCCCAAAATGTATTTGTAAGGGGTTAGCCTTGCTTTTTTATAAATATTAGGTCAAAATATGATTTATTCCAAAGGGTCTCAAAT
This sequence comes from Crossaster papposus, assembly GCA_037893245.1. Taxonomy (NCBI): domain Eukaryota; kingdom Metazoa; phylum Echinodermata; class Asteroidea; order Velatida; family Solasteridae; genus Crossaster; species Crossaster papposus. Next base: position 8,327 of record JBAIAA010000342.1, on the reverse strand, counting down.
CTCCCCAATATTAATTTGTAAGGGGTTAGCCTTGCCTTTTTATGAAAATTAGGTCAAAATATGATTTATTCCAAAAGGCCTCTAATCTCCCTAAAATTAATTTGTAAGGGGTTAGCCTTGCTTTTTTATAAATATTAGGTCAAAATATGATTTATTCCAAAAGGTCTCCAATCTCCCTAAAATTAATTTTTAAGGGGTTAGCCTTGCCTTTTTGCAAAAAACTAGGTCAAAATATGATTTATTCCAAAAGGTCTCAAATCTCCCCAGTATTAATTTGTAAGGGGTTAGCCTTGCTTTTTCATAAATATTAGGTCAAAATATGATTTATTCCAAAAGGTCTTTAATCTCCCTAAAATTAATTTGTAAGGGGTTAGCCTTGCCTTTTTATAAATATTAGGTCAAAATATGATTTATTCTAAAAGGTCTCTAATCTCCCTAAAATTAATTTGTAAAGGTTTAGCCTTGCCTTTTTACGAAAACTAGGTAAAAATATGATTTATTCCAAAAGGTCTCAAATCTCCCCAATATTAATTTGTAAGGGGTTAGCCTTGCCTTTTTATGAAAATAAGGTCAAAATATGATTTTGTACAAAAAATGTCTCCAATCTCCGTAAAATTAATTTGTAAGGGGTTAGCCTTGCCTTTTTATGAAAATTAGGTCAAAATATGATTTATTCCAAAGGGTCTCAAATCTCCCCAATATTAATTTGTAAGGGGTTAGCCTAGCCTTTTTATGAAAATTAGGTCAAAATATGATTTATTTCAAAGGGTCTCAAATCTCCCTAAAATTAATTTGTAAGGGGTTAGCCTTGCTTTTTTATAAATATTAGGTCAAAATATGATTTATTCCAAAAGGTCTCCAATCTCCCTAAAATTAATTTGTAAGGGGTTAGCCTTGCCTTTTTGCAAAAAACTAGGTGAAAATATGATTTATTCCAAAAGGTCTCAAATCTCCCCAGTATTAATTTGTAAGGGGTTAGCCTTGCCTTTTTATGAAAATTAGGTCAAAATATGATTTATTCCAAAAGGTCTCTAATCTCCCTAAAATTAATTTGTAAGGGGTTAGCCTTGCATTTTTATGAAAATTAGGTCAAAATATGATTTTGTACAAAAAATGTCTCCAATCTCCCCAAAATGTATTTGTAAGGGGTTAGCCTTGCTTTTTTATAAATATTAGGTCAAAATATGATTTATTCCAAAAGGTCTCCAATCTCCCTAAAATTAATTTTTAAGGGGTTAGCCTTGCCTTTTTGCAAAAAACTAGGTCAAAATATGATTTATTCCAAAAGGTCTCAAATCTCCCCAGTATTAATTTGTAAGGGGTTAGCCTTGCTTTTTCATAAATATTAGGTCAAAATATGATTTATTCCAAAAGGTCTTTAATCTCCCTAAAATTAATTTGTAAGGGGTTAGCCTTGCCTTTTTATAAATATTAGGTCAAAATATGATTTATTCTAAAAGGTCTCTAATCTCCCTAAAATTAATTTGTAAAGGTTTAGCCTTGCCTTTTTACGAAAACTAGGTAAAAATATGATTTATTCCAAAAGGTCTCAAATCTCCCCAATATTAATTTGTAAGGGGTTAGCCTTGCCTTTTTATGAAAATAAGGTCAAAATATGATTTTGTACAAAAAATGTCTCCAATCTCCGTAAAATTAATTTGTAAGGGGTTAGCCTTGCCTTTTTATGAAAATTAGGTCAAAATATGATTTATTCCAAAGGGTCTCAAATCTCCCCAATATTAATTTGTAAGGGGTTAGCCTAGCCTTTTTATGAAAATTAGGTCAAAATATGATTTATTTCAAAGGGTCTCCAATCTCCCTAAAATTAATTTGTAAGGGGTTAGCCTTGCCTTTTTGCAAAAAACTAGGTGAAAATATGATTTATTCCAAAAGGTCTCAAATCTCCCCAGTATTAATTTGTAAGGGGTTAGCCTTGCCTTTTTATGAAAATTAGGTCAAAATATGATTTATTCCAAAAGGTCTCTAATCTCCCTAAAATTAATTTGTAAGGGGTTAGCCTTGCATTTTTATGAAAATTAGGTCAAAATATGATTTTGTACAAAAAATGTCTCCAATCTCCCCAAAATGTATTTGTAAGGGGTTAGCCTTGCTTTTTTATAAATATTAGGTCAAAATATGATTTATTCCAAAAGGTCTCTAATCTCCCCAATATTAATTTGTAAGGGGTTAGCCTTGCCTTTTTATGAAAATTAGGTCAAAATATGATTTATTCGAAAAGGTCTCTAATCTCCCTAAAATTAATTTGTAAGGGGTTAGCCTTGCCTTTTTATGAAAATTAGGTCAAAATATGATTTTGTACAAAAAATGTCTCCAATCTCCCCAAAATGTATTTGTAAGGGGTTAGCCTTGCTTTTTTATAAATATTAGGTCAAAATATGATTTATTCCAAAAGGTCTCTAATCTCCCCAATATTAATTTGTAAGGGGTTAGCCTTGCCTTTTTACGAAAATTAGGTCAAAATATGATTTTGTACCAAAACAATTCAAATCTCCCCAATATTAATTTGTAAGGGGTTAGCCTTGCCTTTTTATGAAAATTTGGTCAAAATATGATTTATTCGAAAAGGTCTCTAATCTCCCTAAAATTAATTTGTAAGGGGTTAGCCTTGCCTTTTTATGAAAATTAGGTCAAAATATGATTTATTACCAAAAAATGTCAAATCTAACCAATATTAATTTGTAAGGGGTTAGCCTTGCCTTTTTATGAAAATAGGGTCAAAATATGATTTTGTACAAAAAATGTCTCCAATCTCCCCAAAATGTATTTGTAAGGGGTTAGCCTTGCTTTTTTTATAAATATTAGGTCAAAATATGATTTATTCCAAAAGGTCTCTAATCTCCCCAATATTAATTTGTAAGGGGTTAGCCTTGCCTTTTTACGAAAATTAGGTCAAAATATGATTTTGTACCAAAAAAAATCAAATCTCCCCAATATTAATTTGTAAGGGGTTAGCCTTGCCTTTTTATGAAAATTTGGTCAAAATATGATTTAATTACAAAAATGTCTTCAATCTCCGTAAATTGTTTTTAATAAACCGCACGTACAATAATTAGACGGCGTTAAATTTGCATTTTTAAATTAAGTCGTGTCTTTTCCACAAATCAAACAAATGCACAAAGTTAGCATTAATTTGTTTATAATTTTTTTTGAAAAATAACAGTTTAAGGGGTTAACTTTGCTCATTTGTAGAATAAAATCAATCAAAAAATTGATTCTTCTCAAAAATGAAAACAAATTGTAAGCCTTATTTGAAATTGAACAAAGGCATCTACCATTAAAGGTAATTTATCTACATAATAATTTATGCATATTTATACAAAATAATACATTCATTTTGTGACATCTTCTCTGGGAGCTTATGTACGTTATTAAAATACAGTTTATACAAACCATTCATTTTTTAATAGATTTACTTTATATAGTTTTGGTCAGGAAAGAACAATGTCATTTTCATATCACTTTAACCTTGAACAAAAAACAACTATTAGGTAACATTTTTAAAAGAATGGTTAATTGGATGAGCTAAAACAAAAATTATACAAAGTTCTTTTTTACTTATTTTATTTTATTTATTATTTACCCTGGGGTAACCTCTCAGTGAAACACTGTTTTTCAGAGGGGCCCAGCAGTTATACAATTTGAATTGCGAAGGACGCGGCTACAACGTAGTCGAGCCGCTGGCACGTAAATGCGCCTCTGGCAGCCGGCCACATCGACTCATATATGACTACGGAGCACAGCCTGAGATTAAAAGTGATTTTATATATATTTGTATTTATTTTCTGAAGATGAAATAATGCATCAAACACAACCGGAGGGGTAACAGCGGTGTTTTGCTTTTAACTATTTTGGTATTTCAAGTGCATTTCACACATCAAAACTGATTTGGCTCTACAGTGTTTGTTTGTTCACATAATTTGGCCTAAATGCAAAGAATCTTGTCTCTGCATCCATGTTGTTCATCAAATAATTCACAAGTTTGTACAAAGATGAGTAAATCAGAGGTCCATTCACAAGTCTGATCATAAACAAGGGATGCATGGTGAAGAGGTGCCTAAGTTGTAACGGCTCATTTAAATAGCTTTTTGACTTGACCCAATAAAGCTTAAAGGTAGTATACACCATTTGCAGATATCGAAAATAATTACTACCGAATTATTAGGAAATATCCTACTCATCTGATTGCGCTAGATATCCTGTAATTATTCCAAAAAAATAGAATCGCGATCGCGAAAAAACAAAGATAACATAAGAATAACTGCTCGACGCCGGTTGAAAAAAACCGCTGTTTTTCGTGCTTTTCTCGGCATCCATGATTCTAAAACTTCGGACAGCTCAGTTAAACGATATTTACTATAAATACAACCCCCCAAATCTACTCATTCATGATAATTCAAGCAATGACCAATGGTGTATACTACCTTTAATGACTTGTGGAAAATGTTGCAAAAAACACCCCCCAAAACAAAACACAATTTGGCTTATCCTGTACTTTAGAGAGTAAAATTGAGCACTGTAAAGAATGCCAGGAGAACGTTTTTAAAAGAGATTTGTAGGCAAAAATTTATAGACATCTTTGTTTTCCTTTTTCACTTGCATTTATCACGTCGGCCACCAATATACAATGTACATGTACTGTACATTCATCATGACCGAAGGATGTAGACACGCATATTTTCAATACTTTAGGAACATTTTCGTCTACAAATTTCTCTTGAAAACGTAGTTCGGACATTCCTTACAGTGCTCAGATAAAATTGTTTTCTCTGAAGTGCAAGGTAAGCCCAACAATTGTGACTTTTCTGTTTCTAAACATAGTGTCAGGTTGCAACATTCTTTCCAATGACTGTCTTGCGATAGACTTAGACTAATGCTGTGACTGCACAATGTGCACCAACCCTTCAAAGTTTGTCATTCTGTTGCCGCTCTGCAGCAACTGCAAGATGACATCGGCTGCTTGTACCTCATGCTCAGGGTGACTAAGGATAATCCTATGGGTGACATCTTGCATCTCAGGGTCTGAGAGATCTCCTGGCTCTCCCACGGGTAGCTGCTGGTGACGAGTATCTTGCAGAGGCTCTGCGATGTCTTGGTACGTCTCTGTCGGATTGCCAGTAGAGATGGTTGACTGCATTCCACTGTCTTGAATAACTAGGTTTTCATCTGCACTCTGGTAGGAGACACCTTGAAGTCCAGAAACCAGGAGGTGTTGGCTCTCTGAGTCTTCCTGCGAGATATCTTTGAGCTCCAGGGCATTTTTGTGGGTCCTCTCATGGCTCTTACGGGTACCCATGTGAGCAAATGCCTGCTTGCAGTATCTACACTCATAGGGCTTTTCCTTAGTGTGGACTCGCATGTGTGTGGTTAGGTGGGTGTTCTGGGAGAAATCCTTGCCACAGATTTTGCACTTGTAAGGTCGCTCTTTGGTGTGGACCCGTTCATGACAGAGAAGGGAGTTGGCATGGCAGAATGCTTTGGGACAATACTGGCACATGTAAGGCTTCTCATTTGTGTGGATGCGCTCATGTCGTAAACGGACCGCACTGAAGCGGAACACCCTTCCGCAGTGGCGGCAGGGGTATGTGTGCCTCTTACGTGCACTGCCTTCTTCATCCAAACCATCGCGGTGTTCCCTTGTCTCATGTGTAATTAACCTAGCCCTGTTTTCAAAGACCTTTCCGCAGAAAGGGCAGAGTAGGTCAGGCCCTGCTGTGCAGTGATATTGCTCATGGCTCCTACGGTAGCTAGTGCTTGAGAAGTAGGAACCACAGCTGATTCGGCAGGGGAATGGTTTTTCCCTCGTATGTGTGCGCATGTGTCGCTTGAGTGTGATCGGTCCCTTAACAACCTTTTGGCACACCTCGCACGTCATCTCGCGATAGTAATTCTTCATAACGTGTGTCTTTTTGTGGTTCTTGTAGGAGAACTTGTCCTCAAATGTTTCAGTGCAGAAGGTGCAGCTGAAGACGTTGCCTGTCTCTTTAACGTGGAGCTGCTCATGACGCTTCAGGTGAACCTTGCGGGTGAACAGTTTAGGGCAGTCCTTGCATGCAAACGATTTGGGCAATTTAGAGACTTGGTGCTTCTTCTCGTGGGTCTTCTCATGTCGTTTCAGGTTAAATGGCCGGACGAAAACTTTCGAACAGACTTTACAGGACAGGCTTTCAGACGGATGAGATGGGAGATGTTCCTCTCGGTGGCGCTCCAATTTGTATTTATTCTCCAGAACCGTGCCACAAATACTGCACTTGAACTCTTTTTTCAAGGATCCATCTGCCTTTGTCTTTGACCCCTCAGTTTTTTTCCGTTTACTGTACTGATCATGTCGTTTCTCATGTCTTTCAAAATCTTTCAATCTGGAGAAGACCTTCCCGCAAACTTGGCATTCATTGATAAGGGCCTTGGCAACACTTCTTCGCAGCTGCATCCGAGTTGTCCTAAACGGTGGATCTCCAGCATCATCCAATTCTGGATCAGCTGATGGTTTTTCTCCTTCCTCATCACTTTCATGTGCAGTCATGTGACGGTCGAGCGAAGCCTTCTGAGTGAATCTTCCACCACATTTATTGCAGGTGAACTTTTGGTTTCTGGTGCGGCGCTGCCAATCCTTTCCCTGAACGGCTTCCTGTACATCCCCTTGAGATGGCTCCTTGGACGTCTTACAAGTGCAAGCATTCACTTGTTCCTTCTCGGCAGCATTATTTTCAGTGCCAGCTTGGGGTTTGCATCGAAACGTTTGTCCATGCATGCAGATGAAGATGATTTCTTGGCCATCTTCGTCGGTGAGTTGGAGCCCACGCTGGCCAACGGTCAGTTCCTTGTCACTTTCGTTTACTGTCTGCATCTCACTAAGAATAGCCACTGGACTGTCTTCAGCTGTCTCATCTTCATCATCATTGTCTGTAGTTTCATCTAACACCTTGCCTGCAAGTTACATGGAAGAACAACAAAATAAACTAGAGCCTATTTAGGGTTCCTTTCAATAAAAACTATGCAGTTAAGAAGTTTAAGTGCATGCTAAATCCAACAGGATCAAACTGTCTTATTTTTCTGTTTGCTGCTGGATACAACAGAGTCCAACAGAATGCGATTCTGAATGCTTTCCGGAATATGTAAATTGACTTGCCTGCTAAATTCAACAGGGCCCAATGGATATGTGAGTGAGTTTTTAGGGTTTAACGCCGTACCAGCATCAATGGCCATATTCACGGCGGGAACAAATTTCATTCAACAATTTTTTATTTCATTCAACAATTAATGTGAAGAAGTTACAGTTTTAGAGGTGGGAGGAAAACCCCAGAAGAATATCCTGGGGGATGGCTCTAGGTACTGGAAGCATCTCTCAAGAATTACCTGGAATGGGTAGAGCTAGATCCAGAGGAGGCAGTAATGGTCCGCCGACTGTAGCACTTGTCGCAAAAATCATGGCGTCTCCAGCTTCACTTGTGGGAACAAGTATGGTGTCTCCTGCTTCATTTGTTGTAACTAACATGGTATCACCAGTAATAGTTGTTACAACCATGGTATCCCCAGATTCACTTGATGAACCCACTGTGGTATTGCCAGCTTCTGTAGTATCAATCATAGTATTATCTCCAGCTTTATCTAGCGACTGTCTGTAGTCTGCAACAAGCATGCCTTCCCCGTGTTCATCTAGCATCACCACAGCGCCTTCGACTTCACCCACTGTAACCAACATAGCGTTTTCTGCCTCACTCGTAGTCTCTTCTAAGAGCCTGTCTCTTTCTTCAGCCATCGACTGGCCTTCCATCTCAAAGATGTCCATCTCAGATGCTTGGGTGAGCCTCTGCATTGCCACACTGGTAGAGTTGTGACTTGGTTCAATGGTAGCTGCTCAAGTTGTCTGGTGTAAGCCCTTGAAGAAAGTAAACAAGTCGGCTAAATATCATTGTGTGTCATGTAAAAGGTAGTTTTCACTATTTGCTGTCATTTTCAAAAATAGACGAGTTAGGGGATTCACAATTTCACACTTTATAGTAAATATTGCGAGTCTGACCTGTTTTAAAGTTTTATGATCATAGATGCTGGACAAAAAACAGGGGTAAGGGGTGGGGGGAGGGGGAAATAGGGGGAGGGGGAAATAGGGGGGAGGGGGAAATAGGGGGAGGGGGAAATAGGGGGAGGGGGAAATAGGGGGAGGGGGAAATAGGGGGAGGGGGAAATAGGGGGAGGGGGAAATAGGGGGGAGGGAGAAATAGGGGGGAGGGAGAAATAGGGGGGAGGGGGAAATAGGGGGAGGGGGAAATAGGGGGGAGGGGGAAATAGGGGGGAGGGGGAAATAGGGG